>ML685770.1:20273051-20292945 GCA_007922175.1 Pelusios castaneus
TCATTTCAATGGCCAGTTAGTTCGAACTAAGAAATTAGTTCAAATTAACATGGCCACATTGGTTAATTCAAACTAGTCAGTTCGAATTAACCCCTTAGTTCGAATACCCTAGTGTAGCCATGGCTTTAGTTAGTTCGAAATAAGCCTCCTTAATTTGAACTAACTTGCCAGTGTAGACATAGCCACTCTGTTTATTCATTTCCTCTGAAGCATCTGGCACCAGCCACTGTTGGAGACAGGATACTGGGCGATTGGCCATTCTTACAATCTTACATTATAAAGAGCAAGATTTGACCACATTTAGGGTCAGACAACTTTATCAAAAAGAGAAAGATTAATTGCAGTTTAAACTCTTGCAATCATGTTGTCATGACAAAGTAGGAGTTAATATATAATTTGTAAAATGTTGCCTTTTTCTAAAAAAGTCTTGGTATAACTTTCTGAATGGGTCCTGCACATTCTTCGGGAAACTGAATGGTGCAGTCTTAGACTTTTCAACATTTTCTCTTTAGGGATTACTAAACACAGACATTTCTCCTGTAAGAGTAAATTTATCACTGCATGCTGTAAAGCACCTACAATATATACAAATCAGCGAGAGCCACCTTTCTTATTTTCTTTTGCCTCCTTTGACTAAGTAATTCTTTACATGTAAAAATCAAATATAAACAGAGCTAAAACCAAAATAATACTTTCTTGGACCTTCACTTCAGTTAGAGCCGTAAGAACTTGGGAATGTTTACATTTCTTTCTTGAAGTCCTCATCTGTTTATATCTAAACTGCAGTCTGAATTTAGCCATAACTACATGTCTCAGTGAAATAACAGAGTGTTCCCTTGAGCCAGAGACCTGGAAATCCAGCATTTTTTCTTCATTAATATCTAATCCCTGTTCAATAAGAATTTAGTTACTTTTATCCTGATAGGAAACTTAGACTCCACTGCCTGCTGTTTCTAAATAAAGCCATGATGGAGGTGATTGCGAGTCATAAACACTCTGTCATTGTAACATGTCAGCGTTCTCCAACAGAAACATGTGTATATCTTAGATTACTTTATTATTAGTTTAAGAAGGTTCGTTTAGATCCCAGCAAAGCCACGAGGAAGAATTATGCACTTAAGCATTTCTATCTCTGATGTGTAATGCCTTGCAGACATTTAACATGCTGAGACAAACAAGAGACTCCCCAGAGTCCTCATCATCTACTACGGGACTTATTTCATACCGCATCAATAATGTAAATCGAGATGTGAAGATAGCTCCCTGGTTTTGTAAGGTATGATTACACTAGCGCAGACAACTTCCACTCAGCTTTACTGGAAATACTGAAGTCAGCTCCCTAGTAAAACACTAGGTAATTCTTTATTTTAATGTCAAAAATGTTTTTATTACCATGGCACTAGTGTGATTATATGCCTTTAGTATGATAAAATATTTACCTCTACATTTTCCAAGCATCATGTGGAGGGTTAGTCAAGTGACTCACTCATGTTAAAGAAAAGGAAAATGTAAGGGTTAATATCTTTTTACAATTCTAACGAACGAAAATAACCTCTGGGGCTGGTTTATTTCCACTATTATTGGGCCAAACTGTACAATCCTTAATTCTGATGCGCACTTATTCACACAAATAGTCTTCATACAAATGACTTCAATGGGACTTCTTGTGTGAGTAACTAAAGGGCTACACAATGTAGCCCAATGTATTTTGTGGAATATGAAAACCACCAGAGAAATCACCATTCCGAGTCTGACCTTTTCCCCAGTCCAATAAGATGTCAAGTTAGCTCACCAGTGCCCATATTTACTATAACGAACAGGACTTGGAATAATTTAAAAGACGTGTATCCAAAACCTCAAAATATCTTTTTCTGCCAAGATGGATAAATGTTTCCTATCTCCCATCAAATTATTTTAATTACAGCTGCTGAGCTTCATAATTATTTTTAGTCAGGCTGCCTCTTCTGTTGTTACTGAATGTATGGTACGTACTGTATTGCCTTTACACCTACCCATGTACATATATTATCTGGTGTTTTATTGTATGGCAATTCCTTTAGCTAAGATTGTGAGTGTTTTTCCACTGTATACTGCCCTCGTAGCCTTATGAAATATGCACATTTTGGGCAGTAATTTTCTATGTTTGGTCTCTGTGCAAAGGAAGATTTTTGTTGGGTGCAGAGGAGGGATCTCTGAGGCAAAAGCTTTATGGCTTTTTTTTTTTTTTTTGAGTTTTAGGAGAGGCAAAAAGTAAATACATTCTTTTTTCAGTGTAAAATCTAACAACTGGGGTAGAGGTGGGAAGGGACCATCTGAAAATTGGAACTTGGCATGAACACAAGCCTCACTGAGAACGAAGAGCCTTATTCTTCAGTCCAAATCCTACTGATTTCATGACTTCATATGATTCAGTGCAACACAGAATTGGGACCCTAATCTTTTCACGTCTTAACTTCTTGTGATTTTTAACAATGCAGCCTTAATTTTGCATTAATGCAGAATTGTTCAGTTAATAAAGCATAAGGTAATCATCAAAAATCAAAAGCTGGCTGCAGATGACTAAAAACAATTGAAACTCAGATATAGCCCATTGAGGTGCCTGGGTGTTTCTGAGTGCTTCTGAAACACATGCCATTTATAGCACTACAATAGCGAGACTCTTCTGAAAGACACCGCTAAATGTGCAAGTCACTTACCCACGAAGAATTTGTATTGCATTTATGAAAGCAAAATTACAATAGCTGACAAAACATGAAAGTTTCATCATGGTGGATTAGAATGCTCACAAGGAATTTAAAGGAATTTATCGTTATTCAACATTTCAGCTACTGTTCTCTTAACATGTCTTCAGGGAGCAGATTTGTCTTTGCTCTCTGTAGGAAACCCATGTTCAAAAAAAGGTTAGATTAGAGGAATTTAGTAAATAATATAACAAACAGCGTCTATCTTGTTAGAATATAGAGCAAGACAAGCAAATATGTGCTACTCCTATGCTATAGTGTCACCAAGAAAATATGCATTCTCTCTCACATCTTACATAATTGTTCCCTTGTTAAAGAACCTCCATTAAGTGGGGGAAATGACAGCTGACCTTCAGATGCCTTGACCTCTTCTTGCTAACCCTGAATGGTGTTTGCAAACTTCTCTTTCCATCTGCCACAATACTTAGTCTAAAACTCCGCAGCCTCTCTCCTTCTCTCTGAATTTCAGATAGGGAAAGCTCGTGGTGTGACTTCTCCACTCAGGGCCTCCAAAAATCTTTTCAAAGATTCTGAGCAAAATGAGGGAGTTAAGAGTTGACGTTTCTTGTGTGTCAAAAAGATGATGTTTGACTGTGTGGAGCAAGAGCAAGAACAAGGTGCAGCCAAACATCCACAGTTATGTTTAAGGGAAACAGGATATACAGGTGCCAAATAAGGAGTCTTGGTTGTGGTGGATCAGTGTGAAAAATCTTAATGGTGGCTATGCAACTTTTCTGTCCCATATATGCAGGACTAGATTAACAAAGAATTACAGACGAGTAAAATAATTAGTGCCAATCAATATGGGTTTATGGAAAATAGATCTTTTCAAACTAATTTGATTTTTATTAGTTTATAAATTTGGTTGATAAAATTAATAGTGTTCATGTAGTCTATTTAGACTTCTGTAAATATTTGACTTTGCCCCAAACAACATTTTGATTAAGAAACTGGAACCACACAAAATTAACATGGGACACACTAAGTGGATTAAAAAGTAGCTGTAAATGGGGAATTATCATCAAACAGGCGAGTTTCTAGTGTTATTCTGCAGGGATTGGTTCTTGGCCCTAAGTTATTTAGTATTTTTCTCAATGACATGAAAGAGAACACAAAATCACTACTAATGAAGTATGCAGCTCACACAAAATTGACGGAGTGGTCGACAATGAAGAGTAGAGGTCAGTGACAGAGAGCAATTTGGATTACTTGGGAAACTGACTGAAAGCAAGCAGTCTGCATTTCAGTATGGCCTAATGGAAAGTCATACATTGCAGAACAAAGAATGCAAGCATTTCTTACAGTGTAGGGGAGTATAGCCTGGATAGCAGAGACTTGGAAAAAGACTCCTAGTGGATAATCAGCTGAACGATGCAATGCTGAGGCCAAAAGGGCTTGGTTGTACAAACAGGAGAATATTGAGTAATAGTGAAAAAGTTTTATTACCTTTCATTCTGCAACTGGTGCAATCATTACTGGAATGCTGTGTCCCATATTAGTGTCCACATCTCAAGAAGAATGTTGAAAATCTGGAGATGCTTCAGAGAAGGGCTGTGAAAATGACTGAAGGATTGGGAAATATATTACAATGAAAGAATCAAGAGCAGAGTCTATTTAACTTAACAAACAGAAGGGTGAGGGATGACTCATCACAATCTTTAAGTACTGAGATAGGGCACAGAAATGTGACAATAGAGGAACACTTCAGTATAACAAGTTCCAGTGACTGGAAATTGAAGGTAGACAAATTTAGACTAGAAATAAGGTGGGAATTTTTAAATGAAGGTAGTTAACCTTTGAAACAACCAACCAATCAATTCTTGCAAGTTCTCTGGCCTGTTATGTATGCAGTCAGACTAGATGTTCACAATGGCCATGTCTACACTTACAAAAGCTAGTTCGAATTCGTTAATTCAAACTAACTAATTCGAATTACCGCTCCCAGTGACATCAGTGATAAAACTCTGATTGGCTTGAAGTAGTACTGAGCCAATTTAATCTTTTATTTAAACCCCACGCAAACACAGGAGCTCTCTAATGGTACTGATATGACATCAGAAGTGTTCTTTGCTCTCATAGTAAAATTCATTCCACACCAAGGACTATAGGGTTTTTTAAAAAAAATGTAAGCACAGTTTTCCGGTAACATGTCCATTAATTATTACTTTTCTAAGGAAAGGTTCAGCAATATAGTTAGGCTTTTCCTAGAAGAGTGGAGACAAATGCATTATGGAAACAATGTATATAACCTCCAGAAGCTACACCCTAACCCTTTATAAAACCCACTGGCAGGCAACTCTACAGAATAGGGTTTGATTCAACTCCAAAGGGAGGAAAAAGAAATATTTGCCTGCTTTCAAAGTTCAGGCAAAGATACTTGAACTGCAGCTAACAAAATGGGAGGTGGAAGAAAATGGGGGGCAAGAACCAAGGGGAGAATAAGTAAAAAAAAAAAAAAATTATACATTCTGTTGTTCAGCTTTAATTGCTTCAAAGATTATTTATTTTTCTTTTCTTTTCCTTTTCTTTCTTTTTTTTTTAAATAGCTTGCAGCTTTTTAACATATTTTTCAAAGAAGGCGCTGGAAGGCATAATAAAAAAGCAAGCAGGGATATGCTTTTTGAATAGATTGAAATAATTAATGTGAGAATGCTTCCGCTTGGGCATTGCTATTTATTTATTTAACAAACTAAAAATACATTCTTTTTGCTTTTAAAACTGAGACTGTTTTTCACACAGAAGTTGTTGTTTCTTTAATCTCAAAATAATGTTAATTTATAATGGTATTTGGGAATCTGGATTTTATAAAATCTATTCCATTGTAGCTGACATAACAAAGCGGCCTATAGACTTCACAGGCTCACAGTACTGTCCCGTCTTGCTGTTCGGTTGGGACAACAGAACCTTCAGACCTCATAAATTTCTAGGCTTGACTACATGTGGTTTTCCTCCACTTCAGTTTATAGCCATCGCATTAGTGTTATGCCATCTTTGACCTCTGCATAACCTTCACAAACACTACTCCTCAGATAACAACTCATATTTTCTGTTACAGCAAATCCTGAAAAAAACAGGACGAATTTTCCATGCAGCATATCACAGAGGCATATTTTCAGTAGGAGGTGTGAAGAATTAGCCAGGTAATATTAATGGGAATTTTATCACTGCATCCTTATATATTCAGATTAAGTTTAACCCACTTATTACTGATTTACATTGCAGTAGTGCTTAGCTGCCCCAGTCTCAAGTCCCTATTAGACTCTTTGGGTACTTCTACACTGGAGGCGCTGTTAAGTCGACTTAACCAAGGTCGACTTTAAGTTGACTTAAAGTCGACCTTGTTAAGTTGACTTAGAGAGTCTACAGCCCTGTGTCCACACTGGCAGGTGCTAGGTCAATGGAGGAGCAGCCAGGAACTCTGTGGCAGGGCCTGGAGGCCAATTAGGTCGACTTAAGGGCTATCCTCCATTCACGCTGGCTTAAGTCAACTTAATAAGGTCGATTTAAGCCTTAGGTTGACCTTAAGAGGTGGTGTTAGTAAGGTGACTTAATAAGCACCCAGTGTGGACACAGCGGTCTGTAGGTTGACTTAACCATCCCTTAAGTCGACCTAAGGCTCCAGTGCGGATGTACCCATACTCTCAGAAGGGACCAATATGATCATCTAGTCTGACCTTCTGCACAATGCAGGCCACAAAACCTCACCCACCCGCTCCTATAACAAACCTCTAACCTAGGACTGAGTTATTAAAGTCCTCAAATCATGATTTAAAGACTTTAAGCTACAGAGAGTCCCCCAGCAAGTGAGCCATTATCATGCTAGTTGCTGTACTGACGGAGAACAAAAAGACAGCCCTGGCCCCCATAGAGTTATGGAAGTACTGCCCTGGTTAGGCACATGGGTCCATTTCACGGAACCCTGAACTCATGCGGCCACACTGAACTCAGTTTGACTTCCTGCAGGATATACCTCTGCCTCTATGGATTTGATTACAAGCTCCTGGTTTTATGTTGGACTTTCTCTTTCTGACACCCACCAACACAACTGTCTTCCTGAGAGATGGTTTTCATGCTCCAGAGAAGCTCTCAGGGACTCTGTTAAATTTAGGTGTGTGCTAAAGAGCACATTCGGGAACTGTGTCTGCGGCAGAGGAACTAGTGCTCGTCCATTAGGCAAGGCTGACATTCCCTCGGCTCTGTTCAGGGTTGTGTACATAAACAGAAACAATCCACTGCAGCTACATGCATACTCTTCCCGTTGTTTTCCTTAGGCATCTTTCATTATTCAGCATATTTTCATTGCTGAACAACAAATGATTTTTAGTGTAACAAGACGGGTACACTTGTTTACAAATGACACACTGCATGCGGACTCGAAAACTGCTCTGTCTGGCTGTAGCTCACCCATCTTTGCTAACTTTGTCATGCAAATAAAAGACTAGACTGAATGAATTAGCCCTTAGCGTAATGTATAACCAGAGGCTCAGATTCTAGGCTGTGCTCCAGCCACTCTGGGGTAGGTAACAGTGGAAAAAATACTCTAGCAGAGGGGAATACTTTAATGGTGTAACTCCAGCACAATTGCACATGCATCAATACCTTGACAATGGGTGGCAAAGCACATGGCTGTCCCAGGTGATCTAACCCATGTCAGACCTTTAGGTCATCCAACAGATCTAACATGGCATGGGAATGGAATTTCAAAATGATTGATTTTGCAAAGATGGATGTAGGACAGTCGTCAGTACAGAAATGGCTAGTTCTCATTGGTCTCATTTAGCAATTGGGCATTGCTAAATGAACATAAAATAACTCACAGGCTTTAGGGGTTTTTTTACATCTGTGTATAAAGTGCTACATCTTGGGATTTGATTTTGAAATTTCTTTCTCTTTGGAGAAAAACTCAGGTAACTAATAATCTAGATGAATTCACTCTCCTAAGGGTGTTCAACAAGGCATGGCTGGGAAATGGTCTTCCCATTCCATAATTGTTTTTAGGAGTTTGAATTTTTTTCTGTTTCAAATTGGAACAAAAAAAATCACAATTTAGAAAATATTTGGGAGCAATAAATATGTACTTTTTTTGTGTTCGGTCAATCAAAATATTTAGTTTTTAAATGTTTTCCTTTTTAATCCCTTTTCAGTATCTTAAATTTTAAAACAAAATGTCATTTTGAACCAAAATTTTCATTTAAAAAAAACGTCAAAACAAAACATTTAGACAATTTTGAAGAAAAAAAAAGTCTCAATATTTTTTGAGTTGGGAAATTTGTGATACCCAACCTTGTAGTGCACATAGTTCGTTTCTTGTTGAAATAATGATTAGTCAAAAGATATTTGACCGATTTTAACTTTAACTTCTATTTTGAGGGCCAAAAGAGCTTTATATAGCCTGTTATTAACACCCTCTATGGATGTATAAAATCCTTATAATGAAAATTTTCAAGTAGATTTAAAAAAATATATTGAAAACACCAGTTTGAAATTTGAGGTGTCACTACTAACTAAAAAGAATGGTCTAATTAAAATACTTTAAAATAAAAAAATCTATTTGGTTTTTCAAAATTTTGGCCAAAGATATAGATTTATTTTCATGAGAAACATGAATTTTCAGTATAAATCTATGCATCTCACTAAATACCCATAGAAAAAAACTAAGTTTCTTAGTTGTGAAATGGCCCAGAATTTTTTTTTGCACTTCTGCTTCTCCCCCAGATATTCAGATCAGCAACTCATTTAGACTTGCTAACTCTTATCTATAGAACTCTATTTCAAATAGCAACTTCTACTACTATGTAATAATTTACCCAGCTAGTACTGTTCTACTATGCCTTGTACTGTAGAACAGTGCAATCATTAGCTTCTGTTCAAAAGTGGTGGGATATGACAGGGATTCTACGATCAAATGTGATTCTGGTGTCAATGAACTGTGACTCTCCATCAAATGCTACATCTTTAATGTCATTGAGAGTTACATCCTTTCATGTGCAATAAAGCATGGGCATTCTGATAAGCCCCCGTTTAACTGTCCTCATTGGCCTCGCTAGACTCATGTCACTTATTGTTTTATAACTTAAATTGTCCTCACATTGAAAATAAGGATTCGGTTTAAGATTTTATTGTTAACCTCTAAGGGCCTTGGAGCTCTAGGTCTACTCTATAGGCAAGAGTTAACTGAAATTTATGCTTCATTTCTTAATCTACCTTCAGTTTCAAATTTTTTTTGTGAATCCCCTAAGGTTGCGCCATAGACATTGTAAACTTTGTTCACTGGAGGAAAAAATGGGTGCAGATTTTTAGCTCCTCACATTATGTTATTAAAGGTAAGCTAATTTTTCATTTTTTTAATAGAAATTTGGTACCTAAGGATCAGATTCTTAAAGGTCTTTAGGTACAGAATGGGATTTTCAAAACCATCGAGGTGCCTCACACCTACTGATTAAACCAGTGGCTGTTAGGTATTTGGGCATTTTTGAAAGTTCCACTAAGAGCTTAAATACGTTAAAAAAAATCTAGCCCTATGTTTCATTTTAATATTTTAGGGCCAGATTTTTTAAAGAGATCTGCATTAGAGCAGTTAAGAAAATTAAGTTTTTATTTGGAAAAGTTTGACAAAAACATAAGAAAGCTTGAAATTTTCAAAGGGAAAAGTTTGTCCATGTTATCAAGCCCTACCCCACCCTATCCCACCATTAAATTTTAGTTTTCAGGTAAATTTTTTTCATTTTGGGGTGGAGGGGAGGGGTGGTTTTCCAACCACATATACTAGATATAATATATACTAGATATTCAGGAAAGCAGACGCTTCCTGTGAAAAAATTATTGTAGTCAAAGCCCCAATTTTCTGTTGATGGGAAATTTTTGACCAGCGCTACTCAATGCCCAACAGTTCCCATTTATGCAACTAAGTAGATAGCCTGATTTTCAAAATAACTGATCTTCCATTTAGGCATCTAAATGAAGTGTCTGAGTGCTGAGATCTTCTGAAAATCAGGCCACATATTTAGGTGCCTAAATAGGAGCTGCATGCCTTTCAAGATCTAACTCCACTTGAGAGTGATGAGAACTTTTGAAAATCCAGCCCTTAAATTTTAGATCTTTAAATCCATCTCTGTTACATTTATTTATATTATTGCAGTTTATTATATTGTTATCTACAGGTTTCCAGTGTATTTCATATATGGACCAGTGTGCTGTAATATGTAATGTAACAAGTGATAATCAGAACAATGTGGCAATTACTGCTGTTAAGAAAGATGTTTTTAAACAGAAACATTCTTGTTTTCTGTGTGTGCAGCTGACACTTCTGGAGGCCAGGGCTGATATCCAGCATGCTATTAGTTATTTAAAGATATCCACTGTATTCTGCACTTAAAGAGTGATGGAACCTAGCCAATTCCATGATCAGCTTTGAAGCTTAGGCCTTAATTCTTTCCTTGGAACATAACATCCTTTCCCCCTTCCATTTTGTACAGGATAAAGCCATTATTTTCAGTTAGGATTTTTTTTTGTCTGTTGCAATATGTATCATCAAAAATCATGACATAAAATTACTTTCTCTTTATTTGGTAAAATGTAGCTGTAGAACAACCAAAAGATTCTGTCACCTCGGAGATAAGATGATGTAAACTTGCAATGCTTACTCAGAAATGTCCATGAAATCTGAAACTCTTGCATAAATCGTCTCTAAAACAAAGACCATCCCATCTCTGTTCTTGGGATCACTCCATAATATACAGCAACTATAATTCTATAATGTGAGGCAGATGATATTGTTATTGCTCAAATATTTTCAGATGTAGCCTCTTTACAATAAACAGACTGTGTTCCATGTGTACATGAACTTAGAAGCATTTAATTGGATATTAGGACATCAACAAACCAGCAAAAGGTCTCCCCTCTGCTTTCACAAGGCTCTAAAACCTCCTTGCAAAAGCATCAAAGATTGTTGACAGATCTAACAAAATCAACCTGCCCTCCTTTTCTTTGGCCATTGTCAAGTAGAGATCACCCAAAGATAACCATGCCTGTACTAAATGCACATGGAAAGCAGACTGGTAGTATTAAGGAAACTCAGGAAAAACATAATTGTCTTCCCCTGCTTGCATCCTCCCCGTAGATCAGGGGTGTCAAACATGTGGCCCATGGGCTGGATGCGGCCTGTGATCCTCTTCCAGCTGGCCTGTGACTGCACTCTGAGGCTATGTCTCCACTTGTAATTTTAAGTCGACTTAGTATGTCTACACTTAAAATTAAAGTCGACTTAAGGGGGAACTTACGAAGTCGACCTAGAGCGTCCACACTGGGGCTAGGGAGACCTTGGGCAGGTCCACAGTGGTGATGGGAGGAACCCCTTGTGTGCAATGGGGCAAAGGGGGACAGGGACCCTGGCAGGGTATGTGGGCAGGGTGTGATGCTGTCTGGATTTAGGGAAGCATTTATGATATTATTTTCTGTTCATATATCATAAATGCTATAATCCATAGGAACTATGTCATGTTTGGTATCAATAGAAAGGTAGTAATTTGCTGGGAATGATTATATAGTTTATGTCTAGGAATTGTATTTGGATTAGAAGTTAGTTTAGTTAGGAATTTGGTGTTATATCTATACTTTAACTTGTAAAACCATTGTGTCTTTAATGTTAAGGAATGTGCCAACTACAATGGGCCCAGGGAGTAACCTGATGAGCCATTAAGGACACAATGGTTATATTCCTTATGTCCTTAATGGCTCATCAGGTTACTCCCTGCTTAAGCTGCTTAAATCGACTTAAGGAAACTGTAGTGTAGATGCAGGGTAAATTAAGTCGACTTAAGCAAGCTTAAGTTGACTTAATTTACAAGTGCAGACGCAGCCTGAAAGTCCACACTCTCTGAGAGAGAGAGAAAAAGAGAGAGGTCTCGCATAGCTAGTGCTCCACGAGACTGTAAGAGTGTCAGGTCTCGCGACATCACAGAGCGCTGGGTATGTGAGACTGTGCTCTGTGAGCATTATGTATTTATATAGACACTAGTACGAAATCAAAAGCTTCCTAAGAAGTGAGCAGATTAGTATGAAATGGCAACCGAGAATCAAGGATTGATGACGGAATCCGAGAAACCATTAAAGGAACGTAAATCTTCACAAATTTTAACGTTTCTGAATTTTAGAACTAAGTTGTGTTTGGCATGTTCTGTTTTGCATCGACTTGTATTTGTCGATTTTAATCAGTCATGGAAGCGTTTTATTAATTCAGTGCCTTTTACTTACTTTAGAATATCATGGGCATATGTGATGTTATATATGTGCTAAGTAAATAACAATGATATTCTTACTTTTATGGGTGGTATTAAAATAACCCATACTAGCATTAAAGGGGATCAGGACCTGATGGCAACAGATGCAAAGTAAGAAAGAATCTTTATTGGACTGAAGAATTTACAGTAGAGAAGATGGAGAAAAGCTAGAAGAAAGAAAATATTATTATCTCCATTTTACATATAGGAAACTGTTCCAAAGATTAATATTTCATTAAAAATACTGACAAAAAGAATGCAAAGAATATTTAATATTTTTTTGAAAAAATAGTTGACTGTTTTTTGACCAACTGTAATTTACAGGTTTCCAGGGACAAAATGTAAGGGAAATAATAAGGGTCAGGAAAATCCATTTAATTAAATACACAGCGTTTTACATCTTTATTATAAACTAGAAATTTTGGAGAGTTAATTTTGTGGACTGCATCTGGAACTGGAAGCAAACATACTATTAGAAAAGCAGTTCTCTGGGTGTTTCCAATCTATGCATAACTAAGAAGTACCTGAAACTTTATGAAAGAGCCTGTCCATACTAGATTTTCATCATTTCCTGACTGCAGAGGGATAGAAGAGTCCAGAACTTGGGATAAACTGCTGGATGCTTCTCCATATGGCACTAGACAGATAAATATTTTTGAGATGTCCCAGTTACTGCAAATGAAAGAGTTTAGGCTGCTGTATTGACCACTGTAACTGTGTTTTGGTGGCCAACGAAACCATCTGAAGCTTAAAGAAGCTTTGAGGTTGCTTTTAATTGCACTAGCTCCTGGCCAGCTTCGTAATTAGGGGAACAAAGGCGATATTAGCCACCTCCGCATGCGCAATATCCTAGGTCCTATGCTGAGTACACTTCAGCCAAATGCAGTAACTGGGAACAAGACCTATACATCTTGGCCATGTCTACACTAACGGCTCTGTTAAGTCGACTTAACAAGGTCGACTTTAAGTAGACTTAAAGTCAACTTTGTTAAGTTGACTTTGAGAGTCCACACCAAAAACTTAAGTCGACCGCCTATGTCCACACTGGCAGTTGCTAGGTCGACCGAGGAGTGGTGCATTGTGGGTAGCTGTCCCACATTGCACTGGGGCTTGGAGGCCAGTTAGGTCATCTTAAGGGCATTCCCTATCCACACTGGCTTAAGTCATCTTAATAAGGTTGACTTAGGCATTAAGTCGACCTTCAGAGGTGGAGTTATTAAGTCGACTTAAGGAAGTGCTTAAGTCAACTTAAGGAAGCGCCCAGTGTGGACGCAGCATTCTGTAGTTTGACTTAGGCGTTGTTAAGTCGACTTATAGTGCAAGCGTAGACATATCCCTCGTGGCCAATCCTACCACTCAACCATACTGCCTTGTATTACTCCCCTTCCTCTTCTTTTGTCTTTGTATTTGAGCCCTGATCCTGTTGTACATGAGATCTATAGAGGCAGGACTCTGCCAGTCAGCATGAAACATCTTGTGCACTGGGAACTTGTCTTCTATCTGGCCGTACTGCCTCGAAAACACTTTGGGCACTATGCAAATGATAAATAGATCATCTTAATAAATAACAATAATAATACATTAGTCTTTTGCTCTGAAAGCAATCTGGCTTTCCTCTAGCAGCTATCTATCTAGGAGATGTTCAATACTGTTTGTGCCTAGCTGTGACTTAAAGCTGCATCCTTCTTGTTAGGCATAAACGGACTAGAAATTTAATAGCAGATTTGTTAGGACTGATTATCATTTAAGTCAAACAGCAAAGTGCAATATTCACAGCCACCATTGCAAACTAAGGATGTTCTTAAATACTTTAAAAGTGCGCACTGGTCCAGCTTCTCCACTCATGCTGCTGTAAATCAGGAGTAGCTCCATGGAAGTCAAGAGAGGTACACCAGTGTAAACGGGAGAAGAATCAGTTCATTTCTATGTAAGTGAGGAATTATGTTAGGGCATAATAAGTAGTTATGAGTTTATTAATACAATAGTTTGTAATGTCGTGATTCGAAGTCTGTAAGCTTCAATGAATCTATGCTTTGAATAAATATAGTATAGATCTACTTTATCTGTTTAGGAAGCCATACTAATTCAGATCGTCTTTGTCAGTTGTGAAAAGCAGAAGAGGAAGCTTTTGTTGTTCTGGCACTCAGTGTTGTACCTAGTCTGTGAACAAAGAGGACTTCAGCTTCCAGTAATCTTAACCTGTTTAGGAGTGCAAATTGATCACTCAACATTAAAAAAAAAAAAAAAAAAAGTCCATTTTACATCTGACCCATTCACCTTCATATGACGACATGACATCTTAAAATCATAAGAAGTATTAGAAAAATTATGTTTTAAATATGGGCCTTTGTATCTTTTACCACATTCTCTCTGCAGTGGTTATTACCCAATAATTTTTGACACTAGTGATTAAACAAAGTTTTACATTTTATGATTCTATTTTAAATACACAATTGCTAATATAGATATATCTCAAGGCAAAAAGTAAGACTTCTTAAAGAATCTGTAATTATATTTATGCATTAAAGTGTCAACCGATTGAAATGAATACTTTCAAACAATATTTTAATCTAATTGTTTTAAAATCAAACGATTAATCAGGATTTTATTGTCAACCCTAACTAATAGCTTACATTTTAATATCCCAAACCACTGATGATGGTCTTTAATTGGAGAATACATTAGAATAAAAGTAATTTAAACAATTATTAATTCAATACCAACCATAGATGCAGTGCTGAACACACCTGGTAAACACAAAGGACCTTCTTCCTCTTGGCAGAACTTGTTCTATAATTTCCACCACAGAGAACCCCTTAATAAATGCAACTCTGAGCAATGCTCAGAATATGAAGAGAAAAAAATTATTTTAAAGTCTTTTCTAATGAGTCGGAGGCTTTTAAGGTTTCACTTGAACAGAAGACAAGTTTCAGGAGCATTTCACACATTCTTAAGAAACAAGAACTTGCCAACGTACGAGGTACCAAAATTAGGGCCAAATTCTTTCTTTATATGGGTGATGCTCCCACTTAGTATACATCAGACAGCAAAATTTGGCCCTCAATCTGGTGAGAAAGAAAAACAGACCTATTGATATTTACATGATACACAAATCTAATATAAAAAGACAATAATATTTGAAACATTAGCTGCTCAGCTATAATTCTACATTGTGTGACAGACTCTTGGCCAACAATAAATCCCAAAGAATTCCGGATACTGCTGCTGGGTTGCCACCTGACTGGGCCATCCCAGGTAGAATGATTTATAAGAATGACAGTTGATTTCTGAGATGTCAAAACTGTGGGGAAAAAAACCAGAACCTCTCCAGCTCTGCCTATGTTACATTTTTCACTCTGGATTTGGCCACTGAATAAATAAAACAAAATTCGTGAGTGGTTTTGCACATAAGATAATTTAGTCACTAGTAGAACAAAACAATGGAACTAAGGACATTGAATTAATTAATCAGGATTTTATTGTCAATCTTAACTAATAGCTTGCCTTTTAAGCTATTGAATGGGTACTTACATTTTCATCAAAACAAACAAGGAGTCCTGAGGCAGTTTTAAAGACTAACACATTTATTTATTGCATGAGCTTTCATAGGAGAAAATCTCACTGCGTCAGATCTTCAAAGCGTCTGCCAATGTGGGATTTTCTCCCGCAAAAGCTCATGCGATAAATAAATTTGCTAGTCTTTAAAAGCACCAGAGGACTCGTTGTTTGTTTTGCTGAACTAGACTGATACAGCTCCCCCTTTGGAACTTATGTTTTCATGTAACACATCTAGCTCAATCTCAGCCATAGACTTCATGAGCTGTAACTGCAATTTTTAATTCTGCTCTGACAAATTTATGTAAATTAAGTGCTGGGAGTGGGCATTAGTGGGCTGGGTACCGTTTATGTAATTTTGTTTGAGTTTCTGACTAGAGGCTATCTGCTAAGTGAAAGTGAATTATTGCATGCTTTTATTTCACTGTTCAGTAGCACTCTAGGTAAGTACAATCTCTGCTTAAAAAAAATTGTCTTCACATGATGCGAAATGAAAGGGGAGCATCATCACAGGAATTACTCTGACAGCTCTAACAGTGTTTTATGGCATGTCTTCTCACTCCTGGAGATGTGTCTGATTCCTAAGTGCTTGATTGTAAACAATGCTTTGTTTAGTGTATGTTGGGGAACATGACGTCCAGTTGTAAATCAGTTCATTTGGTATATAGAGCTGCTTCCAGTTTTTATTATGAATACTTTCCAGGATATTTGTAAACATGAAGTAAGGACCACCTATAGCAGTCCCTATTTATATATTTGGATAGCCAGTCATTGCAAGTTCATCTTCCTCTTGATCCCTAAATCCCTGCTTAAATGTTTGTGATAACTAGAATTAGCTAGAACTCTTGCATAGGTCTAGCTCCAAAACTTACTGAAGTCAATGGAAAGACTTCCATTGGTTGAAATGGATTTTGGATCAGACCCATAAACACGGTAACTTCAGTATTCACATCCCTTCAGTTCCTCTTTAAATTGTGGGTTTAAATTAATGCAAAAACTTAAAGGGAAACTCAGCCAAAACTACCAAGTTTCTCTTGGTTTCACATGATTTGTACCAAAAACTAAGTATCAGTTTGTTCAAAACTTGGCTTGGATTCACTTGAAACTCAGCCCAGGGATGTCAAAAAGTTCATGAACCCCAATGAACCTGGCTTAAGCTCTGGGTTTTTAACAAAAGCCCACACAAAGCAAGTTTCACCTTGTTGCAGGTTTCATTAAGGAAATCTTAGCGCAGCTGTAGGGATAACGTTGAGAGGTTAACGAAAAGTTATTAAAACAAAATAAAATTGGAACTTATTAATTGTGCAAATGAATCTGCCCTGGATTGGAAGCATTTTGAATGAAAATAGAAAGTAGTTTAATGGTTTTAAACGCACCACTGAGATGACACTGGGCTAGATTGCAAGGCTTCAGTGCACGGCTGGGATGGGCCCCAAATATTCAAGAAACAATTCATAGAATCATAGGGCTGGAAGGGACCTCACGAGGTCATCTAGTCCAACCCCCTGCTACAAAGGGGTTTTAAATATATACATCTGGCACATTCAAAAAAGTGATTTCTCTCTACAAATTTGGCTCAGTCACAGAAAGTATAGCCTAGGGTAAAACAGAACACACCTTAAGTGCTACCCTTTTTGATACTCTGTAGCACAAGTACAAAAGGACCATTGTGAGTATTAGGGATAACTACATTTTCTAAGACAACAGAGTCTTGTGGCACTTGTCTGACAAAGTGGGATTTTCTCCCACGAAAGCTCATGCGATTAATAAATCTGTTAGTCTTTAAAAGTGCCACAAGACTCTGTTGTCTTTCTACAATAGACTAACACGGCTACCCCTTTGGAATTTGACTACATTTTCTAACTGTCACTTCTTAGCCTTTCTCAGGTAAAACTTACTATGCAACAGAACCAAAAGGCATAGCATGGATGAGTGTGTGAGAGAGAATCATCAGATAGTCCTTTGTTACTTATCACTGGACTCTTCTTCTTTAGGCAGATAATGCTTTCATTCTTTATTGATTCACTGTTCTGATAATTACATTAAAATCGACCTGCGTCTGCTATTGATGCATAGATTTGGAATATGTTGGAAAGGTAGAGTTTTGAAAAGTAATGTGAAATATGTGAATGGCTCACAACTTTTTTCTCCTAATAATCATGGTAAAACATTTGGGTCTACACAGTCAATGTTGTCACTTCCCAAAAGTGCCGCGGGTGGGCTTTCGTTTACTAGGTGTTTTCCTGATTTTAAGGCTACATTCTTTTAGTCATCCTTGTTGTAATTTAAATGTATTGAATGAATTTCACTTTCCTTTTTGGAATAGTATAATTTGCTTCATAAATTACATATGGTGGAAGCCTGTTGAATGAATAACCTTGTTGCACAGAAAATTAATTCTTTTGACAGGTTTATTCCTTTAATAGATCCTTGGTGGAGGATTTTACTGTATTATTATATATATTGTGGCTTGCTGCACTGAATGTGTTTCGCAGTATTTCAACACATTTATTCTTTTAAGTGAAATAACTATTCCTGTCCTTTTACCATTTGATACTCAAGACAGGAATTTTTTAGTAATTCATTTTTCAAAAGAAGCTCACTTGTTTTCTTCATGTGTTTTGTTTGTGCAGATAGAAAATATATTCTTTTCCCTTCAATCAGCATTCATTTAAATGAGTGCTAATATATACGGTCGTAATGAACCTTATTTTGTTTGATTATGGCAATCTATAACAGCGTTAATTTCCTTATATATGTGTTTATGTTTTTGAAAACTTTTAACGTTTTACCATATCATACTCGAATCTCTCGGATTATTTGAAGCTCTGTTCCCTTTTTCTGAGTTAAAATTAAATAGCACCAAAACACAGAAACATAAAAGGAAGTCAAATTGAATGCCACAAGACCTCATTTGAGAAAGGCTAGTTATAATATTAATATAGAAATAGAAGCCAGCGGATATGAGTTCTGCTCAGAACTTCCAGTGAAACCTCTGACAAGTCATTTAATTTGTCTATACCCCAGCTTTCCGCCTTGTAAAATGGGCATAATAATATTGTAACTTCCTATATTACAGGAATATTCTGGGCCTTTTTCAGCACTTGCAATATGCTTTGAAATCTTCAGGAGCACAGTGCTACAGAATTGCAAATTATAGGTATCAAGGCTTGAGTTATTTTTCATTACTTTTTTTGCTTTACACAGAAGTTTGGGTTGACTGTTCCTCTTAGATTCTTTCCTTATTTTAAGCGTGAATAATTCAGGAAATTAAAGTTACAATGTTCTGGGGTCTACGATTTGATATATGTAAACCTCTAGAAAGCTGGTATTGTCAGCTTCTCAATGGTGTATACAACAACCCCGACTCTGATTTGGAAACATAAATAATAGACAAGAGGTGGATAAGAATATGACTTTAAATTCTGAGTTCTTACAACCTGGGACACCAGTACAAATGTTTGCAGAGCCAGCAGACACTTCTAAGAAATGTTCCTGGACTAGCCATCCAAAAAGAAGAAAAAAAAATAGAACCTTGTAATCTATAATTTTCTTGCAGTATGGAATCTTCTTTAATATTTCGGGACTGACTTATGCATATTTGAAATGTTAGAACTTTCCAGTTCAGAATTACTGTCTTTATTAAGAAAACTAAGAGCTTGACCCCAATGCCTGTTGAATTTAATGGAGAGACTCCCACTGATTTCAGTTGCCATTGGTTCAGAATTCATGTAGTTTAGCTAGCTGAATGATAAATGAAAAATGCCACATCTCAGTAGTGGGCAGTGAAATACATAGAAGATCTCCATACATCACAAAGGAGACTTTATTTTAAACTGACAAGTTTAATGGTTTAATGGTTCCCAAAATTAAGATGTTTTATGATAGATTTTGCTATCGTATTATTCTAAAATTGCTTTTAATTACTTGGCATTAGACTATTTTTATGGCTATGATGTGGTATGGGTCAAAAATTACAAAATAATTGCATTATGAATATCAAATTAGACAGATGTCAATGTGACATGAATATAATAGGATTGCGGTATGACCCTGTGGGGAATGTGGTATAAATATATACCATCTCATACTGGATCACCTACTGCTGAGCATATTTCAATACTTGAGTATTTCCACTTATCTAGTCAGATAGTTTTCTTCCTCTGATCATAAAAAAAGATCTTCAGTCTTTGCCCAAAGTCCAAAGGGGTAGCCGTGTTAGTCTATTGTAGAAAGACAACAGAGTCTTGTGGCACTTTTAAAGACTAACAGATTTATTAATCGCATGAGCTTTCGTGGGAGAAAATCCCACTTCAAAGC
>ML685770.1:20293345-20331244 GCA_007922175.1 Pelusios castaneus
AATCCCACTTCAAAGCGTCTGACGAAGTGGGATTTTCTCCCACGAAAGCTCATGCGATTAATAAATCTGTTAGTCTTTAAAAGTGCCACAAGACTCTGTTGTCTTTGCCCAAAGTATAAGTCTCAGTCAACCATAGATTTGGCACTTAACGCAACAGAACAGGAAAAGGAAGGAGGAAGAGAAGCTTGTCTGCAACACAGAAATAATTGGGAGATGGGTGGGTGGGAAAATGTAATCCATAAACAAATACTTTGATGAGTTTCCTATTGCCTCGCGTAATATATATGAATCTGTCTTCAGCTAAATCATGCGAGGCAATAGGAAACTCATCTAAATATATATAATATATAAAATATGACCCCTTAAAATTATAGATTATACTTAATAGGATCCATAGCTGTCTAGAAGCTGGCTGGTGCTACTAATCAGACATATAGAAAACACTTTCATAGTGGGGACTTCTTGCTCACCCTTACTTTATGACATGGCAACAAAGAATATTCTTCTAGTTCACAAGATCTATGAGGAAGCTATAAACTCTGCAGAATGGATAGCCAGGATAAAATAGATATCAGACACAGAGAAACTTGGTTGTTTAGAAAAATCTTAAACAGAAACTTTTGCGGGATTTAGTCTTTCAGGATAGGGGATTTGATTCATCACTGTGAAACTCCAGCTTTACGCCAGTGGCATTCCACTGAAATAAGATTTACATTGGCATAAAATCAAAGTAATACAATAGTCAATTATTCCTAGACATAGTTTCAGAGCTAGATTTTCAGAAATTTCTGTGCATTTTCGTGATTAAACAATGCTCAAATAATTTGGTGAGACTTTTGAGGCATGACTTGGAGAAAAGGTAGGGGGGACAGATGTTGAAAAGATTTCATTACACAAGTTTAAGGTGTTGTCATCATCACTGAAAAGTTAAAGCTACTGCATGTCCACCAGTAATTCCATCCATATCAAAAGAATTCATTATTCTTGAGTGATTGCTTATTAATAAAGGCCTCAATTCAGCAAAATATTTAAGCATATGCTCAACCTGATCCCTAGTCATTGGGATTTATGGATGTGATTAAGTACATTGCTGAGAGGACTGCTGACCTAGGGTCTAAAAGCCTGATTTTGCCAACTTTATTTTAAGCCATTCTTATTCATAGCCCCAGCCCTGCCAACAATACACATGTGCTTCACCACTTTACTACTATGAGCAGACCCATTGAAACTAATAAGGCTACTCAGGAGAGTAAAGTTCACACGTGCATTTTCAGGGTTGGAGACGATATGATAGTCTCCTCTGGGTTCCAGAAGAATAAGGATGGTGGACTCTGTTCTTATTCCTCAGTATGGATGGAAATAAGACTGCTAAGTGTGCTGAGATTGATGAGATTAACCTCAAGCTTGGCTAACAAATTTTGAAAGGATTTTTCAAAATTGGTTCAAAGAATTATACTGTAATTATTACTTTAGTGGAAATGACCTGTACACAGCAACTGAAATGTCAAACCTCATACAAAAATGTACAGGTCTAGATACTGCTACCCCTCTGCACTCTTTTAAATGGTCAGTCTAAATCAATTTTATATATATATATATATATATATATATATATATATATATATATATATATATATATATAGAGAGAGAGAGAGAGAGAGAGAGAGAGAGAGAGAGAGAGAGAGAGAATTTCCTGGAGATTAATGATCAGCTATGCGGGTGGCCATCAAATAATCCCAGATTTATAATGTCCAGGAAATACCATGCATCTCAAATTATTATTGTTCAACTGTAGTCTACTAAGAAAAATTCCAAGACACTTTGAGAGAAGCCAAGTGGATCTATGGAAAAGATATGAATATATACTTTTAACAGCTGAAATTATATCTGTCTGGCAAGCCTTACCTAATGGTTACAGTATGTCCCTTAGGCAACTCTACTATTTGAACTGATCCATTAGTTTATTACATATGCAATAAGAGTAACATTGTATTCAAACTCCAGGGGTAGCATTTCCATTCACAGTAAGCCCAAAAGAGACTTTTGAAAAGGAAAAGGACAAAAATAACTTGTTTTCTACAAAGCTTCCAAATGTCTGCTCACAAGCAGTGACAATTGTTGGAATCTGTGGCCTTGGAAATCCAATGATATCCCAATCACCCAGTTACCAAGATCTGGAATTTGGAATGGTAGATTATATTTCTCCAGCAGAAACACACTGGCAATTTCACAGTTGGATTTGTTCACTATTACCCAATCCAAATATATAACATTGGGAAAAACACAGAATTCTAGGCTGAAAGATTTGGAAAAGGCCTATGCTGCAATCACAGCAACACTTTAGCATGTGCGTGCATGTGTGTGTCTCTAACCCTCAAAACTCTTCCATCTGACTTTCTGTCATCTCTATTTCCACCCAGCTGATCTCTCTCATTTCCTACATGATACCCAGAATGCTGTAATTTCGCTGAGGGGAACACACAAAATCCACAAGGACATTTTAGTCATTATTTCAAATTAGAAAAAAATCGCAATCCTGACTAAGATGCAGCAAGGAAACAAGCTGCCAGTAACACCATCTGAAGCAGATGGTTCTAACTATTTGGAATGTTCCTTTCTGCATACTTCAGTGACTCCTGAAATAACAGAGTGCTACATAAATGTGAAGGAAGTAAAGTAGGAAAGCCAGATTTAGCACGGAGTTCCACATAATCAGCTCATATTAATAGTTTGATCGGTGTTTTTCTGCCCCTTTGACAAAAATCTCTGGCTGGCCATCACTAATGACACATCTTTAACTCACATGTTGCCATGGTGGAAGTATTGCTGAGCATCTTTTAGTCAGTATGCATAAAATCTCTGGAAGGATGTTGCTGTAGTATACCATAATTTTTCAGAATAATTGTAAATATATTGTAGACCGCCAAACTCATCAATAAAATATATGAGAATAAAAGTTTTGCATTTGTACGGCATGCTTTATCATTGGATCTCCAAACATTCTACACAGGTCGGAAAGAATATCAGCACCAGACTGGAAATAAGAAATGGAGTTTAAAAGGGAAAATAGCCAGTGGAATAACTTATCTGGGGTTGTGTTGGATTCTCCATTACTTGAAATCTTTAAATCAAGGTAGGATGTTTTTTAAAAGCACAGTCCTGTTAAACTAGAAGTTACTCAGAACAATAATTACTAGATACATTCTTTGATCTGTGTCATGCAGGAGATTAATTTAGATGACCATAAGGGTTTCTTCTGCTCTAACCTATGAATATGCAGATTATTATGCCAGTTTTACAGATGAGAACACTGAGGCACAGTTTAATAAGAAAAAGCATTTTAGAAATGAAAACCAAGATCTCAAAGTACTTCCTAAATACAAATGACACACGATTCCTGTGAGATAGTTTAACTTGATCACCTCTGTTTTACAGATAAGGAAATGCAAGCACATAGAAGTTCAATGACTTATCTAAGGTCACTCAGGAAGTCTGTGGGAGATTTGGGAAAAGAACTTAGATTTCCTGACTGCTAGTCTCCTTCTTTACCTAGAGCATGATGACCGTCTGGTTGGATAATATGTCAAGGGATGAATTTCCTATGGGTTTCAGCTGGTTGAGAAGCTGGGAGGCAGCTAAAGACCACTAAAGGTCATTTCATTCTCCTTCCCCCAAAACCTTGTTCCGTTCTCTCTCATTTTCAGACTTCTATTCAACTGGTAAAAGTTCCTGTTCTTGTTACCGACTGATAATGGCAACAAAGAAGGAACAGAATAAATGGGATAGTGAGAAAGGGGATTACAGCTATGAATGCACGGCGAACACGGTTCAGAAAATGGATAAAGGGTGTCATTTGAGGACAGTATAATAATACATATTAGTAGCAAACTCCTCTCCACCCATTCAGACTGGAATGTTTTAAGTGAAAAACTAGTCTACAGCACATCAATGTATCAAGGATAGCAAAGACACAAGGTAAAGGGTTAATGACGACTCTGAGGTGTTCAGATAGAACTTCTGCAGGTGTGTGACTGAAAAGAGTGTTACGCAGCAGATGACCATAAGCAAGAATAGAGGATGTATAAGAAAGTTAGAACAGAGGAGGTAGTTGATTGATTGCAAGGCTGTGTGACCCAAAATACTTATCTGTGTCGTACTCTGTTACAATTGGGGCTCAAATTATCATCAGCTAGCTGGGCAACATCATGAAGAGAAAGTTAATCTGCATCTAGTATTTACTATGGGAACAGAATATTATTATTAGGACCTCAGTTCATGTAAAACAGTGTAGATTCCTTGAAGTCCCATACAATTGCATGAATATACCTGCTGAGACTCTGATCCAATATTATAATTTTGCTAAAAACTGCAGCTGACAGAATCAGTCGCAATAGTGTTGAACAGGCTTTTCAAAATGCTAACTGTGCATTTCTTTGATCAATCTGAGCCAGGAAAGAATAAATATAAGGAAGTTTTCATAACTACATTGAAAACACAGCCTAAGAAACAAAGACGAATGAATGAAAACTATCAACTATTAATACGAGTCAGAGATGTGCTGTAAGGGAAAAAATGATGGACTTATCAGCATTATTTTCCTTGTTCTTGATCTAGGTCATCAAGTAGATTAATATGTAGTTGCAAGCTGTTCATTCATTGTAGAGGAGCAAGTACATAGCAGTAAATATCTCCCATGGCACTGATAAACTCTCAGAGGCTATAGGCCAAGGTGTTATGCTCCAGTGGAAACATTTGTGCCAAGTACATGCTCCCAGTGATATTGTTATAAGCATTAAACTCAAAATGTAACTTTAAAAGTCTACTACGGTCTGTAGCTTTTATTATTGCCACAATGGGTAGCTGTATTGGTTATTATCAATATGTTGTAGAGGAAGTGTTGAGGACTGGAACTTGCAGGCAGGGTAGATAGGGGATTTAGATCTTCTACACATTTCTCAATGTTTAACAAGCAACATTTAGAAGCTGTCAATATGTTTTAAAGAAAATATTTATTTTTCTCCAGAGAAATCGATCAGAATTCCAAACTCATCCTGATTGATATCGGTGGCTCTCAATGAAACTACTCTAGCCCTTTCAGGAGTCTGATTTGTCTTTTGTACCTCAAATTTCATCTCACTTAAAAACTATTTGCTTACAAAAATACATAAGTGTCACAAAACAGTATTATTGAAAAATTGCTTACTTTCTTATTTTTACCATATAATTATAAATAAATCAACTGGAATATTATACTTTCATTTCAGTGTACAGTATATAGAGTGGTATAAACAAGCGATTCTCTGTATGAAATGTTACTCTGTAGTGACTTCTCTGGTACTTTTTATGTAGTCTGTTATAAAACGAGGCAAATATCTATATGAGTTGATGAACCCCCTGGAAGATCTCTGTGTACCCCAGGGGTATGCCTACCTCTGGTTGAGAACCACTACTTCATACTTCTAAGGCCTAAACTCTTCCTTTGGCAGGGTCCCACATCTTCCCCAATCTTTCTGCTTCAAGGTTATTCCCTCTGTATCTCTCTCATGCTTCACTTATCTTTAATTTTGTCTATTCAGCAGGCCTTGAATTGCTATCACACAGCTTCCAGGGTCTTATATTCGATTTTTACTTTCTATTTCTTTATTTCCTGGATCTAACTCTGTCTTCTGCTTCAGGATCCTGTCTCATTCTTGCTCTGTTATTGGGCCCTGTCTCAAATATAAAGCCCTCAGTTGGCTGCTGGATTCTTTCCCTACATTACTTAAGTCAACTTTCTGCTCTCAGGCATCTCTCATTATTTAAGATTTCTTTTTGCTTCCAGAGTCTTTTTTTGCTACCTCCTCACCTCAACTATAGCAGCTTAACATTCCACTGCTCAGCGCTACAACGTTCCTGAGGATGGTTCTGCTCACCCACTAGTTTATTGTCAAGGCCCTTCTTAATGTACTCTTCCAACATGGTTATAAAATGGTCACAAAAATTCCCCACTCTCCACCAGCCTTGACATGACAGTCTGATAACAAAGTCTAATGGCTAAAAATAAGATTCTACTGCACTGGGACATTTTAAACTCTGAACATATCTGAAGCTGGCTTGAAATCCCTCAAAATGATTTTGTGCTGTAATTACTTTGAAGGTTAAGGACATAAAATGTAGACCCAATAAAGAGTTACTTATTGGACCTCATGAGTCACTTCTTTGAACCTACGGGGCCTTTGAGATTCAGCAGCAATAGGAGGTGGGGCAGTTTATCAATAAAATTATTACTACACTGTATCTTATGTTATTTAATTAAGCTTAATAGGCCCTCTGGAATGAATTCTGTCCATAGGAGATGTACCCTCACATTGGAAAGAAGAAACAGGCTTTATTATTTTGGAGACATATCACTGAAGAGGTCAGATGAGAACCCACCCTAAAAACGAATGTTAATTCATCGCCCTGGAGGATAATTTTTATGGTTTTACAAGAAAAGTTGCATCCCAATTCCTCCCCAGAGGCAATACACATCTCCTTTGCTGTTCATTTGGACTGGAAACACACATACAAATGTATTTTTATAATCCAGTAATTTTTAAAATGAGAATTTAGTCTCTTAAATTCATGTATATAACATTCTTTGGTAAAGAGATAAAAATAGATACAGTCAACAAAACAGCTTAGGTTTTTTTATTTAAATAGTTACATAATATTTATATTTATATTTTCTCTTCTTAGAATTTTGTCCTTCTGTTTCCTCAGTAAAAGGGCTGAATATATCAATATCTATACCTAATCTATATAAAATTTTCACATTCCTTGCCTTCATCTGCAGTACCCAGGTAAAGAATTTTGTTAAATAATGATCTAGTCTCCAGCTAACTAAACAAGTGAGCATTAAACTTAATCCCCCTCCAGCAACCAACAATAAAGCACAGTGTAAAAATAAAACAATGTTATAAACATGGGCAAAATTACTCTTTATTTCTTACCATGTTGTGACATTATGAGGAAAACAAAAATGAGAATGCAAGTTTTGATTTAAAAATCTGTCAGTCAACATGTAATTTAATATAGAATGTCATTTACTGCTAAAAGGTACATATTAACATTAAGACCAAAACTCCAATGATTAATGTTACAGTGATGACAGAATGAGAGTGCCTAATTTTAATCCAGTGTTTATCTACGCAGGGTAATTTATAGATCACTCGACATGTTTTAATAGTAGACATAAAAAAAGATATTCTCTAATACCCACTTGCTTGCAACATCTGACATTTGCAGTTACATATACAGAAAATATCAGTGGTTGCATTGGTTGGACACTTATACAAATAGCTAGTCATCCTACACACAGTTTATAAAAAGTGATCTATTAATAACAAAACAGCTCCAGAGACATATGGTTGCTTAATATTCAGGTGGAATATCAAGTGTTTAACTTAAAATAAGGGCAGGAGCACAAAGAATGGTCAACACATTGATTTGGCTGCCAAATATAGTTTTTACCATCATAAATCTCTGGCTGACAACTGCACAAAGCCTGCTTTACCTAAACACTGCCAAGTAAGGGTGTTTATTCACTGATTGGCTGATAGTCACTATGACAACGGATGCCACAATTAGACAGTACAATCCCACTTTCAAACAGGCACACAATTCATTAATTCAGCAGGACTTTTGTTGACAATATGGTATGAGGGAAATATTGAATACAATTCCAAGGCTGATATATTCTCCTGTTATCTATAGCAAAATAAATCACAAGAACTGATGAAAACAACCATTTAATTAACCTAAAGTAAGCTGGAGAAGTTACTCAGTACATTTTAGTTTATTAAATAAACTCCCAGGTGCACTGTACTGCTTGGAATGTGGAAAGGGACGGATGAGTTTGACAATAAAGTCCAGGTGAAGAAAGAGGCATTATTTTCAGAAAAAGAAAGGTTTGTGTATCCCAGATTTACAATGCCAAATAATTTGCTACCTGCATCCCTCTTGCATCTAGGAGGGAAAAGTTCACAATGATGTTAGGCTAGATGGTCCAAGGAACTAGGTAGGTAGATGCCTCTACAGTGAACTCAAGTAATACTGGTAGATTCCCGCAGACAGAGCATAGTGGTCTGCCCATAATATTCTCTTCTCCATTGGACTAAGTTCTGGAGAGCAACAGAAAATTCAGCAGGAAGCTGATGGTGCTATAAGCGCTGGAGAAGGAGGACATAAATAACAGAGAGCTTTAAAGAGGCTTGGGGAAGCCAAGGATGTAAGATCAATTAAAGGAAGATTGGGAGGGACAGCTACTGTTCAGACGGGGTGCAGGAACAGAGAAAAAGCACTAGAAAAGGTGCATAGAAATACACATGGCAATCACTGGAAAAGCTCTGAGAACATCCCCTCCCCCAAAGACAAAGGATTAGAAGTTTATTGTGAATAATGCATGTGAATTGCCACTACTTCCTCACTGTTGGTAAACTGGGCAGATGGCTGCTAAGTAATAAATAGATGAACTGAGGAAGGATGCCCTGGTGCCATCATTCCACAAGTGCCAAGTAAAGGATACAAAAGCAGAGATATAATGAGAAAATATTAAAATGTAGCTCAAATCTTTAATGGTGGGATTTTGCAAAGCCACGTAGGAGATTTTATTGGGAATAGGGAATCCCTTTGTCAACTCTAATTATCTCAGCCTAAAAGACTTAAAACTAGAATATTTTTAATGAAGTCACCTTGTGGATAAAAGAGAAGGAAGGATGCACTGAACTAGCCCTGAATTTGGCACCACCACCCACGCCAGCCGTATTCAGAAGCTTTCACATATAGCAGAGTTTGAACCTTTTGACTGCCCAAACTCCCTTTGAATTAGCATCTCTGACATTTTTAATTAAATAATCACTGAGCAATCCCCAGAGTTATCTATGGGGATGAAACCAGTCTTCAAGCTGCCTAATAATTGAATTATACGTTTTGCATATTCACAACACCGTCCACCTGAAGTTTTTTATCCATCATTTGCTTTATGAGCCAACAGTGTCCTCGGCAAGAAGCCACCTAATTTCAGGTTGGTGTGAGATCATTTTGTGGTTGGTGTCTGCCTTCCTGCCCAGAGTTCAGTGCAGGCAGAGGGCATATTCAGTACTATGGTGAGACTGGGCATGCTGACAGACAATATTAACGTAGGCACTGTGAAAGGCTGCACCTTTTAAAAAGTGGAGCTGGATACATTCCCGGTTAATACACCCTTGCATTGAATTTCAGCTGCAGAAACTGAACAACTGCTCCTGATGGTTTACTGGGCTACTTACTCTTTTTATATAAAAGTGACTGTACTCTAACCTAAGTCATACCTGAGTGACCAGCTAGAAGTATGGCGAGGAGACAGACAATTCAACTTTTTTTGTACCATGGACTGATGCCCCCTATTTCTGTAATTGTTAGAAGGAAATAGAGTTGTAAAGTAGCTGACTAATAAAAATTGTTCTTCTAGCTTTCATTAATCATTTCTCAAATAAACAATTGTCTGGGTTGATACAATACATGCAAAATGTGTGAAGTTACACTTTACACTTCTTACAGCCATACATAAAATGGTGTGTCGGAATAAACTCTTTTTTTTTAGGGCACATATGTTGTGACTTCCAAAAGAGCTCAAAGAAGAACATATTTGTATAGTCACCAAAGGGCAGATTGTTCCACACACAACCCAAGTAGCCAACAGAATAGGCACTGAATAGATAAATGGGAGGCAGCCAGAAGGATTTCTGTGCTACTCAGTTTAAATTTTGTACTGCACCCTTCATTGAGAGCCCTTAGGCGTTATCCAAAATCCACTGACAGGATTGGACTCCCATTAGCGTCAACAGCCTCTGAACTGGTCCTCACTGAATCATCCCCCCGCGTTGCTAAATAGGAGGGAGTAAGACACACAGCTCTCTGAGTGGAACGAGGAATTAGACGGAAGGCTCTATGAAGTGATGGACACCCTGGACATGTCTTTGCTTTCCTTGGCACGCTCACAATCTATCTCCTGTGTAGAGCTGTGCCAGGAGCAACTACTGAGCTGAGCTTTATGATGTGCAAATTCCAATGGCTGTGTGGTTCTCCAGGTGGCTCTCCCAATATCTTGTCCTCCCTATGCGCGATAGAACTGCGCCAGGTTCACCACCAAGATAGGCTCCGTGGCTGAAGTGACAGGAGCAAGCCTTGCACCAAGAACCAGATTATAGACCATTTTACTGCTGAAATCCCTTGTACTTCAGTGAGGTGGCAACAGGCGAACAGAGGGGTGAAGGGGTAGCATTTGGGTTCAAGGATTTCTTTCCATATATAGATGTTAATTACTATTACTTTTCTTTCTCACTAATCGAAAGACATAACATTACTATCAGTAAAGTGTAATGCACACTGCATTGCTCAGTGTGCCTGATAGGCCAACGTGACCATCATGACACACCTAAGCGTGAAATGAATAGAGCAACATATTTTTATACCTTACAAACCAAGAGATTACTTTTCCACCTCAATCATGATAACCACCGTCCTCTCCAATGCTTCAGTTTCCAAATGGTTATAGAAGCAGATTTTCAGTAGAATCAAGGAAGCTCTCAAGATTCATTTTCAGGAAAGGGAGACATTCACCCTCTCTCTCACTAAGTAGAATTCTTCATTAATTAGCAGTGTCATCTGCAGCCCTGTGCTACCTACATTTCTGCAAATCCCTGCATTAGAGTCCATTAAAAGAAATTACAGAAACACTAAGCAGACGCTGTTATAGCCATGAGTACAAAAGGTAATGTGCCACAGATAGAATTTTAGAGCTATGTAGCATGAACTTGGGCACTTTGTTACCACCACTTGTTGCATCACAGCTGAAGTTGGAGCACAAGTTTTACTTAGGCAGAGACTAAGTAAGTTATGGCCAGAGAGCCATCAAGGGATACTAAAAGCTCTATTTCTGATGGAAAAATCTCTTCTTGCCAGCACCGCTGAAGATGGTCACTGGTGGCCCTCCAAGACTGTCTGGCAATGCCGCACAGAGTGGGCTTGCCAGGGTGTGGCTGGAGACAGGAGGAGTTTGGTGTTGGTAGGACCTCAGCACACAGCTCTGCAGAGATTCCACGGGTCAGCCTGGGGAAGCTGCTGTATCTGGAAGGCCCATCTAGATCCTCTCCTTGCTCTGCAATGATAGTGCCTCTCGGGGCACACCTCTGCTGCAGGTGGGAGCACATTTCCTAGTGCAGGTAGACAGACAGTGTTTGCTGTGGTCAAGGTAGTGCACCAAAAATAGCAATGCAGCCAGGGGCAGATAGTGGAAATGACTTGCCCAATGATATGAACTTATAAAAGAAAAATTAATTCTTTGGTCACTAGTCCACATGGCTGCGTCTACACTGGTAAATTAAGTCAACTTTAATTTTAAGTGTAGACACACTAAGTCGACTTAGTTAAAGTCGACTTAAAAGTGCAAGTGTAGACATAGCCTATATCAGTGTATTAACCGGCTACCCACGGGTCTTATATGCAGAATCTGAGTGACATTTTTCACATTGGTCCACAATAATGTGGGATCTTGTAAAACATTGAGTTACTTTGTATCCCCCTTTCCCTACACCCTGTAGGAAATTGCTTTTTTAAAAGGAAATTCACAAAGAGCCTGATCCAAAATCCATTAACGTTGACATGAGTCGTTCCATAGACTTCACTGGGTTTTGGATACAAGAGGCTTCTGATTCTGTCTTCCTCACTTGACATTCACTCACTGGACTACAGGTAATTCAGTGAGTACTGTTAGAGGAAAGACACAGAATGAAAGCGACTATGCTAATATACATTTTCATGTTCTTATGTCTTGTGCCTCTAACCAATGCCTGCCTGCAGGGATTGTTTTAGCAGTTCTGAGTTTAGGGCGAGCTTTGCACATGCATTTTGTCTTTCTCAATGGACAACATTTGCTTCCTTTATAAACGCCTCTGGAGGTTTCTGTCTCTAGCCAACACACTAGACTGCAGCCTGTTGGCCCCTAGTAAATATATCACTTGCGCTATTTTTGATCAGAAGCCCAGCATCTTATCACAGATAAGCATGTGTGTGTGTTAGCAGGAACATATCATGGCTTATTCCAGAAAAGCCTTAAGTGCATATGGGGCTAGTCTTATTGGTTTCAGTTGGATATATGGACTTCCGTGGGACCAATGACATGGTTAAGAGAAGCTTGTGCATAAGTCCCTTGCTGAATTGGGCCCTTCGGGAATGATATCAGACTATACAGCATGTCTGCATTTTGATAATGCAGTATTATTCTGTTGGTTGTTATTTGTAAAGTCACATTCATACGCACAATGCAGAAGTGCTCCTATAATACACTCTATTAAGGGGTCAAGTTTTCAGCGAGCACCAAATGTGGTGGCTTCAAAAAAATAGCTTGTTCAGGTTTTCCCAGTAGGTCAGACAGTTAAGGCACGTATGCTGAAATTTTCTGCCTTCACAAGAGAACGTAAAATGTTACTTCTTCCATATATCTGTGGAGCTGCTTTTTGTGAGATGGGTTCACTGTTTTTTTTAAATGAACACATTACACTCCTGTCACTCAATTAGTGGCAAGTTATTATGTAATAGTTACGATACTATTTAAACAACAGTGTTCGAAAGCTAGTTATATACTTGAAATGACTGGCTGTTGGGTCTTGTGAACTCCAGAGGAAAGCTAAGACATATACCTGACCTGAAAGCCATCTCCCATTTTCAAATGCTATTTTTATTATACAGGAGAAAAACTTTAGAACTAACTAAACAAATTTTTTAGTTCTAAAATGTCTCTGACAATTTGTGGCTGTCCAGTAGTCCAAATCCAAAGCCCATTGAAGTCACTGGGGATCTTTTCATTCATTTCAAGGGCCTAGGGGAGTAGCAATGGGAAATGATAAAGTGATTATGGGGTTTCAGATCAAATAATGGACCAAAGTCATAGCTTAGAATGAAAGAAATGATGTGGCTGGAGCGAGAGAACCCTCCCCTACAATGTTTATGTGAGTAGTCCCATTCATTCATTCAAGTTGCAATATCAGTCTTAGGGGAATCAGTTTGTGAAGGAATTATACTGTTTCATTTCTGGACAATTACTGGCTAATGGGATACTCTTCCTATATCATTCAAGAATGTAAAAGCTGAGTTGTGCTATGATCGTACATACAATCTTAAACTATAATATAAATCTGTTGATGATTTATCATTTGCTACCATAAGCCACCAGTCTAACATTACTCTTTTGAGGTCACATTGGGAAAATAGAGAATGTTTAGGTACTGAGAATGCCTCAAGGGCACTAAAATCCAGTACATTCTAGTGTTTACTGAAGGAATACTTCATTGTTGCTATATGGCAATCCAACAAGCAGGAGCTATTAAAATATAATATTCATGCTGCTTTTATTTTGGTCTATGAATAAATATATTCTGCAACCTATTTCCAAAACACGCATCTTCTCTTGCTAGCCTTGCCATGTTATGTTGCATCTCTGCACATTAAAAGGTAAAAAATTATTTAGCCTGAATTGTTAAAATTTTCATTAATGGCAATTTGTGTCACTCAAAGAAACCTCCTTGGGAAGAACATGGCATGCTTGTACAAACCTATTATAAGAGTTGTCAGAAACATTTGTCCTTATAAAATATAAATAGACAGTATGTTAGATGATTTAGTATGGGATCTGTTATTTATTTAAAAACAAACATGGATTTTTTATTTCATCTTTCAGCAAACCAGGTCACGTAGCTAAGTTGATGAGGTTCACAGCTAATGATAATGCATCTGTAACTATCAATAGCAGCAACTTATTCATTTCTTAAGGTGCCCTGTATTGATAAGCTGAAGAAGTGTGGTCATCTCAGTGCAGGAAGATGTGATCTTCAACTGGTATAACAGTGGAGCTACGTTCATTTATGCCAGCTGAGCCTCTAGCTCAGAGTTCATAAGACCATGCAAAAGAGGCTCCATTTTGCTAGCCCATGTTCCTATCTGTTTGAGACAGGACCTGGGTGATGATCATGGTTCCCTTATGCTCTCCAGGGAAGTTCTACAGGTCAGGTAATAGAGCCTGCAGTGTATTACCATTCCCGATGGGTCCCTTATGTGGTGAAGAACACTAGCAACTTAAACTAATGCACCATCTTTACAAAATTTGTGAGCAAACGAACGTTGCTTCCCCTCACAGCAGCAAATTTGTTTGTCCTGCAAAATAATTTCAGTAGGCTTTCAGACAGGGCCTCCATGAGCAAATAAAGTCAATTCTTTTTTATTTTTGGACATAACATTCTTGCAGATCCTCTCACAGAACTTCCATGAGGACGTGAAACCACACTTTTCAGATGCTGAGGTTTGTGTCCAGAATCCATGTCAGGTGGACATAAAAATCCAGCCCAATATTTACTTGTCACTGCAGACATATTAGCTAGTGAAGTCTGCACAAGTGTCATAGAGGTGGATAAATCCTTCAACTTTGTTAAATGTGGAATAAAGGAAAGAATAAGTTGAATTAAATTCCTGTGCCCACTTGAAATGATGTCTGGCTGTGCCTCTGTACCTGTGCTTGATTTTTGCATGAAAATATTCTCTTTGTCCCTATCTGGTGTTCTCCTTCAAAAAGGAATCGAGTTTAAAAAGCAGGCAATAATGTAAGATTTTTAAGCAAACAGTTCAATATTTCCTTTAAAATGTTCTCTGTATTCAAGAGCACTTTGATTTCGATCTTTTTTCAGGCTTTGAAACTGTACCTCTTTTTAAAAAGACCATCCCTGATTTTGGTCTTTTGTTCCCTTATGAGCTTTGTCCCTGACGTTTTAATGTGGAAAGAGTTGAGAGACATGTTGTGAAAGGTGAGAAAATAAAATAAAAAAAAAATAGTAACAAAAACTTGCAAACTGTGTTAAATACATCTTTTGATCATTATGTTTTATATAAAGTTCACTATGAAGATCGGTATTGAATTCTACATTAATTTCAATGCTAAACTCTTCTATTAAAAAATCTTAGTTTTCATATAAAGTATAGTAATTAAAAGTGAACCAAAAGAGGCAGCAATAAATCAATGTGCACAATGCAGTAAAATATTATAATTAATATTTAACTTACATTTTGATTACTTTTAGAATAAGTACAAGAAATATCAATTAGAGTATATATTCAAACTTTGCTGCCTTTTCCCCATTATACAGTGGAAAGGGGCTATTTTTAATTCTAGATATTGCATAAAAAATAATACATGGTACCTAATTAAATATAAGGCTGCAATTCAATTGAGAGTTTCTGCTGATGTCATAAATAATAAGAGCACAGCTCGAGGTATCAATGAATGGCAGCCAAACCTGAGATTGAATTACAACTTCGGCATTCAGTCTGCAGATCTGTATTGTTATTTGTAATAGATGGAAAATGATTATTATTATTTTTAAATACAGACAAAAAGGAGGAAATTTGAATTCAAAATCTGGGACTGAGTAGTAAAAGATTAGAACTTGTGTGATTATGCAGAACACAGCCTATTGGAAATTGAAATGTACAAATGTGCCAATGAGTAATTCCATATTATTAGTCCATATTCTGTTTGTGTATTTAAAGGGATGTATTTTTCAGTCTGTGGGCCAGAAGTCCCATTTGTGGGCACAGTTTTTGCCCACAAAATGAATTGTGGGTGTCTGTCTAAGGATCTTTGCCTCTAACTAGCTGATTTATGCCCACAATCTTGGTGACTGAAGATACAAGTAATCACATTTGTACCCACAACTCAGTTGTGGGAACAAAAATGTAGGCATAAATTTCATCAGGTCAGACTTGCCGCTATTCTCTAAAGGTGTGCTGTACTGAAGTCTGGCACCCTGATCCAGTTAGGCCATAGGAAGTGGTAAACTTCCACCCATCTGCACTCTACCTGCTTAAAACCCAAACATTTGTGAATTTCATCTAGTTTGAATAAGCATTCTACATGCAGAGGGACCTTTCCCACAGACGACAATACACATTCCGACTTACGAAATATAATTCTAGAAATTGACATTTACCCCCAAATAAATGACCTTTGAATAACCAGAAATATTTTGTTTATTTACTTTATTGGATTTCAGTTATGTCAGTAAAGAGAAGTAAATATGAAGGTTCCCTTTCAACAAATTTCTATTGCTATGGCATAGCCAGCCAATGAGCCATTTGAAACAAAACCGTGGGAAGGCCTAGAACAGTTGGGGTGTGGCCAAGCATCCAGCCACTGACCACACACCTGTGCAGGAAAGCGCAGTTGTTCCATGGAGTTTGCTTTATCCCCGCTGCCCAGAATAAGGCGTGGCATTAAGTGCTCTTTGCTTTCATGAGTGAGTATATGTAGAATCACAAATTGGGCCTCAGGTGGAACGAAAAGTTGATGCTTTGTCCTCTGTGAAACTGTTGCCCACCATGCAACTCAGGCAACTGCCTTGTTGCTTATAAGACTGTTTTGCCTCTCCAAAAGTCAATAGGAAATTGAAGCAAAAAGGAAAGTATGTTATCTAAGGAACTAAAATTTTGTCTATCTTACTCCAACACATTTCGCTTTGTGTAAAATAGTGATTTAATTTTATATGTGGGAAAAGGAGATTACTGATAGCTTTCTTCTAGATGTTTTTATATGAGGTGGTGTTATCAAAGAGACCAATTTTCCAATCTTTGCTCTAAAAACACATGTTTAAGAACACAGTATTTATGTTGTAGAGGAAAACTTGTCTAGATAATATTTGCATGGCATTCACTCTGTGTTTTAAAGATGGGGAAAAATTCTTGACTCTCCGATATATGTATGGGTAACTCTAAAGTGCTCATGGAAAACTAGATGATCCAGCCTACATGATATCTACTAGCTTTACAAAAAGTGTTTGTAAATGACTGACTGGACTGAGACCAAGTATTTTCTGATCCTCATTACCAGGACTGCCATACTGTGAAAGAGATCCTCAGAAGGTAGATACAAAAAGAACAAGGAGAACAAAATACAAAGATATACTATGAACTTGCATTACCCTCCCATTCCACGGAACACTTCTCCATAGTCTACATTAAAATGCATGCATAGAACAACCTCTGCTGCTGAAACAACCCTAGTATAGATAAAGCTGCTTCTACATGCGTGATAAATAGGTATTTCAGTTTGTAAAATATATGCTTATATTGATAGGGGGAGATGTTGATCCCACAGTGATGTTTAGAAAATGAAAGCAGCTGTCTATGTCCCTAGGCACACATAACATTGTAATAACAATCTTGCTCCATGATAAGCTACTGGAGGTGCCTAAAAGATGCCACTCTCCTATTCCTCCACTGATTCAAATTCTGTTCCTTTGCTATATTTTTTCCCCTGAAGGGGCTGACAGATAGTTTCATTAAGAAACAAGATGGCATAATTATAGCACCTGCTGCAAGAGTTCTTGAGTCCAGTCTTTTCTTAGCTCTTTCAGTGGATGAGGGAAAGCCATTAACATCCCACACCACTGTCACAATTCTTTCCCCCTCAGCCTGGATGTAATGCTTACAGCTGGAGCACAAGTCTAGGATTGCCAGCATGGGGTTTAGCTTACCCATTGCTTCAGTTTATGCTGCTGAAAGAGCAAATATAGCTTTGAATATCCAGGGTGAAATTCTGGGCCCACTCAAATCAATAGGGGTACGTCTACACTGGAGGCTCTGTTAAGTCGACTTAACCAAGGTTGACTTTAAGTCGACTTAAAGTCAACCTTGTTAAATCAACTTAGAGACTCCACAGCTCTGTGTCCACACTGGCAGGTGCCAGGTTGATGGAGGAGTGGCCAGGAACTCTGCGAGGGAGCCTGGAGGCCAATTAGGTCAATTTAAGGGCTATTCCTTGTCTACCCTGGCTTAAGTCTACTTAATAAGGTCGACTTAAGCTTTAGGTTGACCTTCAGAGGTGGTGTTATTAAGTTGATTTAAGGAAGCGCTTAAGTCGACTTAATAAGCGCCTAGTGTGGACACAGTGGTCTGTAGGTTGACTTAACCGTCCTTAAATTGGCCTAAGGCTCCAGTGTCAACCTACCCTAGGAGTTTTGACATTGACTTCAATAGGTTCAGTATGTCACCCAGAATATCAGTAAGAACAAGAAGGTTCTGTGCATCAGGTAATGTTAACTTCTGAAACTATTCCACCTCCAGGTGCACATAGCACTGCAAATGGATCATCGGCACAAAAAAACCTTCTCATGAAATCCTTTATTTTGGAGACAAGGGTTCATCTATCGCCTCACAAAGTCATGGAGATATATCAGGAACAGCACTGCCTTACCACTGATCTGGTGCTGGGCAAGGGGTATCTTTCTAAGCTCCACACCTCCACCAGGGTAGAAGAGAGGGCCAGTGGAGAAGACAGCATTTCCCCCCTTATCTCAGACCTCAGAAAAATGAGTAAAGGCTGGGCAGTAGAGTAAGAGGTAGCTTAATTTCGGTGTGAAATGCCTCTGGTGGTGTAGCAGAGAGCAAAGCAGCAATGGCATAGACTTCCCTTGCTTTGTCCATTATGAGAACAGACGAGGCAGAGAAAGTGGAGACCAGATCTATGCTCTTAACTCAGTGGAGGCCTTCAAACCCATGGAAGGAACAGTCCACTAGACAAACGCCTGGGTTCCCAGCAGCCTGATCTAAGCCTGGGACAGCCAGTCTGGTTAGTTTCTCTTTACTTATTCATTGCTACACACTTTGGTGACTTGCTGCTTTGTACAATTTAGCATTCCTATGAAAGGCACACAGGCATCTGTGATTCTTATATCACATATTACAGAGACAGGAATTTTGCTCATTTGTGAACAGCACAGCATCTTTCACAGCCCCATAGCTCCAGTAAGCCATGCCATTGATTGAGGTTTTGTTTTGTCTATGTATATTTTTCCATGAGCCCTTGCTGGTTCTGAGAAGCTAAATATCTGACTCTTTGCTCTTGTCAAACACAATTTTTTCTTTCTTTTTTTCCCCCTTCTGCTGCCAATATTATGAATGAATTCCACTTTTTGTAGCCAAGAAAGGGGCTAACAGGTACAGAAATTTACACTGATCAAATACTTTTTCATAGGCTGACACATTAATTATATAAAACACTGTTGCTCTAGTGACAAAAATTTTACTATCATGAGTAAGGAGAGACCCAGCCAATATTTCTTCCCTGTGATTTAAAGCTAATACCTATACACTGTACTTTTCAGCAACAACTAGAAATGGTTTCAAATACAGAGAATCATGTCTTAGGTTCACATAAAGAGGTCAAAAGAAATAATAAAGATCCTCTGTGCTAGGATGGAACTTTTTGAAAGCGACACAGTTGTGTATGAAATCTCACTTACCCCATGGAAATTCCAACATAAAATGGCACGGGAAGTGAGAAAAGCAGATCTTTTTTTTTTTTTTTCAAGAGCTCTATTTTTCTAACACAGAAGACAGCTCCGTATAATCAGTCATGGTCAAAACCTTGCCAGTGAGTATTACTTATTTAGCCTCAAATTCCAGGTGACTCACAACTTGTCTACCTGCCAACATCTGAAAATAATAAGTTATAGTAAAGTTATTAACTAGAACTATGTGAACTTTGAAGTAGCTAAACCTAAATTAAATATAAACATACAAAACAGCCCAAGGCCGACAAATTTAATTCAGACTCAGTCACTTAACTCCATCTTTGTTTGTTTGTAGTCTTTTCCCCCCCTTCACCTCTTTTGTGGTGTTTTAAGAACACCTAGATGTTGGTCGGGAGCAAAGATTATATCTCTCTGCTCTTTCAATCAAAAACACATAGTCACTTTTCCAGGAAAACAATTCTCAGTGCAGGGCTGGCTTGTAATGGATATTGTATAAAAATCAATTCTTGGCTGGTGTAAATCAGTGTCTCTCTGTTGAAGCTGATTTGCACCACCTGAGGACCTAGCTTTAGAAAGTCCTATGCCCATGCAACATTTGCAGCTATCTGGGGAACCCCTTCATATTCCTCACTGTCAGAAATAAATTGCTTACTGGCTGCTTTAATGACAACATCGTGCGCCCTACAGGAGTTGCCTGCTAGTTCTAAAGAAACTTAGAATGCTGGTTCTAAAAGAAGTAATAGAGGAATCATCTCTTGCTAGCTTTTTAAAAAGCATTAAGCCATTTTACCACTGACCGAGCTCTTCAGCTGTCCTTGATAGATTGAAAATATGTCCAAAATTATATAACACTTCAGTAAGCTTGTTTAGAGAGGCCAGATCATTTTTAGCATTTTTATAGTGTTGAAACTTCTAAGGGCCTTGAAAATAGAATCAAAGAAAAATGTACTAAAAATAAGACTCGTGGCTGGGAGTGGAAAGAGGGAAGAAGCAAGGAGTCCTCAGAATTGTAGCTCCAGCACAAGATAACAATAGATACAAAATATGAAAAGTATCAGTTAGCGGGCTTGCAAAGAGAAAAGAATGAGTTCACCTGTTACATAACTGGAGATAGCGTGTACATGTGCAGACAAGACGACAGAATGAAGCACCTCCTCTAGGAAATCCAAAACTTGGCCAGTTTGGCCAGGTCTGGTATGAGACTGGCAGTGTCTAACAACAAAAAGAAAGTCTGTAGCTAGGGTTTGAAGCAAGCTGCCACTCTCTTTGCTAAACACCAGCTGGTTTTATCGCTGCAGAACCTATTTGAAAAAAAAGTGGGGACAGGGGGAATAAAGCATAGGTAAGAAAGAAAAGCCTCTGAGTGTTGAACGTTACATGGCAAAGTCCTGCATCTGACATCCTACAATGAAGATTTGGAGAGCTGTGCAAAGGCTGCAGGTTTTGGTTCCTGATGGCTTTGCAGGGGGGTGGAGTTCATTTCTGGAGGGATTGGAAGGAACCCAGCCTGTGTAGGTTGACCCTATCTCTGTTCCCTTAACTTGTCACTAATTAACTTTGCGGTCTTAGGTAAGGAATGGCCTGCCCACCCCAACCTACTTGTTCTTTCCTGGGAATGGGTGGTCCCATGCTATGTCATGAACGGGATCATATGGATTTCATAAATTGTGCAGCAGGGTAAAAAAAATCCTTTGTTTATATTTGCGGATTGTCCTAAACCCCATAGCCCGACTACAGTCATGAGAGTTAGAGATCTTATGAGAAAGGCTTTCATGGGTCTAACAACGTAGGGTCTTAGTGTACATCTACACCACAACCAGGAGCGTTCTTCCCAGCATGAGTAGAGACACGTTAGCTCTGCTTGAGCGAGCGGACTAAAATAGAGTGCAGTTAGCCATGTGGATACGAAGAGCCCAGACCCCCTCGGTATGTATTCATGTGGCTAGCGCCAACTGCTGACCATGTTACACTATTATCTTTAGTTCAAGACCTCGAGTAGGGCTGGTGCTTGTCTGTCTACTTGCACTGGAAAGTGGGCAATCAGCTGCAGCGTAGAGGTATGTAGAGTATAACATGATCAAGTGCTGGAGATGTGAACTACAAAATATGCTGTGTGTTGTTCTCTAGTGGGAATGCTGAATTCATGAGAATTTTTGAAGATTGGTGAGTAGAGATGATGGGAAAAATTCTCCCCTAACATGAACTTAGAGTTAACACATTAGCTCACACTTCCTGGAAGATGCTCGTTCTCACTCAACCCTGGTCTATGCTGTGGGGAGATTTTGGTGACAATTGAAGGGAGACATGCAAGTCACTTAAAATCAGTTCTGTATCACCCTTTGACTGCCTAATGCCTACATAATGCGGTGTCTTCAGTGCATTGAGTCGATGGGAAATGGCCTCCTATTGACTCAGCAGTACTCCAGTTGAAGGGCTGGAGTTACTCGATCGACTTCCCAATCGACCAAACGGTTCTTCAGAGACCCGCTCAGTCGATCAGGAAGATCGATCCGATGGTGGCGAATTTGCCACCGTCAGTGAAGACTTGCTATTGGTCAAACTGCTAAGTCTGTCTAAGCACTCTCGTGATTGGTGAAGGAAGGAACTGTGTCACACCAGGCAAGTTTAGCAGTGTTGTGAATGTAAGTGAGCTGTGGAGCAACAGGAAGAACAATTTTTACTGGTGCTTCTAGGTGTGACAGCTGCTGTGATTTGCAGAGTTCTCCTGCAATTGAATTTCCATCATTTTCAGTTTTATTCACTGCTTAATTTCAACACAGATTTGCTGTGTGCAGATATGAACCCATTGTTTAATAAAATATTGTATTGTCAGGATTTGGTTAATCACCACATCCCCTTTTTTCCTTGTTGATCTTTTCAGTCCCTTCCCTCTCTGTCTGGCTGTTTTGTCTTTACAGAATGTAAACTTTGGAAAAGGGGCTGAGCCTTCATTTTGTGTCTGTATAGCACTTGGCAAATATTGGAAATAGTAAAACTGCATCACTGTTATTCCTTTTTTATTTGGCATTTTAATACAGTTCTCATAATCTGCAGCAGTTTCCTTTTCATCTGATAAAGGTAACCATTATTGCAATTTAGGTCCCAATCCTGCAGTGAAATCAATGGGGATTGGAACATGTACAGGACTCCACCCAGATGGAGTTCATTACAGGATCTCACCATATTTATAAATATTGCCAGATTATTTTAAAGATAAATATTGGCAACTACAGCATTAAATCTCGGGTTATTGTTATATGTAGGCAAGTTTCTCTCTTGTAGTTCACATCAAAATGTACTTGAAAGGCAAATTCTTTTGTGCCTGTTCTTTTCATTTTAAAATATAAACTACATTAAACCTCATGACTTCTATTTCTTGTACAATGAATGCACATAAAATAATTGACTTCATTAGATGTTTGCCCATAAAGGACTTCAGGATACTGCCCATTATTTTTGTAAAGATTCACTTGCTCCTTGAAAGCAAGATTTCAGACAATGTTTAATTTTTATTTATTTGCACTTTATTACGTAAGCTATGCAAAACAAAGCTTTGCTCACCTCTATCCAGAACCATAAATTTTAATGCACTTTTGACTTTCAAATTAGATCAATATTTATTACCAAAACAGATGATAGAAAAAAGATGGCACAAAAAAGCTATCTGAAAAAAATCCCAGAACAGCTCAAAGCCAGTTCCTTGTAAACAAACCAGTCACCCAACTGACCCAGCAATACAGAGCATGCAGTGTTAAAATATGACTGTGTGCAAGTGTCTGAGATACCATGTGTCATTTCAAGTTAAGCATTAAGCTTTTTATCTACCTGGGAAGAAATAAACCATTTAGAGGACAATATTTAAGGTATCAAGCAAATAAGGCAAAAATGTGTACAGGGTTTTTGTAAAGACAGGTTCAAACTAACAACAAAACTTGGTGAAGTTCTGATCCAGTTCCCAATCTAAATTTTCTCTCTCTGAACCACACACCCAAAGCCAACCATCTTGGAACCTGGGTGAGTCCCAGGTTCAGATTTGGATCCATATTTAGAGGCTCACTACCCTTCTTATGAAATATTGTAGTTTTGAGAAGCCCATTCCCACGAGCATGTAGGTATATTTTAATCATGTGTATATTCCCACTGACTTCTCATGCATAGAGGTAAACACCATTGTTGGTGAGTGCAGAATTAGAGCCTTAGGGCCATATTTAAAAAAGGATTTAGTTGCCTAAAGATGCAGATAGGCACCTAGTGGGATTAACAAAAGCCTCAATGGGAGTTAGGTGGCTAACCTTTTTTGGTGTTTTGTAAATTCCAGTAAGGCACCTACCTGCATCTTTAAACTCCAAGGCTATGTCTACACTACAAAAAGTTAGGTCAACTTAACAAAGTGGTTTCCCTGAATGGGGACTTAGTAAATCGACCTAACTGTCCTTAGGTCGACCTAATAAAGTAGACTTAAGCGTCCACACTGTGCTTAGGTTGACCTAAGGAGTCGACTTAAGGGTTAGGTCGACCTAACCAGCGGTTCTTATTAAGTCGACCTAAGCTTTCATTAAGTCAACTTAAGGAATTTCTTAGGTCGACTTACTGAAAGCCTGGTGTGGACAGGGACTAAGTTAGGTTGACTTAAGCCTCCTTAAGTCAACCTACCTTACAAGTGTAGACATAGCCTAAATGTCTAAATACCTTGTAAATCTGGCCATTAGTAACTAAAGGTTAATAAACTTCTGGGGCAATTTCTCAAGAATGACATTTTTAGAGCCATCTACAAAGAGACTGAAGTTTTCAAGAGAGTTATTAAAGACCTAGCAAAGCACAGGTACAGAATACAAATCTCTCTCAGAGAGGCATAGGTATCTATTCATTCCTATTCATGAACTGTATATTATTTATACAATGTTTATGGGCTTAGCAATTCAGTGGAGTTTTTTAAACAAATGCTGTTGCTTAAATTACTTTGCTAGAACCTTACTCAACATATCTTAATCATCTCAAGTACTGTAGGTAATTTAAGGTTTGCCAGATAGTCTATCATCTGTTTTCAAAACGTTTGGCCTAGAATGGAGCATTGCATATTCTCTTCAGGAAATAACAGTTACAAAATTTATGAAAACTAGAGTCTTCATGATGGAATCCTCTGTACATTTGCTATCCAGTCTGCTGATGAGATGAAAATACATAAGAACAGCACCTGCCATACTAAATCAGACCTGTAGGTCTATTCATTCCAATAGCCTCTCTCCAAGAGCGGCCAGTATGAGAAGCTATCAAAGGCTATGTCTACACTAGAAAAAGTTAGGTTGACTTTGTTAAGTCGACTTAATAAGGTCGACTTTAAGTCGACTTAAAGTCGACCTTATTAAAGTCAACTTAACCAAGCGGACTAAGTTGACTTAACTCGACTTAGTCCACCCTGTTAAGTCGACCTAACCACCCTTAAGTCGACTTAAGGAATTTCTTCAGTAGATTTAATGAAAGCCTAGTGTGGACATGGCTTATTTTAAGTCGACTTAAGCCTCTTTAAGTCTACTTAAATTGCCAGTGTAGACATAACCTAAGGTACTTGTACTAGCCCCACTACCATAGAATATTCCCATCTTTAATGTAGGGAAGTGCTTTTATGTTCATTTTATAGATGGGAAACTGAGGCACAAAGTGACAAAATCAGGCAGGAAAGTTATAGAAAAAACAGGGCACTGAACTTGAATCTTCCTACTTCCAGGCTAACACCCTAACCATTAGATCATCCTTCCTTTCAGCAATCATTTATGGAACAACTTTCCCATGCAAAAAGTCTCTTCTTAATCCTTATTGGTAGCGGTTGGCTTATGTTCTGACACATGAGGACATATTTCCTTCCAAACCTCTCTATTCTTGTAAATGGTGCCAGATAGTCTCATTATCCATACAACTGTCCAATCCATTCCTTGAGTCCTGCTAAACTCCTGCCTCAAGACCTTGCTGCAATGAGTTCCTCATATTAACTGTGTGCTGTGCAGAACAGAATTAGCATTGTAACCACAGCTGAGAGTAGGAAAACCGTAGTCATTATTGAGAATTGTCTCTGCCTAGTTTTCTTTAAAAAAATCCCCCAAAACTAAAAACCCACAAGAGTTTATTATGTAGGTCTCCTCCAACCCCTCTGTACTTCCCAAAACTGTAGGAAGTCTAAATTACAAGATGCACTAAAGATCTACATAATTTAATTTGACCGAGTCACTGTTGTTTGAGGAAAAACAGCTTGGAACCACATCAAAATTCTAGAATGTGTGGAGGACTGCTGTTATTGGCTGGTTTTGGGGGAGATAGGGGGTTGAGTATTGTCTATGCATTTGGGTGCCAACTCACATGACAAGTTTCACTTGACATGATCTGCTATGGGCAAAATACTAAAGCCAACCAGCTGGAGTTTATAACAGAAATGCCCACAACCTTAACTGGAGCACCAGCAATTGTATCAATATAATACCCCATCGTCGGATCAACTTAAGCTGCATTGTGATGATCTGGCTCACTTCTAAAAGGTAGTCTTTAGTGACAGGCAAGCATTAGAGCTCTTTTGATTGTTCAAATGTTTTGTCTGAGCACAGCTTAAACTGGCTCACCTCATGAATGCTGTTTGGAGTGCTGCTTAAAAGAGAGGGGAGCTCTAAAAATATATAAAAAGCCACAGTGTAGTGACACAATGGCTGTGTGGCAAAGGTTGGTGAATTTATAGTCTATGAATAACGGGTGATAGTAGCGTTCTCTTAAAACCTTTTTATGTATAGTGAAATTCATAGCTAATTCAAACTAACTGTAGTAAGTGTAGACATAGCCAAGGAGATTAAGTTCACATAAGGAAGTCTATGAGAGAGTGGCACATGAAACTCAGGTCTAGGTTGTAACATCTTCAGATCATATGTTACATGTTTCTATGCGGCTCAAAACAATGGGACCTTGGCCTATCACTGTGACCCTAGGCACTATCTGAATACAAATAGCATGTAATAAATAAATAAATAATAAAGAGTAATGTCTCCTGGTTTCAAGTCTTGGGTCTTAACCACTCTTCTTCTGCTATTTCAAGTACAAATGGAAGTTTTTAAACATGCTGTGGTGGCAACTGATTTCCTCACAGTCCAAAAGGTAATTCAATTTCAGGGAAAAGCAGGTGATATTGCCATCTACGCTTGAAAAGGGTTTCTGACATCTTAGAGCAAGTTTTAAGTCAGTGGAAGCTATGCCAAATCTCCAGCAGTGGAATCAGAGAGAAGACACTGTATCACAGATGCCCTGACTGCACCTCTACGGAGTTCCAGAGGGGTAGCCGCATTAGTCTGTATATAGCACAAACAAAAAGTCCTGTGGCACCTTAAAGACTAACACATTTCTTTGGGCATAAGCTTTCATGGGCTGCAACCCACTTCATCAGATGCATGAAGTGGAAACCTGCACAAAGTGAGTTGCAGCTCACAAAAACTTATGCCTGAAGAAATGTGGTAGTCTTTAAGTTGCCACAGGACTATTTCTCCTACTGACCCAGCATTGTCCATTTTGGGGTGCTTCTCCCATTCTTGCAGGAAACTGGAAATTATGATTACTTTCTACCACTGCAGAATCCCCACAATGAACTTTCTGCCATCACTGGTCACTCTTCTTTACATACATTGGCTCCCCCTTCTCTATCACAGCAAACTGGCTTGTCCTCAGTTTCAAAGCTTTTCATGGCCTACCCCTTCCCTATGATCTCTCATTCAGTAACAAGATGTTGACCCCTCCTTCAGTTGACTAATGAACTGGTCACTTTGCTGTGATGCCTACAAAAATGTTACAACAATTAGATCATTAGTGCATTAACATCCCTGTTGATCAGGCTGACCAGTAGTCTCTTTCTGTTTCCTTTCATCTGCATCGGTACATGTGTGCTGCTGTAAGAGCTCTTACCTGCATTACGTCGTGGGGAGAGAGCTCTCTCGCCGACATAATAAAACCACCTAAACAAGTGGTGGTTGCTATGTCAGCAGGAGAGTATCTCCCACCAATGTGATTTATGCCATCATGTGCCGGAAATGCCCCTCTGCCTTATATATTGGACAGACAGGACAGTCTCTGCGCCAAAGAATAAATGGACACAAATCTGACATCAGAAATTGCAACACTGAAAACCAATAGGGAAATACTTCAATCTCCCTGCTCACTCCCTTGATGACTTGTTAATAGCTGTGTTGAAACAGATGAATAACAAATCACAGCTTCAAAGAGAAACTGCAGAACTTGAACTTATATGCAAATTTGACTCAGTTGTCTTGGGGTTAAACAGGGACTATGGATTTTTCTCTCATTACAACAGGTGATTTGACCTCCCCTTCCTCTATGTGCTGTTCCCCAATGTTTGAATCCTAACACCTATTTTGATTTGCTGTTACAGCCTGACCTGATCCTATGTCATACACTCCCCTGCATTTAATTTCCTCCCATTCTGTAAGTTTCCCATCTTCAAAGCGTCTGATGAAGTGGGATTTTCTCCCACAAAAGCTCATGCGATAAATAAATCTGTTAGTCTTTAAAAGTGCCACAGGATTCTGTTGTCTTCCCACTATCATAGCATTGTCCACACAAGCCTTTATACGGGCAAAACTTACATTGCTCAGGGGTTTCATTTTCACAGCCGTGTGACAAAAAATTTTGCTGGCAGAAATGCTAGTGAAGGCAAAGCCATACATATATAATGAGAGAAAGAAAAACATATACTCACACACACATATATGTGGCACCCTGCCCTGACCAGACTGCAGGATGCAGCAGTATTCCCCATTCCCAGCTACACCCCATTTTCCCTTTATTTTTATAAATAAAATATTTTATTTATTTATAATTTATTTTATTTTTTTACTATTTATTTATTTTATAAGCCCTGTCTCTTTTCCCATCCCCACCCTTCTGCAACTGTGTGTGGCCTGCCATATAGTGGATGTGGCCTGTGGGCCAAAAAATTTGCCTGCTAGACACAAACACACGCACGCACCAATCACATTGAAAAGCTTTACAATTTTCCCTCTGCAACAATTTTTATATATAATAAAATTGGGAGAGAGGTGAAGAAAAAAGTATATTTACTCAAGATCTACATCTTATAATACCTAACTTAAATTGTTCAAATTATCCTGTAATGACTGATTTTTTTTCAATTGGTTAAAATTTCTATTGTAATATTTATCTATGAACAAAGTACAAAAATGAAGAGCTTTGAATTGCTTCAAATTAACAGCTATAAAGTGTGATTTAAATGCTTTTATTCAAAACTAATTATTTGAGAGCAGGTATTCTAATACTTCCTTAACAGCAGGATGCAACATCTTTAGTATTATGAACAAGGAGCTTCTGCCATGTAAACTCATGGAGTGAAATCTCATCCTTGATCTTCAAAGTGTGACAAAGAGCTATTGATTGGGAGTGTATTGTCATTTAAATTACAATTAGGGACGGGTGAAAGGTGGTTATTCAACAATTCAAACCTTTTTTTTAAAATGTTGTCAAGGGCAACTTAACCTTAACCCAAACACATACTTTTGAAAACTTCCAAGAGTTTCAAACGTTTCAACAACCAATGTAGCGTGTTTAAAGCAACAAATCAGTACGTTTTTGTAAGGTACGTGTTGGATTCTATCAGCTATATAATTATAAATCTAATAAAAACTGTTGTTGAAAGCCTTCACCCTCACTTAACAGGAAACGTACCTTTGAATTGGGGAAGAGATTTGCAGTTTAATATCAAATTATGTCATGCAGGTTACTTTGTGAGAATAGCTAATTACATGATCTAAGGTTCAGATCCAATTCCCATTAAAGTTAGAAGTAGTCTTGACTTAATGGAAGTAGGAACAGGCCTTATGAATGAAAGTGGGTAGTGACATTGGACTAGAGGTCATTCTAGGGTCTGGGTCTGCCACTGACCTATTACATGACCTTGGGCAAATTACAAATTACACTTCACCTCTGTTAACCTCTGTTTCCCCTCCCAGCCCTTATGTGTTGTCCATTTGTATTATACATTCTTCAGGATGGGTACTTGGTTTGATAGTATAAAAGGACCTGAACTTTCACAGAATCATAAAAATATATAGAGGTAAAAGGGACCTTGAAAGCTCTTCAAGTCCAGCCTTCTTGTATTGAGGCATGACCAAGAAAACATAGACCATCCCTGACAGGTATTTGTCCAACCCGTCCTTAAAAACCTCCAATTATGGGAATTCCACAGCCTCTCTTGGAAGCCTATTCCAGATCTACACTACTCTAAAATTTCCCCTAATAACTAAATCTGCCTTGCTGTAGAATAAGCTGCTTACTTCTTGTCCTACCTCCAGTGGACATGGAGAATAAATGACCACAATCCTCTTTATAATAGCCCTTAACATATATGAAGACTTATTAGGTCCTCCCTCATTCTCCTTTTCTCAGGACTATACATGCCCAATTCTTTTAACCTTTCCACATAGGTCAGGTTTTCTAAACCTTTTATCATTTTTGTTGTTCTTCTCTAGACTTTCTCCAGTTTATACACTTTTTTCCTAAAGCATGGCACACAGAATTGTCCACAATACTTCAGTTGAGGCCTCACTAACACCATGTAGAGCAAGGCAATTACCTCCTGTGTCTTACAAACAACATTCATGTTCACACAACCCAGTATGATATTAGACTTTCTTTTTAACTGCATCATATTTGTTAACTCATATTCAATTTGTTGTAGAGTATAGCCCCCAGAATTTTTTCAACAGTACTACTACCTAGCCATTTTTTGTAGTTGTGCATTAGATTTTTTCCTTCTAATCTTAAATGTAGTATTTGGAAATGCAATAAAGAAAAGCATTTTGTTAATTTCAGACTAATTCTCCTACCTGTTAAGGTAGTTTTGAATTCTAATCCTGGCCTCCACAGAGCTTGCATCACTCCTAACGATGTCGTATAAAAATTTTAAAAGCATATTTTCCCCTCCATTATCCAAGTCATTAATGAAAGATGTTGACAAGTACCAGACTCAGGACAAACCTTTGTGAGATATATCCTTCCAGTTTGACGGTGAAACATTGGATAACTATTCTTTGAGTACAATCTTTTAACCAGTTGTGCACCCACCTTCTAGTAATTTCATCTAGGTTAATATAAATGAGGTGGCATTTCCAGATGTGACCTGAAAGCAAATAACAAAGATGACAAATTGGAAAAAAAAACCAATGAGAACATCCATCTCCATGTCATCAGCTAGTGCAAAGAAATGTAGATGTCACTTATGATGGGGTCTTCTCTCATTCTCCCTGGCATATTTGAACTCAACCAGCTCTCTCTTTTCAGAGAGAACAGATTACCCTGCCAAGGCAGGAATAGCATTCCTAGTTTTGTAGGACAAACAACTTCCCAAGTCCTCTCTAGCTTGTTTTCTTGGACGGTGCATGTAATCCATTGTGAGATTAAGCAGCGAGTGGGGTCCAAAAGGTACGCATTGAGCTCTGGCCATTGTTGAGGTAGGGATGTAGTTTTTTCCTTTACTATAATATGGTGAATGTATTTGAGTTTTTAGATAGTTTTTGACTTTCCCTGAAGCAGTAGATAGATTAAGGCCCCCTTTGTCAGTATGGTGTGCTAGGTTTTATTTTTTTTAAGATTTATTACAAATTTAGGTCCTGATCAAAATCAATGAGGTTAACAGAAAGACTCATGAATTTTAATAGGTTTTGGATCAAACCTTTGGTGTAGCAAGAATCCTTTTTCGTACCAGGGCCTACCCCAATCTTCAACAAAGGTCCAAGAGCATGTACTATTCCTGAGGAAATGGGGAAGCTCAGGCTCTTATTTAATTGTTACATAAGTGTTTAATATGAACAAGAACACAAGAATAGCACCCTGGGTCAGACCAATGGTCAAGCTAGAGCGATATCCTGTCTTCCAACAGTGACTGATGCAAGATGCTTTAGAGGGAAGGAATGGAAGAAGGCAATTTATCAAATGATGCATCCTGTCGTCCAGTCCCAGCTTCTGGCAGTCAGAGGTTCAGGGACAATCAGAGCAGGAGGATGCATGCCTAACAATTTTGAGTAGTAGCCATTGATGGAAGTATCCTCCTTGAACTTATTTAAATTTTTTTTTTTTTTTACCTTTTCTGGCCTTTACACTGTCCATGGATGGGACTAGATTCAAAGTTTCACTCAGAGATAACCTGTCTGTTACATGGCTCTCTGGTCTCTCTAACTTCCTGTTAGATACTCAAAGGGTCCACAGGATAGCCTTATGCCACATCATTCATGAGTTTGAGGAATGTTGGAAATGGGTGGCTGTCTTTCATGAGATCCCATATGTTCACAATAAGAGAGATGTTTGGACTGAACCTCACTTTTATTTGGTTTTTGGAGGGAGGTGATTTTTGGAGGCTCCTGTTTAGTTTGTAGCTAGATAGAACTGTCATATTGGCTTGTTTTTTGCTGCTGGGGTATAAAGACGGGAATGTTTGGTTAAAATAAAATAACTTCGTAAAATGTGCAGCTATTCCATTTGTCCAAATATCAGTGTGTGGTGCCTATATTTTGTGGGTTCAGGCGGGTGTTTATCATTCAAACACGGTTTGCCTCCAAAGTGATTTTGTAGATTGTATTTCTTAAATTTAATGGGATATTTAAAAAGCTCTATTAAATTAAAATCTTTCTCTAGTATGGCAACACATGCTCTGGTGCATACTGTATGCTTTATGCCTTCATTGCCATTTTCAGTGGCTTGTGTTTTTATTATGTGACTAGACCATTTGAGCAATTTCTTCTCTTCTCACTCATATAAGTAATCCTATTCACCTCAATGACACCTCTTACCTGTGTAAATTGAGCAGGATTTGGATCAATAAGTAATCCGTATGATACTGTTGCAAACGTAATAAGGCAGCGTGGTCTACTCTAGTTGATAGAACACTGGACAGGTAGTCACTAGACTGCACTCTATGTCTGAGTGTGATATTGACGAGCTGACCTTGGACAAATCACAATCTCTCTGTGCCCTGTTTCCCTCCTACCCATTGTATCTCTTGTTTATTTGGTGAATGTTCACCCCTCACAATTAACTTATAGGCTGCACATGAAGAAAGCCAGGAAGTGCTAAAGCCTAATTTCTGATGGGCTACAGCCAGAGGAGAAGCTGGGCTTGGTTTGTAAAGATGGAAAGTTGGCAGCAGAGAGGAGCTACAAGTGACGCAGTCTGCAAGCACTTTCTGGGAGAAGAGAGGTGTGTTTGGGGCTACAGTGCCAGATGGCCTGCAGTTACTTACTAGAAATAGGGAGTTTGGGCTGATGAACCCAGGGGGTGGGGGCGGCCAGAAGGTAGAGCTGAGAAGCAGGAAGGTGTGCAGGGGAAGAGCAACATGGGTTGGGAGAAAGCAGGCCACTGTGGTTATGTTAGGATTCCTGGACTGGAAACCAGAGTCAAGGGTGGAACCTGAGTTTCCATACCAAACACAGGAAGTTTGGCACAGTCAGGGCAAAGAAGGGAAGACCCATTTTGTACAGAGGGACTTTGATACCCCGGAAAGAGAAGACTGTAGTGACTTGGCCAGAGGGCTGAGTCATGAATGAACACTTCAGTCTCAGAACAAGAGACCATGGGGAGAAGAACTGTTAGAAGGGGGTGATGGACTGTGAAGAGCTAATCTCCAGAGCAACCAGGACCAGGCGCTCTAGCAGTGAGTGGCTCCTGTAAGAAGCAGGAGCTGTCTTTTACTATGTATTTGCATTTGGTTAGTACAATAGGGCCCAGATCTTGCTTGGGCTTCCCAGGCACTACTGAAATACAAATAATAAAATATATACAATACAAAAATATTCATGATTTTTATGAAAGCTCTAGCAATTCACACATTTAAACACATTTCTGCATAATTTTTTATCACACTACCCTTCCTACTGGGTATGTAACTCCTCATTATTGTTCTTAGTGGGCCTGGTGTGTGATAAGAACAAAGGATTCCCATGGGCTGGACTTTTTCCCTCATGCCAACCACTCTTCTGACAGAATAAGCAAAGTGAATAATCCACAGCTACAGTTTTCCCTGCTTTAGGGTCCAGGTGCTCTTGTTGAGCATTTCACTCACATAACATTTTGTGCATACAGGCAGAGGTGGATTAAGGGGACCCTGCTCCTCCCCTCCCAATGGGCCCACTGCATCTTGGGCCCTGGCCTCCCACCTATGGACTCCCCCTGCTCCTGCCAGTTTGCCCCCGGAGAGGAGAGGAGGAGAGGAGGACCAAGAGGAGAGGAGCAACCAGTCATGCCAGCACGCCCAGCCACCGGGGGCGGACTGCCTGGTACAGGGTCAGGGCAGGAGCACAGAGCCCAGCCTCTGGCCCAGGGTGGCCTCATCCCCCCAGCACTGGCAGGGTGGAGACCCCCATGATGTGGGGACCCCTGGGCATGGGCCCTGTTGGCCCACGTGGTAATCCATCCCTGCATACAGGGTCTTAGTAACTTCTGTAGTTTCCATCTTGGTTTTGGTTCTTAGCCAATGCAGACGAACTGTAGTCTATACACAGCAGGTGGCTTGACCTACTAATTCAACCTTTGTATATTGGGCTCAAATTAAAATCTTCTGTTTTGCATAGAATAAAGCATTAAATTACGAGATCACCTTTTCATAAATCCACATTACATTAAATTAAATACCTGTATACATATATACTTACGAGACAAATACTAGATAATGTGCCCCGGTTGGCAATGATAAAACATCATTTCATTTGATTTACAAATGATCATTACAAGAAACGACTGCACATGCTGCTGTGCTATGTACAAACCACAGATAGTTTGATTGTTCCTAAAAGTAAAAGAAACCTTACCCTAAATTTTTCACACAGCATAAAGACAGAGTTAGGAGGGCAAATATAAGGAGCAATTGCGTGTATACCAGGAAAATCAGAAGTCACTAATATATTGGAAAAGAGTAAGGGAATATTGTTTGTCAGTGCAAATAGGCAATTTATATTATCATTGCTCTAAGGCTTCCAGAAAACATAATACCTATTGTATAGGAAATAGCTAAAGGCTCTTATCGAGGTTAACTCCTGTTTTGTTAACCTGGCACTTTGCAGGGTAACATGAAAATTTAGAGGCAGAACAGTTTTTTGATAAAACCCATGCAAATATAATTTCCAAATGTTTGGAAAAGGAGCACTGACTAGTCAAAGATAATTCAGGGATGCAAGATGTTTTACTGCCGCCTTGTGGACAATTTAAAAGTCTTGTCAGCGTGCTGTTTACTCAAGCTAATGGTTCATTTACCAAAGCTCCCCATTACAGGCCTCTTTTGTAACGTTAGGGCAAGTATTTCTAAAAATTAAAAATAAAAAAGTGTGTGTGAGAGAGAAACCACATTTAATTTGGGGAATAACTGTGAGTTAGGACAAAATGCATCATTGGTTCTCATAGCTATGAGAGACTTTTCATGCAGTAACCTGGGTTTCCAGATCCTTTTAGGACTCCTGGAGAAAAATCTTTCATTACTACTTTTTTTTAGTAGTAGCCATGGGAAAGTTGAGAAGGTTGGTTCAGTTTCAACAAGTTTAAATGCTTAATGTCTGTTGTGGCTTAGTTCTTAACACAAACAGGTTACTTGTCACTCCTCCAGTCATCTCTGGCTTTGGCTACATCAGAAAGACCATAAGAATAGCCTTTTCCATTGCTTTTTTTCTTTCTGACCCAGCTAAAATCAGAAAGGGCAGGTGAATATGAACATAATTTTGAAATCATTATAAACTTCTTCTTCTTAAAGAGAAAATGTACAAAATGTTTTCAACCCCTGCAAAGTTTAAGATTCAGATAAGATCATGGTCAAAGGTTCGGTTCAGTTCTTATTTTACCTTAATCTGTCCCTTCTCAGTGGGTTTTGTCAATTCCAACAATATGCCTTATGTGGGCTTTTTGATTATAAATGGGCTTAGTCCAAAGTATTTGGATCTAGTTTTCATAAATAGTTAGGAGGAGTTTGGATTCAAGATCTAAGGGTTCAATACAATGTGGCAAATCAGTCCACTCTGTCCCTGTGGGTCCTGTGCTTTGTCTTGCTAAGGGCCCAGGCAAGCCCTGTCTGCCCCTGGTTCTGGGCAGTCGTTACTCCGCTGTCTGCACAGAGTAGGAGGGGGAAGGGGCTTGGGCCCTCCCTCTACTCCAAGCCCCAGCCTAGGGGCCCTAGGAAAGGCAGCTGTATGCTGCTGATACTGCCACCAGCAACAGTTCCTTCCCCTAGGCTATTTCCCCCTCTTGGTGTTCTTTTACCTCTCTTCGTCCTCCTCCAACACTCCTCTGCTCCTCCAACACTCCTCTGCTCCTCCAACACTCCTCTGCTCCGCCCACAACACTCTTGCTGGGGCCAGGCTTTTTTATCAGCTGGCCCCTGATTGGTATCAGGTGCCTCTAATTAGCCTGAACCACACCCTGCTCAGTTTGTAGGGAACAAAGCCAGGATCATTCTGGGGCTTATATATCTGCCCTCAGTGACTCTCCTGCTTCCCTCTGGCCCTGGTGTCTCACATATCCTCCCCCCCTGCTCAACACCAGAGGGTTGGGCTACTTGGGACGAAAGGCAATGTTGGCGCGACAGGCCATCTGCATTGCCGTGCTGACTTCCAGCCCTATGCTGTATACGGAAGTGGAAGGGTTGTAATGACAGGAACCATCTGGTCACTCTTGCATTCTTCTCTTTATTCCTGTGCATCCACTGGAGAGGGGCATGGTCTGTCACCAGGGTGAACCTCCGTCCCAATAGGTAGTAGCGGAGAGTTTCCATAGCCCACTTGACTGCCAGACACTCCTTCTCCACAACGGCGTACCTCTGTTCTCGGGGGAGGAGTTTTCGACTTAGGTACAGCACCGGGTGTTCTTCCTCCCTTACCATCTGTGAAAGGACAGCCCCTAGTCCTACTTCTGAGGCATCTGTTTGTAGGATGAACTCCTTCTCGAAGTCTGGGGCGATGAGTACAGGGTGACTACATAGGGCTGTTCGCAGATCCTTAAATGCGTTTTCTGCTGTGTCTGACCATTTCACTATATCCGGGCTGCGGGATTTTATTAAATCTGTTAAAGGCCCTGCCCTAGTGGCAAAATGAGGGATGAATCTCCGGTAATACCCCACTATCCCTAGAAAAGCTCTAACTTGTTTCTTGCGGATTGGTTGGGGCCAATCCTGTATTGCCTCTACTTTGTTCCACTGGGGTTTTACTAACCCTCTCCCTACTACATACCCCAGGTACTTGGCTTCCGCTAACCCAATCGCACACTTGGGTGGGTTTGCAGTGAGGCCAGCCTTTCTGAGGGCATCTAGCACTGCCTCCACTTTTCCCAGATGTGTCTCCCAATCCGGGCTATGGATGACAACATCGTCTAAATAGGCAGCGGCGTATTTAGCATGAGGCCTTAGTAGTTTATCCATCAGGCGTTGGAACGTTGCTGGGGCCCCATGTAGGCCAAAAGGAAGGACAGTGTATTGGAACAAACCATCCGGTGTGGAGAAGGCAGTCTTCTCCTTCGCCTCCTTGGCTAGTGGGATTTGCCAGTAACCTTTGGTCAAATCCAGGGTAGTCAAATATCGCGCCTTGCCTAACTGATCGATGAGCTCATCAACACGGGGTATCGGGTAGGCATCGAATTTGGATACTTCATTCAGTTTTCGGAAGTCATTACAAAACCTCAGAGTGCCATCAGTTTTTGGTACAAGGACAATGGGGCTGGACCACTGGCTATGGGATTCCTCAATAACTCCCAGTTCCAGCATTCTCTTCACTTCTGTCCTTATGTCTTCTCTTTTAGCTTCTGGTATCCGATATGGTTTTATCGTTATCTTCACCCCAGGGCTGGTAACAATGTGGTGTTGGACTGCAGACGTACGACCGGGTAGTGTAGAGAATACATCCTGATTCCTCTGGATCATATTAATAACTTCTGCACACTGCTCTGGGGTTAACTCAGGGGATATCTTTACCCCTCCGTGTGGGGCATCTGCCTGTGGTAATGTCTTCTGTACGATCAGGCAAGTCTCTCGGTCTTGCCAGGGCTTCAGCAAATTGACGTGGTATATTTGTTCTGGCTTTCGACGGTCTGGCTGTTTCACTTTATAGTCTACCTCACCAACAGCCTCCACTATTTCATACGGCCCTTGCCAGCTAGCCAGGAGCTTACTTTCTGTTGTGGGTACTAGCACCATCACCCGGTCTCCTGGCTGGAATTTCCGTGCTTTCGCTCGCCGGTTGTAATAGGTACGTTGTGTCTCTTGTGCTTTCTCCAGATGCTCACGAACTATGGGTGTCACCCGGGCTATCCGTTCCCGCATCTGAGTCACATGTTCAATAACATTTTTTCCCAGGTGGGGCTGCTCCTCCCAATCTTCCCTGGCGATATCTAGTATTCCTCGTGGGTGGCGTCCATATAGTAACTCAAAAGGGGAGAACCCAGTGGATGCCTGGGGAACCTCCCGTACTGCAAACATCAGGTACGGTAAGAGGGTATCCCAGTCTCTTCCATCCTGCGCCACCAC
>ML685770.1:20331254-20345152 GCA_007922175.1 Pelusios castaneus
CCACCTTCCGGATCATACTCTTGAGGGTCCGGTTAAACCTCTCCACTAAACCATCTGTTTGTGGATGGTAGACTGAGGTTCGCAGGGTCTTGATATGGAGCAGGGCACACAGGTCTCTCATTAACTTAGACATAAAAGGAGTTCCTTGGTCAGTCAGGATCTCCTTTGGGATGCCTACCCTAGCAAAGACCTGGAGCAATTCCTTCGCTATTGCCTTGGACGTGGGGCTTCTCAGGGGAATGGCTTCAGGGTACCGCGTGGCGTAATCCAAGATGACAAGCACGCTTTGGTGGCCCCGTGCTGATCTGTCCAAAGGGCCCACCAGGTCCATAGCTATTCTTTCAAAGGGGACTTCTATAATAGGTAAGGGCACTAAAGGAGCCCGTAAGAGAGGTCGGGGGCTGTGCAACTGGCACTCCGGGCAAGATGTACAATATCGCTGGACCTCTCCCCGTACTCCTGGCCAGTAAAACCTCCTTAGGACTCGGTGCAAGGTTTTGTCTACTCCTAAATGTCCCCCAAACAAATGGCTGTGAGCTAATTCTAATACAGCTCTGGTGTGCCTCCTTGGCACTAGAAGTTGCTCCACTTCCTCCCCCTGTAACTGGGTTACCCGATACAATAGATCCTGTTTGAGTATATAGTATGGCCCAGAGCCTTTGGTTTTCCCCTCCACAGGAACCCCATTCACCTCAACTACCTCTCCCCTCACATTTGTATATAGAGGGTCATTGGCCTGGTCTTCTTTGAAATTTGCATGGGCTGGGCCAATCTGGTCTAGCTCCAGGGGATTTGCCTCAACTCCGCTCTCCGGGTTACCCTTACTGAGGTCGGAGTCCTCCTCTCTGGCACCAGTCGCTAATTTGTCCCGCAGCCGGGTTTGTCTACCAACCAGGGCAGCCTTCTGGTTCTCAGCCAAAATCCTGGTCCCTAGCCTTTTGTCTGCTCTCCTCTCCCGCCTAGACTTCCGTGGTCTTCCAGGAGCAGAGAACAAGTCTGGGGCAAACTCAGAGAAGACTGGGATAGGGCACTCTTCCAGGGCCTCACCCTGGGGCTTGCTACCCTCCTCTAGTTCCACTGGGGGAAGCAGATCCTCAAACCCAGGGAAGTCTCTTCCAATAAGGACTGGGTACGGAAGTTTGGGGACCACCCCAGCCATTACTCTGGTAGCGTTCCCTCGAATCTCAATGTATACTGGTACCGAGGGGTAGAAATTTACAGTGCCGTGGACACACGTCACTCCAGTGTGTTTGGCTCGAGTCAATTGGTCGTACCCCACAAATTTCCCTGAGACCAGGGTGATAGCACTCCCAGAATCCACCAGGGCTATGGTCTTGATCCCATTTATTTTTACTGGCCTCATGTACCTATGTGGGGCCATTGCAACCCCCACTAGGCTGGTTAGGTTACACTGCCCCCTGTAACCTCCCAGATTGCACTGCATGGGCTCCTCCCTATTGGGGCACCGGGCTGCTATGTGTCCCAACTCCCCGCACTCATAGCACCGATATTTTATCCCCGGGGTCGCCTTCTGCCGTGGGCTATTTGGCCTACTCCCCAGACCTTCTTCCCCAAAATCCCCAGGTCCCTTCATGGCCTCGGGCCACCTGCCAGGGTTCTTCCCTCTGGTTCCAGCTTTCTTAGAGTCCATCAGCGTTTGAGAACCCCGGGTCGGGGTCAGTTTCCGGGTCTGCCAGGTATTTTCCCCACGGGATTGGACCAGATCTCGGGCAGTCAACTGTCTCTCCACAAGGGTAACCACCTCATCATAAGTGGAGGGGTCATTCTGACCAACCCAAGCACGGAGGTCCGGTGGTAAACCCCTTGTGTATCGATCTATTACCAGGAGTTCCAACATTTTCTCGGGGTTGAGGGCTTCCGGGCGTAGCCACTTTCGAGCCAGGTGGATTAGGTCAAATAACTGAGACCGCGGTGCAACCTCTACTTGGTATTGCCAATCGTGGAACCTTTGGGCACGCGCTGCAGTTGTCACTCCCGATCTGGCCAGGATCTCTGCCTTCAGCTGGGGGTAATCTGCTGCTGCTTTGGCGGCCATATCGTAATAGGCCTTCTGGGCCTCCCCACATAGGAACGGAGCGAGGATACTGGCCCACTGTTCTTGAGGCCAGGCTTCCCGCAGGGCTGCCCTCTCAAAAGCCAGCAGGTATGCTTCCACATCATCCCCTGGTGTCATTTTCTGCAGGCAGTTGCTAGCCCTTATGGTCTGCACCCCCTCATGTCCGCAGCCTCGTTCCATCATGGCCTTCAGTTGGCCCAACACTTCCTGTACCATGGTTCTGTCTTGGGCAGCCTGGCTTACCAGCAGGCGATTGGTCTCCTGCTGTAGTCGTACTGCTTCTTGCTGGGCAGCAGCCTGTATTCGGGTGGCCTCCTGTTGGGCTGCTGTTGCCTGTATCAATGCCTTCACCAGATCCTCCATCTTGGAGATGTGTTTGAAGTGGCTCACCCTGGTTCAAGTCCTCTGCACAGTGATCCCCCCTCTGACACCACGTGTGGCAAATCAGTCCACTCTGTCCCTGTGGGTCCTGTGCTTTGTCTTGCTAAGGGCCCAGGCAAGCCCTGTCTGCCCCTGGTTCTGGGCAGTCGTTACTCCGCTGTCTGCACAGAGTAGGAGGGGGAAGGGGCTTGGGCCCTCCCTCTACTCCAAGCCCCAGCCTAGGGGCCCTAGGAAAGGCAGCTGTATGCTGCTGATACTGCCACCAGCAACAGTTCCTTCCCCTAGGCTATTTCCCCCTCTTGGTGTTCTTTTACCTCTCTTCGTCCTCCTCCAACACTCCTCTGCTCCTCCAACACTCCTCTGCTCCTCCAACACTCCTCTGCTCCGCCCACAACACTCTTGCTGGGGCCAGGCTTTTTTATCAGCTGGCCCCTGATTGGTATCAGGTGCCTCTAATTAGCCTGAACCACACCCTGCTCAGTTTGTAGGGAACAAAGCCAGGATCATTCTGGGGCTTATATATCTGCCCTCAGTGACTCTCCTGCTTCCCTCTGGCCCTGGTGTCTCACAACAAGCTCTCATATTGTGTATCTTTTGGCTTGATGAAGTTGGCCACAACAGAAAAAAAGAAAAGGAGGTATTTATAGCTCTTATGGTCTTTGATTACTATTCATAAATGAGGTAGCAGCAACTACATAGTTAACAATTTCAATCATTAATTTTCCTAGGAGCTGGAATAGTAACTTCTGTGTTTTCTTAGCCATTACTTGTGGCTCTCAGATTTTTTTCTTAGCATAGAGTGTATTCTCAGTGGCACAAACTGCCTAACAAGCAACCAGAGGGCTCTGAAATATTACGCTCATGTGCAGTATATTTTGCTAAAATTATAACCACGGAAGTTAAAATGTTTATTTAAATGTAAAATATTCTCAGATCCAAATCCATGAATGAAAGAACTTTGAAGCAACTCAGACAACTACATCGTAACCATGCTGGGCAAAAGAGACCCCAGACACAATTAAAATCTATCAGAGTTGTGAAAAAGTTCAAATAGCCTCCCTGTCATCATTCTTACATGCTTTGCACTTTCTAGTTCTGGTGCAGACTGGAATCAAGCTTAGTAAGCCCTAGGCTACACTTACCGCTGTTTTAGGCAGCAGTCGATGGGAGATACGCAAGGTATGTAAAATACCTTGCGTATCTCCCGCCAACTTCTTAAATCCTTGCTTCACGCTACACTAAGCTGACTGGAAATGGCATCTGGTCAGCGTAGTGGAAGTGCGGTTACAGAGCTGGTGTTCCAGCTGCGGTTCGATAATTGATTGAACGAGTCTACACAGATGCCTCAATCAAAAACTGAAGATCGCGCTGATGGCGGTGACTTTGACACCATCAGCATAGACTTGCCTACTACGTCCTTGGTAATATCTGTTCTTGCAAAGCTTCTGGCCCAGTAGTTTGCGATCTACTGGTCTCAAAGGTCTCAAAGATGCAGGTCTCAAAGATTGTCACTAGCATCCCAAACGTTGGAGGTTATCCAAATCACAACCTAAAGTAGGAAACTTTTGAGGTTGGTCCTTCACTAATGATCTCCACTTTTTATCATTATTATCTCTATACTGATAGAATCGAGATGCCTCTCCCTTGGTCTACACACTATACACATATATAATAAAAAGAGTCACTTTACAAAAGATTGAAGTATAAGATGCAACATGATGGGTAGATGGATACAGGCTAAACAAGCTTTCTCATTAAACTGGTTATGATGACCCCGATTTCAGAGATGAAAGGAGCTGCTCTCGGAAGGTTTTTCTTGATATAACTGTTACTCTAATGATTCATGAGGTACTCTTGAGCATTAGAAGAACCGCCAATAGCTAGCCACATGCCTTTGTCTAACAGCCAAAAGTTCTGGGACTGGCATTTTGTTGAAGTGTTTGAAACAACTGCTTCACATTGCTGAGATTCACTCAGACATTTAATTAGGTTACCATCAGTCTCAGCTTCAGATTCAAACTAAACCCCTGACTTAAAGCAACACTTCTTTGAAATTGCAGAGTTCAACCTGCTTTCACATTGAAAACCAGAGGAGCTGTGACATCATCACAAAATCAGCCCCAGTGTCAGCTAAAAGATCTCTGAACCTTTCATCAAACAAGTTGTGATGCCAGCTACTAGCCTAACCCAAATTCTGGAGGTTTTCATGAGCTTTCATGTATTCTTGCAAATATTTCCCAAAGTATTTGGATTTTTTAATATCTATATTTAATACCTTAAAAACAAGAGATAAGAGATAGGAAAAGAGAAAACATGAGATGTTACATCTTTAAAAGCTACCATTTTGTTCCTATTTAAAATATTAAAAAGTCCATTGAAATTTTTATAAGCCATCTACTGGGTAAGGTAAAGTTACATGCTGGAAAAATGTGCATATAATTTCTTGCTTAAAAGGTTACATGCAGGAAAAACACATTCAGCTAGCCTTAAATCTGAGAGACACTCACAATGAATTCAATTGTACTATATTTGCAATATATCACAGGTGTGTGCCACATGGGCAAGTGAAAGTCTGAGAGATGTTTTATACTCATTCTGAATCCAAGATCTATGTATCTAGTGTGATCACGTAAACATTTATTATATAGGTAGTTTTCTTAGTAATCAGAAAAAATAAAACACAACCTAAAAACAAGGGACCACACGTGGGGTAGTCATTTACATCAGTGCAGGAAGAACACATTTTGGGTATAAAATACTACTATTCGTATTTAGCAGTGTTTTATGCCAACATTGCACTGTTATAAGTGATTGAGTAGGGATGAAAGGCAATGGAGAATAAGGCCCAAGAGAACTCAAAGGAAACAATGGTATTTTACTTTTGCTTCAGTAAGCTTAAATTTTTGCATTCATTCAACCTCCACAGATTTGGGAGCCAACTTGATTTCCATTGATTGGGAAAGGATTGAAAATTGGGGTCTTGTGTCCATTTCTTAATTAAAAAGAATGCAACCTGATCCAGTCATGAGAGAAAAAAGAACGTGCAAGAGAACTTACTCTCAAATATTCCATTAAGAGCACATTCTCAGGAATGTCATTTTGATCTTTTAAAGGGTTTTTTGGGGGGTTACACATGCAATTAAAAAAAGGACCCCACCCAAGTTTTTTGTTGTTGTTGTGACAGTGGAAAAAAGATCTTAACAGAATGAAAGAAGTGCTCAGATAAGAATCATTAGCATCTCTCTTCTTTAACAATATATAAAATAGTATAATACAGGATTTTAGGACCCTATAGAATCCTAAAACCCATAACAGTATTAATAAAAACAGCCACAGAAAAACGTGGGACAAAGAAACATTATCTTGAAAGCGGCATTGTGTAGGAATAAAAAAAGGGGAGGGGGCTTATGCAGAAGTGCTCACAGTTGAGAAAAATGTTATAATTTTTCAATCAGAACTGAATTTAAGAGTAATCAAATGTGGTACCTATAAGAAAATGATCTTTTCAATCACCTGACCTGTGGAGTTACTATAAAAGGTTTGAATGGATCATTATGCACTTTGACTTCCAGAGTGTCCTAATTGACAGAGCTTTGAATTGAGAAAAAAAGAATGGGAGAGATAATCTGAAAGAAACATGTTTAAGATTTGTTTCTCTATTGTTTTCTTCTGCCTTTATCTGTATTGTTGTGAGAAATAATGACATAGGTCCCAAGTTTGGCCCACTGTTTGAAATATGCTAGCATATATTTAGAACACTCATCACTGAATTACGTAACTGGAGTATGAAGCTTATATTATGGAGAATTCATTTAAATGATTTCTAACCCTAGTGCCCAGAGATTATGACTTGTTGACAGACTTGTATAGCCAAATCTAAAAAACTGACATGCTTTCACTAAAATAATGCACACTTTGCACTTCCTTTATAACAAGTAGCTTTTCTGTGAGAATTAAAATCATTAGTCTCAAATGCTCACAGGTAAAGAATGGTTAGCATGCACTTCAACCATGAACACTGTTTTTCAGTGGCTGGCTAAATATAGTCCTATATACCCGATTTCTTATCTATACCAGGACTAAAGATGGCCCCAGTGGGAAACTCATCAACTGAAGAACCAGGATAATTATTTTTAGCTGTCACAATTGACTGTTAACATTTCTTCCCTGGCCTTTCAACCCTGTGTACAGTTGACTGCACTGTTTTATTCCCTTACATCCCCCCTGCCCATTTGATTCCTGTTGTGCTGTTCCCCATGGTGGGAAACACAAAATCTTGGAGGGTTGTATATACAATCCTCTTTTAAGGTTCGAAGCCTTCCCTTTGGCCATGTATGATGTCTGATGATGGTACAAAAATATATACAAGATGAGAAAATATGCCTCTTTTTGCACTTCCAGAAAACTACAGGGTGAGGAAAAATGCACTGTAGATTCTCTGTCAGGGAGATGTTTTTCTCGTCAAGAATACCTAAATAAGAGTGTGATGTGAGCACAGAGTGCTTCGAAGGTGGGGTGTGAAGATGACTTTACTTTCCAAACCTTTACACACACAAGTAACTCTGCTCACAAATAGCCCAGCTGACATCAGTGGTACATATGTGAGCAAAGTTATTCCCAGGGTTAATTCTTTGCAGACTAGGGATGAGACAGTAATTATCAACTGTCTAAGACAGTAGTTTATAGGTGTAAAATAGATCGTGTGACTACAGGGACATTTGGAAAGTCCATCTGCCTGAATTGAACCAATACTAACCAATGCACAGAATATATAGGGAATATTCCTTATGCAGTTTTCTCAGTTTTTTCCATATAAAAAGAAATGAATTAGTCCAATAAGCAATCGTAACCCATTCACAGAGATAGGTTACCGACGTCTCATAGTTACTTTCTGTAATCAACAAGTTTTTAATCAAAAGAAATATTGGCTTAATTTGCTTCTTAACATCACTCAAAGCTTCATTCAGTTTGGTAGCTTAAAAAGGGTGAGCAAATTCAACACTTAGACAGTTAGGGTGTCAGCAATGCTCCAACATAATGTCATGAAACGTTCAACAATGACTTTAAAATAAGTAGCTTTTGGAAGTTATATGTCTTTGAAGTTTCATTAATTAGTCATATCATTGGGAATGTATGGCTAAAGTAAATTACAGTGTTTAAAATATCTACTCTTTCAATGTGAAAAATGAAAGGATACAGCTACCTTGTCTTTATACTAATGAAGATATTATTAATTGGTTTAGCAAAAACATAGATCTAACCATAATGTGCAACAGTTATTAAAGATAATTAACCACAGATCATTGGTTTGAAACATCTACTCCAAAATGATTTCTGAAGGGCACATTATTCTATGAGATAAAATAATTAAATTTCTAACTGCTGCATAAGACAACTGTGGCATATCTAGTGTTTTAATTTCTTTTGTTCTATTCTCATGGTGGTACTCTGTTTTTGATTTTGAAAATGCTACTAGTGTTTCACTGTGAGCATTCTGTACCGCATGTTAGACTGAAATATTTCATGTCTGAGGAAAAATGATGATTGAAAGAAAAGGATTAAAAATGACAGCACTGTTAATAATACACACGTGCATGTGTGCACACACAAAATCAGCTACTTCTCTTCTGAGGGGAAAGGGAAAGGAATGGAAATAAAATAAGTAGAGGGTTAAATAAGTTCCTATGCTATCATTAGACACACATTTTAACCAAACTAAAACTGCACATTTGCAAAAGAAAGAAAGCCACAAATATGAACCAATGCCAAATACTTGTAGATTAATGAATAACGGAATCCCACACAGCCACATAACATAAAATTAAGCAAGTACAGTAAAAACAAATGGTGGCACTGGAACAGCAGGCTGTTTATTAAAAGCTATACATTTTAGGCTTACAATTTCTGATCCTGTCCCCTCTCCAGCACCATTTCCCAAAACGTGTGTGGTCAGTGTTTATCACAGACCACAAAGGTTAATTTGTTTATCAATAATTTTTGGATCACATGTTTGATAATTGTAGCCTACGAATGCGTACAATAGACCAGATCTATACCAATTAGACAGTTCTGTGTGCTTACAGCAGCATTAAGTTTCCACACTGTGTTTTGTAAGAAAATTCATGTCCCAAAATATTCTTCATTTGCAGCAAATTTCAGCTGCTTCAGCAGAGAGCAGGGTTTAGACAGGAAAGGCAGGGAGGGAGGAAATAGCCTAGTTCAGTCAAGGTTAGGCTAGTTAATGTTGATTTAGCAACAAGTACAGAAAATGTTTTGTTACCCAGTGTTATTGAGTTACAGTTTGAACACCAATGATATAGATATCTTATTTTATTTTCTATATTTGACTTCTAGAGTAAGATTTTATCTGTTGTGATCAATGTATAGAAGTCTGTGATTTGGTAAAATTTTATCTGAGAACCAGACAATTTGGGCCAGATATTCATTTACACTAAGGCCATTTTGCACTGCTTTTGTTACATACAGGGGCTTTATTGGGTGAAATTTAAGTCTCTTTTATATTGTCTGAATGGCATAAAGTTGCCTAGTTTAAATGAGTATCAGGTCAATTACATGTTCATCCCTGGAGATCTGTGTTAATCATTTGTTATTCACCAATCAGGACAATAAAATCAGTGTCAAAATGTAGATCCCGACCTTGAGAAAACTTTGAGGAAATTTTGTGTGCATGTCTTTGCAACATTAAGACCTCAGTCCATTTTGGATGTTTTTGTCTACATGGCAGAAGATGTGAAACAATTTAGTCATTTCTGAATCTGATTCTCCAGTGCCTTTCTCCTTCTATCATTTGTGTCAACCCTAACCCATTTTACATAGGTTCAGATGACTCATAATGCAGAACAATAGAAAAATCAGGCCTTCTATCTTTGCGATGTCTAGAAACAGATCTAAAAGATAGCGTAAAGTTCTGGGATTAAGACCAGGGTCATCATCTTCAATATCTGGCTCAACTGAACCCTCTACAATAAGGGTGAAGCTTGTCTGTGGGTGAGATAAAAGTTTTTCGGGGGGCCCATCCCAAATGGGGAATGAACTCCCTCAGAAATTATAGACCAACACATAGCTCATCACCTTCTGCTCCAGGTGCTAGGTTACCTGCCTTCTCCAGCATAAATACTTAGCAATGTGCATATTTAAACAAAAAATTACACTCCCCAAAGATAAAACACCACCACCAACAGACAACCTGCCAAAACAAGAGACTCCACTGCTCATGCTTCTTTCTTGGGGGAGTGGATGACAGACCACACAACACGACAGAAATTAAAGCATGCTGCTTAATGTGCTACTGGAAGAAGCGCTCTGATACTACAGTGATGAACATGATAGAAAATACATTTTTCAAATGAATAGGTTTAAAGTCAGTGGGGGATTTACCATGAAACAAACTGTGCCATGGCACAGGCCCCCCAAAGGCAGGCCCCCCAACTCCCAAAATTCAGCCCAATCTAGCAACTGACCTTAGTAAGTATTGCAAGTCACAAAGCGGTCCAAGCTTTCTGCATTCTGTGAACTTATTTTGCAAACTATGCTCTAAGTGTGTTTTTGTTTTGAGGTCGTCTAGCAAAGAATTTGCATCATCATTTTTTCACTGCCATGGCAGCAACTAGGTGTAAGTGGAGGAATGGGCCCACGATTGCCCTGTCTCATACTCCACTCTTGTGGAGTTAGCGAGCAAAAAGGATGAGTCCTTACTCCCTCTCCCTTTACCCACAGACCTGCCTGACCTCAAGGGCTCCCCTCCCACTCTCCTATGTGCCAGGGCCCCTGTTACCCTGACAAGGCTGGGCCCTGGATTCCTGGGGGCCTCAACTCCTAATCTTTGTGGTAATCCAGGGCAAGGGCTAGGGTGTCCCCACTCCAGGGTACTAACTCTGCAGTGGGCATTTCCCTGGCACACCAATCACTTATGCAGTTCAAGGCAATACAATTTATTAAACACACAGCAATCAAAAATCAAATAAAAAATAAAGAAAAGAAGGGAAAGGGAAAAGGCAAACACTCAATGCCACCACCAGGCACAGGGGCACCACACACAGTGTTTCTGGGGTATAAGGGATGTTCATAGTCTGTGCCTCACATGTCTCAGGCCTCCTGCCCAGGACCTGGCCCTTCTTCCCAGAGTCAGCGTCCTATCGGGGGTCACGATCCCTCTTCCAATCTGGCCTACAAGGCCTCTTGGCTGGTGAGGTCCTTCTTGTTCTCCCCAGCTGCTCACTGCATCCAGCTCCAACCATCATCTATCCCTTTTATTTTTTACACAATTTTCATGTTAGCAAAATGAAAATACAAGCTTTCATCTAGACCAGAAGTTATCAAACTGTGGTCTGAGAGCTCCATTCAGGTGGACCAAGGAAAGGTTATTAATTTTTTTTTCAATGAAGCGCTCTTATCCAAAGTGCATTATAAGAGTTAGTTAACAGTACAAATGGCATTTGGAAAGATCATTAAGTGTTCCACTGAGATCCTCAATGGTGTGTGGGGAAAAAAAAAGTTGGACTACAAAAACAATCAAGTTCCAAAGGGGAACAATCAAGATACCCCTCTTTATTTTCATTTGCTTCCTATTATTTATAACATAGAAGGAAGAGGAACTAAAAAAGAATGAAAATGGTGGGAGATAAATGAATGTTCTTTTTCTTGGCTGGCTCCCTGGGGAGGGGGCCCCTGAAAATGCAGCTGGGCACAGGACCCCACTAACTAAATCAACCACTGTTTCAAGTGTATGAGAAAACTGAGTGGGAAAATTTACACAGCATCTGCCTGCATTGCAGTTTGCCGACAGCCCCCTGCTTTCACCAAAAATGAAATTTACTCTAAGTTGGAGAAAAGAAACCCAAGATCTCCAGACTAAGAAATTGTACTCTGATCCTAACTAAACTCAATAGAGGCTTTTAAAATGAAGAAAATGATATTACAACAAGGAGAAAATAAATCACCTCTTCCTTGGCTGTCCTATAGATTGCCTCCGATGCAGGCACTGTAGAGACATGGCTTGCACCACAATTTCATCTGACCTACATGTTGATGTATTTCAGGTAACCAGATGTCCCATTACTCCAGGAATGCACAAGAAAATGATATTCAAGTGTTTGTCCTGATTTCAATATAATCACCCAGCTGGCCATCTGCTGCTGGGCTCTAATTGTCCCTCCCCCTGTCACAAACCTCCAGGTCACTTGCTAACCCCCAGCACTTCCCTCCCTGCCTTCAAAGAATAACTTGAGATCCAGCTACAGCTGTGCTGAGCCCTTTTGTCTTCTCTGGCACACAGTGAACGTGGGGCACGCTACACTTGAAACATGCCAGCTGATGCACATTGAGATTTAGAGCATCACAGGTTTCATCACACAAATGCTCAACAAATTGATGGGGAAGCCACTAACTGGAAGAAAAAAGAAAAAAAAGGAGGGAGGGGACTGAGATTAGCTCCAAATTAGGAGAATACAAAGGAAAAGGTTGATGGAGAAGGCAGGTGAGGCAGTGGTTGGGTAAGAGAAGGAGGAAAATGTTCATCAAACAGGCAGTCCTCCATAACAAAGGTGTCTAGTCAAATCCTCCAGCTGCTCAGGCCTTCCTGCTCCCAGAATAAAAATAATCCAACCCCATCCTCCACTTCCAGCTCTCCTCACCCCACAACAAACACACTCACATGAGTCTTCAAATCAGATGTGGTGCCAACATTTGAAAAAAGGCTTCCTCAAAAATTGTTCATGACAACGAGCCACACACAACTTTTCGAGGTAAAACACCTCTCATCCATCAACAGAAATTGATCATCCCCACACTCCCAAATATAAAATTAATTCCATCTATGTGCCCTCACCCAAAACCCATCACTTCCATATCTTCCTCACCCCCAAATTCATCAGTCCTTTCAACCTCTTCTTTTAGTCCTGGACTTCTTGGCCCAGACTCTGCTTCCCCTCCTCATTACTTTAGCAAGCGGCTTCTCTTCATAGCCTCTGTTTCACACAGCAATTGCAATCACAGACGGATTGCCCCATGGTCTTCCCTTCAGTTGCAGTCAGGCAAATTGATTTCTTTGGCATGATGGTGGTTGGTCAGACGGGGCACAAGATCTCTTTGATTTATGGAGTGAGCAAATCTCTCTCAAAAGCTGGTGATCTCCCTGAACCGGTGCAGGGTGTGGGGGAGTAGTTTTCATCAGGATGGTAAGCATTTGTGGGCTGTGTATGGCTGGGGCAGCTAATGGTGGATGAGAAAGAGTGAGTTTGGGCTGAGTAAGGACTGAGTAAAAGTTGGATTGGGACTTCAGAATTTGTCCCCTTAGGAAGAAGCATATGGTAAAGTTGTGCCAGCAGTGGCTTATGTGTAGCTGTGAACAACTGACACACAGGCTAATTAACTGCTAAAAGCCAGACTTCTGGGACAGAGCGGTAACTCCCCCCGTTTGTTTTAAGCAGAGGAGGACCCATTCTCCTCCTCTTCAACAGCATCACTGTGTCAGCCAAAGCTATTGTTCTCCAGTCCAATCCCATAAATCGCAGACACGATCCGATTTTCAGCCTGAATTTTTAGCAATGGACATTTGGGAAAATGCCCTAATCAGGAAGGTGAGAGGAGTGCTGCAGTCTTTTGTTATTGTTGCTTCACTGGGGCTTTAGGCCTTTTCCTGTAACTTTGCTGCTCCTTTTCTGCACATTTTGCCATAACTATTCCTGGTTCAGCTCCAGCAGCTGCAAATCCTCATTTAGATGCACTGATAAATGGTGCCCGATGGGAAAGTTATTTTGGCTGGAGAATGTCCTAGCGATTCTAGCTGTATTGGTAGTAGCAACTACAGTTAGAGAGGTGGCACACATACCTGATTCAAATACAGCAACTGTATAAGAACTGTGTAAGAACTCAAATCAGTGGGGATTTTGCAAGAGTAGTAAGTACTGGAGCTACCTGTGAAAAGGAATTTGCCAATGCCTCTTGGCTTTAGAAATTTTGTTTTCCAACAGTGTAGGCTGCTGGCCTGAGTCTCCCAGGCCCAAAGCATTCATGTCACACCCAAAAAATCTGTTCAGGCCATTCCTTCAGGACACAGTTTTAGTCTTCAAACATAAAGCAACAAGGAAACAAAGCTTTTTCTCTAACCTGACCATGTTGCAAGGGTCCAGTGGCCTTTCACCTTGCATGGTTACAACAGCCCATCTGCTACCCACAGCCCTCCTTCTCAATTGAACCACTTAGTGGCTTTTATAATGACTTGATCAGGCTCAGACCCAATTAGCTGATCAGCCACAGATGAGGCCGGACCCAGCTCTTCCTAAAGGGACTGCAACACTATGACAGCTGGATTGTTTTTTTTTTTTTTTGGCTGATTGGGGATTGATTGGGGAGCAATACTCCATTTACATCTTTCTTTCTTTCTTTCTTTCTTTCTTTCTTTCTTTCTTTCTTTCTTTCT
>ML685770.1:20345162-20371512 GCA_007922175.1 Pelusios castaneus
TTCTTTCTTTCTTTCTTTCTTTCTTTCTTTCTTTCTTTCTTTCTTTCCAGTATGAGACCAGCCTTACTGCTTTCTCTCACACAAATCAAATTATGTTCAGACTGAGAACCCCATGAAATGATTATATTGCTCTTCCGATCCTTTTCTAACAGGGATAGGATAGCATGATTATGTATAGGCTCTTAGAGTACTTTTAGGGAGAGCTTGAGGAGAGAGGGTCATATATGTGGAAGAAGAAATAAAGACTGAATGTTGGACTGTTTTGACTCTCTCTCTTTATACTTGCACCCAGAACATGATGGTCATGTCAGAAGCAAGTCAGCTCCTGAAGGCCTGTGAAATTGGAAACGGAGCATATTTAAAACAAAACAAAACAAACCGAAAGAAAGAAAGAACAATAACCATGGCAGCTTACCAGAATCCTGTCCCTAAGCAGATGGACAGGAAAGGAGATGTGTTCAGCAACTGGATATTCTTTAGCTCACGATGGGAAAACTGTGAAATTGCTTGATAAAAAGGAAAACTGAATAAGAACAGCCACTATCCCATTAGGGATAACGGTCAAGGGCTGCCAAATGCTCCAACAGCAGCTGGATGTGTCAGACGCAGAGCAGGAGGACCCATGTACAATCAATCCACAAAACATGTCATATACAAACAACATATTTTCAACCACTAGAATCAAGAATCTAGAGAAACAAAAGACCAGCACATTCCCAAACTGCACAAGATGGATGACAGATGCAATTATTAATTCTTAAAAGATGCACTAATTAATAGTAGATTAGCAATAGGGATGAAAGACACAGTAACTCAGATGAGAATGTTCAGACACGAATTACGCCAAGAGTCATAGACATGTGCAAAGCTAGCGAGCAGGTCCATAGCCACATACAGAGCATACGTGAAGCAGACACAAAAATAATTCTCCAAGTAGCACAGTGAAAGCATGACAATTAGAAGTGTGGGGTAGAACAGACAACACAGAACCACTGCTTTTCGTTAGAACAGGTGACTACATGAACCTTGTGACCAGAGGCGGCCTTGGGCAATCAGGGGCCCTAGGCGAAGGCCCATTGTGGGCCCCCACAGCCCCCCTTCTGTGGCCCTAGCTCCCTGCAGCCAGCCCCCTCCTCCCCCCACACCCCATCTCTGAGGCTCCAGCCCCCCTCCGCAGCTCTAGCTCCCTACCACTGGCCTCACCCCCACTCCTGCAGCCCCAGCTCCCCGCCCTGGCCCCAGGGCCAGCTCCTTCCCCAGCTGCTGACAGAGAGAGGTACATGTGGCTTTTGGGGTAGGCGAGGCAGGAGACGGAGCCCCTTACTGCTCAGGATCCTAGGCATGCCTCTGCTTCTCCAACCCCGAAGCCTCCTCTGCTTGTGACACATAACACAGAACAAACTATATAAGACAAAGATTTACAAGTGTCTGTGTCTATTATTCTGTCAAGATGGCCAGAATCCCCATCTGCCTCTCAAGAATCCTGGAACTATCAACAAAAATAAAGTGCACCAGATACTATCATATATAAAGATAGTTGAATCATAATATCCAGGGCATTGGAATTCTCTCCACAATCATCAGAGCCATTCTGGGATAGACACCTGTATCTGAAAAGCCAGATATACGGTATATCAGTGCTCTTCAACCTTTTTTGGATCAGTGCCCACTTTTTCAATATTTGCACACTTGCAGTAAGTTTACCGCCCACCCACATAAATTGTTACTTTTTATAAATGGCCACGGTCGTTAAATTAATTGTTTGTAGCACCCACCAAAAATCACAAAACACCCACTAGTGGGTGGAATCGCCCAGATTGAAGCCCACTGCTATATATTGATCAAACAGGACCAAAGATAGTTGAGACTTGGGGAGTAGTTGTGATATGTAAGGGGAAATGGAAGCCAAATAGCAGAAGGAGACAAAGAAAATATACAGCAGACACTGGAACAATGTAGGAATGGACCTTTTCCTTACAAACAACCAGACTATCCCCCTATTGTAGATTATTACTCTTCTGGGAGCAAGAAGAACTGCCTGCCACTACAACAGTGACCATCATAGAAAAAGCAATGAAGTATTTCAGCAGGCCTGCAACCCTAGATGGTGCAGTTTAAGACCACAGGCACCGGTTTATCTGCAGTGAGTTTGTGTAATTTATCCAGGAATGGGAACTCATATTACGTCACCTCCATGCCACAATCAGTCAAATGGTGAAGTGAATTGGCAGTGAAAATTGTTCTATTAAATTCTATTTGTTAAATTCTATTTATTAAAGAAATCTGCAAAAAGTGAAGAAAGTAGCCGGTAAGCCATTCTTAAGTACAGAAACACTCCCACAGAAGACATTAACAGCTGCACGCTTTTAAAAAAACCAAACCAAAAACCACATGGTATCAAGCACTATGTGTATGTTGGAGCCCCAGAAATACAGCATATCACAGTGGTAGGAGCAGCAGATAAAAAGGAAGAATGTCATGCAGAGGCCAATACCTACTATAACCAACCTTAAAGACCCCCCCAGTATTAAAAGTAGGAGATTTTGTCAGGATCAAATTATTTCTGTAGGATGAATCATGCACTTAGAAGCCAGTTACAGGTGTTGAACAGATACATCCTCATTTCTATAATGTAGCAGTGGATGGGCATATAGTTCACAACTGCAAACTCATGACAAACCCATGCTCATGGAAGACAGTGAAATGTTCACTCTGCTGCGTCTTGATCAGCAGGAGATGAAGGAACAAGGGCTGATGAGAGACCAATAGATATCAGACCAGACTCTTGAAAGACCATCCCTCCAGAAAAACCAAGTGCCACGCAGTCTCCTGCCAGCACAAGAAAGATTTGCACTCGCTACAGCATCAAAGAGGCTGCAAGGTAGGCACCAGACTTTGTAAAATATTGAGGCTTGAAATATCCCAAATTCAGAGGAAAATACCATAGTTGCTAAGCAAGCTTTAAGAATTAATTAATTAAAAAAAGTTGGTGTTAAGTTATATCTAGGATGACATACATTTTATGGTATATGAGAATGTTAAGTGATAGCATAATATAGATGTAGGCAGGGGCGTAGCTACTAGTGGGCACATGCTCACCTGGTTGGCCAGCAGGCCTGCCCATCCCCATCCACCACAGTACCCAGCAGTGGTGTGTGCTTGGTGGCTGCAACCGTGCCTGTGGATCCGCCAACAGCAAGTGGCCACGAGTGATGGTGGTCTGGGCACATGGGCGGGGATAGACTGCTCTCCTCCCGTGCAGCTCCAGCCCTGGGCAGCTGCTCAGGTCTTTACACAGCAGGGGCTAGGTTGCCTCGCTCCTGCTCCCCTCCTCCTGATGCTCCAGTTGCCTAGAGGATGGATGTCTACCTTTGGTACTCCTACTCACTGGGCAGGAAAAGATGGAGGAATGAGCTTCACTTTTTTCATAAAGTGCAGAACAAAAGGGGAGCAGCTCACGAATTGTGATGCTGGGGCCTTGGGATGGAACTGTTACATTACACACACTACCTGCTCGGGACAGAGCCTCTGGGCTGAGTCTTATGTGAACAACAATACTGTTCATCAATTGCAATATTGTGATTCAAACAGGGCTGGCCCAACCATATAGGTGAAGTAGGAGGCCACCTAGGGTGCCAAGCTTTAAGGGCCGCCAAATTAAATGGAAGTGAATTTTTTTTTATTTAAAAATATATATATCAATATGTTATCTCTCATAATATGTGGGGTATGCCTACACTAGCAATTTAGGTCAATTCCAGGACCCTAAAGTCAACCTAAATTACTCCATGTCCACATTGGGCTTTCATTATGTCGACTTGAGAAATTCCTTAAGTCGACTTAAGGACGAGGAGTAGCCCGCAAGTCGACTTTATTACGTCGACTTAAAAGGAGCCACTTTGTTAAGTCAACTTAACAAGGTCGACTGTAAGTCAACTTAAAGTCAACCTTATTAAGTCGACTTACCAAAGTTGATGAAACTTTTTCTAGTGTAGACATACCCATGGAGGGGGGCGCCAATGTGATAGTTCGCCTAAGGTGCCAAAACCCCTTGGACTGGCCCTGGAGCCAAACCACAATGCAGATGGTCAGTGCACTGATTAACAAACCTGGACAGCTCATTTAGAAGAGCAAGTACTATAAGATTTAAAAATGCATGGATTTACTGCCCTTAGATATTGTAGAATAAAACTGGCCCTTTTTGTAAGTAAACAGACTTCCTTCTACATGTTAGATTATCACAAACTATTGAAAAGAAATGACACTTTTAAAATGAAAACTGTTACTTAGCATTGTAGCTTTCCCTCTTAATAGCAAGTTAACCGCTTCAGCTTCACATCGCTCACTCCTTAAGTAGTTTAAACTTACTTTTAACTGTTACATGCCAACAAAACAGGTTGCTTAATTGATTTGACCTTTCACAGTATTTTTTAATTTTCAATCTTAGTTTCATTGTTCCATCTGGCACTTTAAAACGACATCTGGTTAACTGTACTTAACCAGCTGATCACTGTACAGTTATTTTTAAATGTAATGTATGCTTAAACAGATGTTATTTTTATAGATGTAGATCTAAACTGCACTTGTATACGTGCTATGTCTGCATAAGCTCTTTCTGCAATTCAAATGTTGACGCCAAAAATTACAAGCCAGAATGCTTATGAACTCCACTATTATGTTACTGCACTTTTTTGCAGCTTGTTAGGTAAACATCAATTCAGTTCCTTTTTCTATCTTCATTGCACATAAATAAAACATTAGCATTTAGTTTATAAAGTGATGAACATTTTGCCGTGTTGGATTTAGCTTTATAAATACAACGGCTGTCAGCAGAAAAAAAGGCTTTATTGAATAAATAATAAGAAAGCTAAAGGAAAATGAAAAAATATATATTATGCAAAACATAGTGTCTGTCAACAGGTCCCATAAGGTTCCAGGTCCATTCCAGTACTAGTGCGTTGCCTATGTGAGATCATTTTATAGATAGTTCACTCTTTCAAGGTAAAGTTAATTTACTGAATCAATATACAGATTGGTGGAATACCTCCAGACCTGTAACGAAACAGTAATCTATGTAGTAAATCACTCAGAAATAACTCAGAAATAACCTGGGACTAGATTTTAGCCTCCTTATAGTGAATACTCACTCACACAAGAAGACCCACTGAAGTAAATAGGAACACTCACATAAATAAATGCTCAACATGACAATGAGTTGCACAATGATTTTGAATACACCACACTACAAGTTAATGCAGAATTTGGCCTTAGTCTCAGTCACCAATAATCCTATTGAAATCAAGGAGATTATTTAGCAAGGACAGTTCTATTCAACATGAGCAGATTTTGGCCCAGCAAAAAAATACCTTCCTATCTATCTGATCTAACAAATACAAGTCATTGAATTTGTTTGTTTATTTGGCATTTCCAGGAAACACATCTCGATATTAGCTGAGTGCAAATTCTTAAAACCCTCTTTAGTTTCAATTATACCGACAGAAAATGTTCTGCATCTGGCAGACTTTTTTCAAGAGACTAATGGGTTCTTCACCGCATAGTGCTTCTCCCCCCAAATAAAGTCTGTTTATGCTGCAAGTTAAAATAATATTAAGGTGTTTGCATAGATACAAGACTGTATGTTAGTTTACACAAAGGAAGTGGTCACAGTCTGGAGTATTTTGCAGAGAACTTCAAAGTATCATTCTCAAGGTTAAAAAATTGCTGTTATACATAATACCTCAGTAATTGATAGACATTTTCCCTCTCCAGAGTCCATTTTCTGTGAAAAACACCACATAACATCTGTTCATAAACAGTCCTTCTGTGAGAACACTGACATAGGTCTTGAGCTTCTACCGGCTCAATTCCCCTGCCAAATACAGATGGCACAATGTATTTATACAGCTGAATTCTTTGTAATACAAGCCCAACTATATCTTCAGGTAAGACTACAGGCAAACGTGCTCATGCTATTCTACTGACTTACCTCAAGTCATTTAAACTATTCCCTCTCTGACACAAAGACAAATTGTTTCATAGTTATGGAAGTGTTTTGTCTCAAAATCACCTTCAGCAATCAGCACAAAACTCTACAGAAATAAGGACATTTGGGGCAGTGAAAGAATTCCAGGTCTCATGGTAATGAGCTAAAAATTATATTAGGATTCAGGGCCTGGGTCTAGTCAAGATTATGTGATGTGTCTAGTAGTCAGTGTAGCAACTTCCTGTATTGTTCTTTAAAAACAGATATTAACTGAAAGGAGCCAGAGATACTGCCATTCCACCGCCGGGTAGGCAGTGGTGGAGGAGGTAGGTTAAATCACATTGCATTCTATATTATAACCGGTATCCCCAATTCTAAATTAATATCTCGAAATAATGCATTTTGAAATCACTAATCTGTGTATTCACAGATTGAAGACCTTTCTGGTGTTCTTCTCCTGTTGTAGGTTGTTGGCTACTTGACATCTCTGCTGCTGTTCTGTCTCAGGCCTAGAGTCTTCTGACAGACATTGATGTATGTACTTGAAAACATCAATGGGGCGACATAGTCATTTAAAGTGAAGCAGCGGAACTGGAGTCCTGGAAGCTAGACAAATCCAAAAATGAGAACAGCTAAGGGAGGAACAAATTTCCAGCAGGGCACCACTGAGAATCTCCACTGCTCCATTTTAGATGCTCTGAAGCTCTCCCAAATAAACACACCAAGGAAGACTTATCCAAATACATGTCACTACTTTATTTCTGTGTCTCTATTAAAGACTGGAATTACGTATGGCAGACACATGAACACACAGGGAACACATCCACGACACGCACTTGTATTAGGTAAACCACTTAGACTCTCTCCACCAGAGATGTTGCCAGCAGGTCTACCTTATATTCTTCCATCTGAGTTCAGTAGGACACACATAACATCTGTAACCTAATGGAGACTAGCCCATCTTTTCCTAAGGACTTTGAGATGATTTCTACACCAACATTCTTCGATAGTGTCATGATCTCATTCCACAATAGGTGTCACTCAGAATGCTTATTACAGAAGTGAGAAAGGGGCCCAAGAAGTGAAAAATTATTTACTCATAAAAAGTTTAATCTCCAGTCTCCTTTCCCCTATTTGTGCTCAACATATGTAATGCAATGAGGGCTTTCTTTTTAGTAAACAGTGTAGGATATTCAGATGTGTATTATATTTTGGAGGGGGAGGGGAAGTAAGTGAAGGGTAAAATCTTACTCAATCTCAAAGGCAACAGATTGGAATGTCTTTAAAGATTCTTTCCATTCATTGACTCCGAGCAAGTCTTCTTTCTTTAACAAAGTCCATCCTGGAAATTAAGGAGGACTTAATCCACATAGAGACTTGGAAAAAATCAGAATTTGTAATATAAAAAAATCCTTTAATGCTGATGATGCACACTGAGCAAGCAGTAAGAAACAAATACATTTAGCTGAAACTTTTACATAAAGGAAATATGTGTTTGTACTGGCACAAGCAAGTCATAGTCAGGCATTTGTTGTTCTTTTTATATATTGTACCTTTAACAAAAAGGATATTCCCTGGAGACTCTCATCTGCCAAAATTAATCAGAAGTGCTTTTAAAGGGTGACTTTCACCCCTATGTTGAGCAAACATAAGAACTATGCATCACTTAACTCTCACATATGTGGACTTGAATTGTAGACATGTCTTATGCTGACCCTCTGTTCCTTAAAAACTCTCACTGACTTTGGTAGGGCCTGGGTTTTACCCAATATCCTTAATAAATATAAGTTAAACCTAAATGACAGACAAGAATACAAACATATGCAATTATGTCTTTCTTGGTATCTTTTAATTATTCAAAAATAATTCAGATACTTCAGTGATGGGTGCCCATATATGTACCTGAATCGACAGTCTGATTTAACAGGGAAAGAAGGTAGTTTGAGGGCTAACTAGTAGATGGGGTCTGAGGAGATCTGGTTCTGTTCTTAACTCTGCCATAAGCTTCCTGTTTGATTTTAGACCTGACACTTAGGCCCAGATCCTCAACAACACTTAGGTTCCTAACTCTGATTGGCTATGGCTACACTGGGTAATTTAAGTCGACTTTAACTAAGTCGACTTAGTGTGTCTACACTGAAAATTAAAGTCAACTTAGGGGGGACTTACAAAGTCGACCTAGAGCGTCCATACTGGATGCTCTAGGTCGACTTTGTGGGGCTAGGGGGACCTAGGGCAGGTCCATGGGGGCAGGGGGGGCACCCCTTGCCCAATGCCAGGGGGCTCAGCCTTTGCCCCATTGTACATAGGTACAATGAGGCAAAGGGGGACAGGGACCCTGGCAGGGCAGAGGGGCAGGGTGGGCAGGGCTCTGCCCTGCCCTGTGGGGGAGCATGCCAGGCTCCCCCTGTGCCCCCCAGCAGGGAGGGCATTGGTGCAGCCCTGGGGTAGCCCTAAGTTGACTTAGGGCTACCCTACGGCTACACCTGCTTAAGTCGATTCTAGGGAGTCAACTTAAGCCTTAGGTCTAATAGAAAGGAGGTTTAATAAAGTCGACTTAATTTTAATTAAGTCGACTTAAGCAAAGTGTAGTGTAGACGCAGGGTAAATTAAGTCGACTTAAGCAAGCTTAAATCAACTTAATTTACCAGTGTAGATGCAGCCACTGAAAGCAATGGGAGTTACATACCTAAATACCTTTGAGGACCTGGATTTTAATCTCCACATACCTCTTAGGTTTCCGTAGATGGGCTTAATACTTTCCAACAAGGGTGCTGTGAAAATAAACCCATCAAAGTTTGTAAGAGACTTCTTTGTAAAGATCTTTGCAATTACTTCTTTGGATTTGGTGGGTTCTCCATGATCTTTTTTTTATTTATTTAAAAAAGCTGACTAGGAAAACTTGTTAAATACAGGCAAGTTACAAGAGAGATTCTATGGAAAAGGATTTCACTTGCTTTTTCATACTTTATCATACAAGTATTAACAAGGAATGATACAAAATGCATTGTTCTATTTAAATACTGTGCTAACTCCTAGCCTGTAATATGATTTGATGCTTTCTAAGCAATATCTTGACACAGAGTATGTGATAAATACATCTCAATGTATCAAACACGGAGGGTACTAAATCTACAATAATGCCTCCCTTCTGTAAGCACTTTATGCTCTAATACTTTTCACTTTTGTTGTGTCAAGTGGCTATAGAAAACAAGCTGAAGACATGGACAGCCAAGAGCTTGCTCTTAGAGGAATCTATTATTTTTTTCTGATGCAACTAAAATGTTGCCGAGTGAATAAACGATGGAATAAATTTCACTGTTCAGCACATTAAAATTGATTATAAACAAATAATATCCCCTTCCAAACATTCCTAATTGCATCTGCTCCTCTCAGCAGTACATTATTTTCCATATTATGGTACTCTTTAAGTCCTCCCAGCATTATTTTACTTAAATGGTGATTCAACTGTGCTTAACACCCATAATGATCATATCTTCTGTTTCAATTGTTTTGAAGGTTTTTTTTTTTTAATTACAAAATAATATCCCATTTGAAAAGCACACCTTTACCATCTTCCCCTGAATTGTCATTATAATAGTTTGTTTTCATTATCAGTATAGTTTAATCACATCATTAATGTGTTTGATTTTCAGGTTTTTGCGTTTGTATAAGTTGTTGACTAAAGATGGTCAAACTGAGGAAGGTAACTTTCAACACCAGTTGTGTTTCACACAGCAAGTGGTAGATGTTGAAATGTCATTCAGACTTCGTCAAACATTCAAACATACTTCCCAAAGATGTCGTGAGGCTTAAGTAATTAATGTTTGTTAAGGTCTTTGGGATCTCTGGGCACAAGGTGTAATATAAGTGCAAAATACTGTGATTTTAAATGCATGCAATAAACAAGAGCACCTTTTTAGAATGCCTACAACGGTGTACAGCCTAAGTCCCAGCATCCCTTTCACGGAGCTGATTTACATAACTGTCCTGAACTGATTTGTCCCAATAGCAGTGTCTCTTGGGAAGTTCACTAGAGCTTAATTAGATGTTTGTTTTAATAAGATTATTTAACAAAATATCAGCTCTTCCAGTATGATAATAAATGAGCTGCAAATGGAGTTTAGGAAAATTACATTTTTATGAGCCAGAATTAAAAAATCATGTTACTAGAGTTCTCGTAATAAAACTTGTGTATATTTAAAAGGCATTTAATACAGGGAGGTCTGTAGCCTTCCCCCAGATATGTAGGCCACACAGTGCTGTTAATCTTGTTAAATTAGCCCCGCTGCAACAAACACTATCGGATATTTCACAAGATACGTACTCTCATGAACTTTCGCAGCTAAGGATAGGATTGAACCAGGAATAGCATATTAGATATATGAAGTGTTGCTGTAGCCATGTTGGTCCAGGATGTTGGATAGATCAGGTGGGTGAGGTAATTTTTTATTGGACAAACATTTTATTGGTCAGAGAGACCAGCTTTCAAGCTACACAGAATTCTTCTTCTGCTCACCTCATACGAGACCTGAAGAAGAGCCCTGTGTAAGCCCTCTCACCAATAAAGTGATCCAATAGAATACATTACCACACCGATCTTGTCTCTGTATATTATAGATAAGCATGCACACAAAAGCTGGATTTTCAGAGATGCTGAATATCCACAGTTCCCATTGACTTCAGCTGGAATTTGGAATGCTCAGCTCTTTTGTAAATCAAGTTCATAGTGTACATACAAAATATATATTTCATATAACACACATGCGCCAGTCCGGGTGAAATATATACCACACTTCACTCTTCCTCTCCTGCTCACAAAGCTCACGTCTGTCCAGGGGACTCTCTGAGAACTACATGGACACAGCACAGACTGCCTCACCTCAGGTCATCTGTGGGATTCCAGTGTGACCTTATTCTGGGATTTTGGAAAACCAGCTCTGGTGTCTATATGGGCTGTCCATACCTACATGAATTTCACCTCAGGTATGGGAGCTGGAAACAGATTCTCCTCTGGGGCTACTTATATAACTGTAGTTAATCACTTGAGTAAGTGTTTGCAGAATCAAGCTCTTAGATTGAAGCTATTCCAGGACACGGACCTCGTCTTCTGACTGGTGCCCAATGCACCAAGCACACTGTAAGTGCTCTAATAAATAATATTGTGGTGGCATACATTGGCATCTCCAACATGATCAATTTCCTGCTGTTGCAAAAGTGTGTGTTTTCTTGGACTTTGATCTTTCTGAGATTTTATGTTTTTATCATAAGAAAATCATAGCACATAAGCATTGTTTACACTAATGCAGTAAGAAAGGTGACAATATATATTGCATGGACATTAAAAGGGACTGAAAGCCTTTCCTACACCATGAAAAAAGAAAAGAAAAGAAAAATACGTACAGTAGCTATTCTATACAGACACCACTTTTAACTCTCTTTATGGACTAAAAATAGTAGCATCTGTTAGGAAGAGATCTCAGGAAGAAAATATTTTAAGAATATTTTAGCATATGCATTTATTGATACTTGGGGGTGGGGGCAGTTTCCAAGTCTGTTTCACCTACTACCTAATCTCTCTCTTTGTCTCTCTCACACACATGCGGGCATATATTTGGGGGGAAGATAATGCAAAACACTCTTTGTATAATTTGTTGGAGTGCAATACTTTGTATGCATTGCACATTTATAATTTATGGGAGTTCCATCTTTTTACATCTTTCCAGAAACTTGTATTAAATTAGAGATCTCAAATCAAACTGCAGGGGGTAGCCGTGTTAGTCTGTATACAACAAAAAATGAGAGTCCTGTAGCACCTTAAAGTCTAACAAATTTCTTAGGGCATAAGGTTTCATGGGCTCCAACTCACTTCATCAGATGTGGGTTGGAGCCCACGAAAGCTTATGCCCTAAGAAATGTGTTAGTCTTTAAGGTGCCACAGGACTCTCATTTTTTGCAAATCAAACTGGATATTCAGTGTTTTCCAGGTTTTTGACATAATATTGCTGCTGTCCTTAGAGGTCATGAAGCTATTTCTACTTGAAAAGTACTGTTACCACTTTAAAGCAATGATCAAAGGATTGCTACACACTCTGAGGATGAAAAACTTGAATCCTTCTATTATCAAAATATTTTCAAAGGTTTCCCTTTTGTATGCATATCAGTTGCTGAAATATACAATGCAATCATGGGGAAAAATACACAGCTGTCTTGAATTTTTAGAAATAAAAACGTAAAAAATAAAATGAGCGATCTTCTAAATCCAGTAAATCTTGTGCTTTTGGGCATAAAATAACTGAATTCTCTTGTGAGTAAAATGAATGCTTTACACATTTCCCCCCCTAAAGTGTGATTGAGTGTAGATGTTCTAATAATGGTTTTAGTTGTTTATATGCAGCCTAATGTATTAGTATGTCATGGATACCTCCAGCATTTTTCAATTTGTCTTCAACTTCACCAACACAAAATCTTAACGTTGCCTTGCCGTAGACAATGCTATGTAGTGCATTATAAGAAGTATTGTTTGTGCAAAGGTTTCTGTTTGCAGAAACCTTGCTTTAAGAGACACTGGTTATATCTCAGCCGCTATACTTACAGAGTTCTCAATACTCACCATATTTGAGAGAAAATTTAAGAACCCTTTAAGAGCCATATACTGCCCTTATTCTGCACTCAGAACTTCCGCTGTCATGGAAGTTGCATGGGGGAATGAAGGGCAGCATATGACAAAAACTGTTAATTGTAGCAAAATCAGAAAATTGTTAATCCTTAGGGTCAATATCTGAATCTTTTCAGTGCATAAAATGTAAAGAACTAAAGAGTTTAAAACTCAGGAGTCTGTGATAGTGCCCAAACTTGAATTTTTCAAATGTACACAGCAGAGGATAAATTAGCTTTGAATTGCAAGTTATTTGTCCAGTCTCCCACTCTCAAAACAGCACAACTGATATTATTGAAACTAATAAGGCTGATATTAAAAACAGATTCAAACACTACATTTAGGATTGCAGTGTACCATGGCATCGCCAAATTATCCTAATACTTCTGTTCCAGGAATAGTAATCAAAATTCTCTGTGATTTTAGTTTGTGGAGGGGTTTATATATATCTGTTACTCTCTTGTTTTTATGTATCTATCTTAAATTTCCTATTCAACTATAAATAAAACTATGTGTTGATAGTTGGGTAATATAAACACTGTATCTGTATAATAAAAATGTTTATTTCTTTTAAGGTCTTACCAGTATACTTTGCTTCAATTAAATTTATTTTGGACAGTAAGATAAAATATAAATCAACATCTTAAATTAAAGTATAACTAAGTTATAGATTTTGAATCATGGAAAATTCTTCTCAGCACTATTTTAGATGGTAGATTCATTCAACGTTTTACCATTGTTTATTCTTTAATAACTAATCATCCGTCTTGGTCTTTCAAAAGTTCCTGGCATTTCACTAGTTTACACATTGATTGAATACTGTTCCCAGAACTGCATGTGGCACAGTGCCAAATGCTGTGCTAATCAGCTGGAAGATTTATTCCAGTCGAGAAGTGTTATAAACATAAGGATTCATAAAGCACAGTGTTGAAAATGAATACTGATGCCTTCTTTGAGATGGTTGAAAACTTTTTTTTGTGAGCCTTCTATAAGGAACAGTGACAATCTTTACAGTCTCCTTCTATATGTGGGCTCTGAGTGGAAAACATATTCATTAATACTTATATCAAATCAGGTTTAATAACTATCAAAGGTTTTAACAAATTAAAATATAATTTTACAGTGGCATATGCAGAGCAAATTGCACGTGAAAAAAATACACGAAGAAATTCATGGATTAACTACTGTACGTATGAACAGCTACATTAGCTGCAACAGGATATATTATTATACTACTAGATGGGTGGAGAGAGAACACAAAGGAAGCTGAAAAAATTCAAAGGGAAGCAGCTGGCAGGTAAATGCACTGAGCCAGAAAGGAATAATAAGGAGAAAGGCAATGAGTGGAAAGCGGAAAGGATGGTAATTTTTTAAATAAAGAAACAAAAAATAGAGAGAAATGTATGCTACAGTTTGGAGCACTCTGAAACACAGATTACAGAACAGCAAACACATGTACTTAAAACAGAACAAGATGTAATTTGCTTACTTGAATATGACTGCAGTAGTAAACCTCTATTACACGGGATCTATTGAAAGCGGAGAGGCTAAAATGAAGAGCCAGAAGTATGGCAATATCAGAGAAGATGTGGAGAATGATTGCAAGAAACATGAGTTAAAGAGGTTTATGCTGAAGTGAAAGAAATAGCATAACACATGAAACAATTCCACTCCTGGTGTGACTGCTGCAGATGGTGGTGTCAGGCTAGGGGGCCAGTTTGGGCCCTGAACAAAAGCAAGGCCAAAATTTTAGAAACTCACTAGCAATAATTGGTGTCTCAGTTTGGGGAACCTGACTTGAGTAGCACCTTAAATGAGCTTTATTTTCACCTAATTTTTCAGGTTTTCTACTTTCTTCTCTGGAGTTTTTTGTCACAGTGACAGGCAGAGTTTTAGCTCATACAAAACAGTTTTGTGAGGGTATGAGAGGATGTCCACACTGAAGCAGGAAGGTATAATTTCCAACTTGAGCAGACACTAGCTTAGGGACAACATGCTGTAAAGAGAAATATTGCTGCAGGATGGGCTAGCTTCCCTGAGTATAATCCCATCTGTGACTCTTAAGTATGTACTTGGGTGACTAGTTCATCCCACCACTCACAAAGCCAGGGTTAAACTTTCTTTTTTCTATTTGGAAACTTCTTATTAAAGCAAAGTTACAATAAAATGTTAACATACTAGAACAGTGGTCCCCAACCAGTAGCTCAAAATCTATTTCTGAAGGGCAGTTGCCATTGAAACCAATGAGTGTTGCACCATCTGCTGGCGAAAGGTTGGAGACCAATGTACTAGAATCACAGAACAGTAGGATTGGAAGGGACCTCAGGAGGTCATCTAGTCCAACCTCCTGCTCAAAACAGGACCAGCCTCAACAAAATCATAGAATCATAGAATCATAGAATAATAGGGTTGGAAGGGACCTCATGAGGTCATCTAGTCCAACCCCCTGCTAAAAAGCAGGACCACTCCCCCTAAATTATCCCAGCCAGGGTTTTGTCTAACTGAGCCTTAAAAATCTCCAAAGATGAAGATTCTATCACCTCCCTAGATAGCCCATTCCAATGCTTCTGGAGTATTCAACAATGATGTCTTTTATGTATGCCTAGATACATGACCAGTGGCTAAAGAATAATTTGATGGGCTCCGGAACCCTCCTAATCTCTGGGTCCCCTTTCCGTATTGTCCGGCCCCCCTTCATGCATGTGTGGGCCCCAGTCTAGGTATGCATTTGCAACCACTTCTCAGTACTGTACAGAGCATACATTGAATCCACGAATGATTTAAAGTGATTAATTTCACTGCAACATTTGATAACATCAGTCACAGCCAATTCCAACCAGTGATTAAAACAATGCCAACTTATCAGAAGTGGAAATCGTGTTTTTAATTTTGCAGCAACACCAGCCTTACTGCCTAACATGACAGAGGCTCCATCTACGCCTAAACCCATCCAATTATCTTCGAGAAATTCCTCCATGAACCCATGTGCTGTCAAACACTGCAGCAAAACTAATACTACGCCATCAGCATTATTGCTGCCTATGTTCAACCAGATCAAGAAAAATGTAAGAGGACCAATGTCTGCATCCAAATTTATGCACAAGTAAATTACAAGACAAGAAAGTTTACTTAAACTTATACTCTCACCAATTAAAACAGAAATTTGATATTGCTGAGAAATGTCACTAGAACACAAACTATGTTTCATCTCCACAGATATGTGGTCTATTATGTCAGCACAAACAATATTGGTATGCAAAACACAGCCCCTATCAACATCATTTAACTGCTGTAAGTAATAAGGTTTGGATGGTGAGTGACCACCACCCAAATACAAGATGTTAAATGCATTGTAACCTAATAACACTATCTAGGACAGGGGTCTCAAACTCAAATCTCCACAAGGGCCACATGACATGAGGACTAAGAAATTGGCCTGAGGGCTGCGTCACTGAAACCTTTTCATACAAGGAGTTATTATTAGAACTAGAGACTGCACTGCTGGGTAGCCTTATGACATCTTTCTAGGGGCCTGAACAAAACACACATTTACTTTTAGAATTACTTCCATTCAAGATCCAAAGGGGAAGCCGTGTTAGTCTAGATCAGCCAAACAAACAAGGAGTCCTGTGGCACTTAAAGACTAACAAATTTACAAATTAACAACTACATTTTTTAGTTTTTAAAAGTGCCACAGGACTCCTTTTTTCTCTCTTCAAGATAGCAGTATCATTAGAAAGACAAAGAATAAGCAAATGAACAGCAGCACAGAGCCCCCTATGGGAACCCACCCCACCCTGCAACCCACCTTAGAGACCCCGAAGCTGAATTTTGTCTGGACCGGCACTCCCTGGGCCCCCATTCCCAGGCAGCTCCCTGGCCCAAGCTCCCGACCACCCCGGTTCCCACCAGCTCCCCGGCCCCTGACCCTCCCAGTCCCCTTTCCAAGCACACCCAGTCCTCCGTTCCCCAACCCTCCCAGTTCCCCACCAGCCCACCCGGCCCCCACCAGCTCCCCGGCCCCTGACCCTCCCAGTCCCTGTTTCCCAGACTGCCCAGTCCCCATTCCATGACCACCCCAGTTCCCCACCAGCTCCCCAGCCTGCCCAGCCTTCCTGGTCCCAGCTTCCCAGCACTCCTGGTCCACTCTCCCCCGCCTGCTCTCCCCAACTTACCTGGTCAGAGAGTTACGGGGAGTCCACAGTTGCTCTGGCCTCTCCTGCCCTGAACGTGCTCAGTCTGAGCGTGCTCAGGGCAGGAGATTTGAAAACTTCTCAGCCCCACCGGCGGCCGCTGCTCCTAGCTGACCTCTGAGCAGCAGCCTGCCTGCAGGGCAGGGAGAACAAGCTTTCCTCCAGAGTTTTCTGGTTTCCTGGGCCCTGGAACGCTGGCCCGTCAAATTAGTGGGCCCTGGAATGGTGTTCCGGTGCATTCCCTGTTACTTTAACCCCTGTACATGACCCATGATATCAGGTCATGCGCTGCATACATCTTATATTAGTGAGAGAAAAAAAGGTAGAAATTAAACACAATGGCTATGTCTACACTAGAAAAGTTAAGTCGACCTTGTTACGTCGACTTAATAAGGTCAACTTTTAGTCGACTTCAAGTCAACCTTATTAAGTTGACTTAACAAAGTTGACTTAACTTTTTCTAGTGTAGACATACTCCTTGTTGACCTTATTAAGTCAACTTAATGCTTTAAGTTGATTTAATAAGGTCGATTTAGGCGCTAATCCCCATCCTCACTGGCTTAAGTTGATTTAAGGAGTCAACTTAAGCCTTAAATCAACCTCAAACTAGGTGTTAAGTCGACTTAAATTTTCCTTAAGTTGACTTAAGGAACAGCTTAAGTCAACTTAATAAAAGCCCAGTGTGTACAGGGAGTAAGTTAGGTTGATTTAAGCCTCCTTAGGTCGACCTAACTTGTAAGTGTAGACGCACCCGATCTGCTTATGATGGTTATGCCGAAGGGACTCTTCTTATTGATCAAACAAAATTTATACAATATTAGCATGATATCTCACTCTTCTAAAATCTTTGGGGAAATTGTGCCCCTGATTGTGAGGCAGAACTTTCCATGGATTTGGATGAAAATGTCTGCTTTAAAACCAATGGTACGCTACTCAGGATTATGGTAATGTATTAAAGCTTCTGCTTTCTTCTGCACAACAGCAAATTCCATAGTGCCAGTGGTTTCAAGTGCTCAGTGGTAGTGCTGATATACAGGTGGCAGTATTGGCCCATTAAAATAAGTGGCACTATTCATTATTTATTTGAGGTTTTTTGCTCACTCATTTCCTAGTGCTTGTTAATGTGGAAAAAATATGGCTATTTTAAATATAATTTGCAGGAGTTTATAGGGCAATGTCACAGGGTCCCACCCCAGACTGAGCCCCACTTGCACAGGAGTGACTCAGTTAGCCTGCTCCCCCTTGTGGCTGGATGCAGGATTGTTGGTCTTTCCAATTGGTCACTTCCTGCTGTTGGTCACCTCTGTCTGGGTCTTCTGTGGCCTAACCCTCTAGCCAGGTCACTTAAAATTTCACCAAAATAAACCCCGCCTTCAATAATCATCTCAAGTTAATGTAAAAAAGGGGTTTTGCCCCCTTGGGACTCAACTCACAGTTCCTTTAACTCCCCAAGCTATTTTCTGTTGGGAGCTGAAGTTCAATTTAAATCACAATGGTCTTATGCCTCTCCTGGGCATCTTTTCAGTTCCCTTTTCCTCTGGTGGAACACTGGCCTGCCTCCCTGAAATTGGGCCACTTGTTCCAGGGACCTATCACAGCAGTTAGCTCCACTCCTCTGGCTAAGCTCTTTAGCCACAACCCAGATCAGCTGCTTTCCTCCACAGACAGCCCCTAACTTCTGGGCTTCCTCCATTTTAAAATCCTATACCCAACACAGGTGTGGCAGGAACAACTTGCCTTTCCATAAAAATATAGGTGCTCAAAGCTTCCAGTGTTTTGTAGTAGCTAGATGGAATTATGGCTGTTGTAAAGACCTGCCAGCAACAACTAAGATTCATCTGCAGATTCCATTTCGTTAATTTTACAATTTTTACCCAAGGCAGTAAAAGTAAATCTTAGTACAAGCAGCCAGAAAAGATCAGAAAAAAAATCTATTAAAAATTTATTTAGAAAAGAGTAAAGAGCATTTTAACAAACAGATATTTTCAATCACTTGAAGGCACAGGACACAAGCATTAGAGACCTGAGTGTACTGGATGAATGTGCTTGGAAAACAACTGTTTATTTGATTCAATAAGGGGAAATTGAAAGGGGATGAGGCAGTATGAATTGCAATCTTGTGGTTATAAAAAAAGTGTTTGCTGGCAGTATTTCGCCTTCTTTTAAATATGATTGCTACAAGAATGAACTGAAGTCCTTCCATTAAAAAAGAATAAGATAATTTAAAACACAAAAAAGATTAGCATGCATAGATTTTTCAATATTATGTACAGTATTTGAATTATCTTCATCACAGATTACAAAGTATATAAGAAATGAGTAAGATACTAGCTGAATAAGCAAATACTGAACAACAAAAAAGGTCAAAGCAACACAATAAAATTGTTATTTTTCCAAGTATACATGAGGCACTGAAATTCTGATACCTTATTCTCATGGCAGAGTTTGTAATAAGAACAGGAAATCGCACACCATGAATCCATTGTCATGACAATGATTTAATGAGAATGGGAAATGGGAAGAGCATAACTAATTTGTCTTCTGATCCTAAAGTCATCATCTTGTGGATCTGCTCAGATGCCAAAGATTGAGGGATGTTGGACATCAGTTGGAGAGCCTAGCAAAAATCACGAGTAGAGTAAGATTGTGTTGTCAATAAGCAGAGTACACTACAGAAATAGACTACAAACATTAGTATTTGTCTCTTAAATTACTAATAACTAATGGATTAAATAAAGATTATAAAGCTGTTGCCCAGTTGGGATTCTCGGGCATAAGGCAAAAGTTGAAATTGCAGGATGAAAAATCAAAGGGTATGTCTACACTAGCAATTTAGGTTGACTTAAGGACCCTTAAGTCGACCTCAACTACTCCCTGTCTACACCAAACTTTCATTAAGTTGACTTAGGAAATTCCTTAAGTCGATTCAATGAAAGCTTAAGTCGATCTAATAAGAACCGCCCATTAGGTCGACGTAAGCCTTAAGTCGACTCCTTAAGTCAACTTAAGGATGGCGTGGACAGGAAGTAACCCTTAAATTGACTTTATTAAGTTAACTTAAAGGTGATTAGGTTGACTTAACAAAGTGGACTAAGTCGACTTAACTTTAAGTCGACTTAGTCCACTTTGGTAAATCAGCTTAATAAGGTAGGCTTTAAGTCAACCTAAAGTCAACCTTATTAAGTCGATTTAACTTTTTCTACTGTAGACATCGCCAAAAAGCTTAGCACAGATGGACAAGTGAGAATGATATAACAAATCAAATATAGAAATTCAAGAGGAGTTTAAACCACATGTTCAGTTCCGTATCCAAAGTTCAGGCCGGAGAGGAATAGAACTGAGATTGTGTTACTTATGACCAATTTTGAGATTCCTATGACTTTTCTCTGCTTCTTGAGTTGATGTAGATTTTAGAAACTGTAATTCTTTTGTGGCATTCTGATGCTATTTTTTTAATTAATTCAAGTTTTGCATTCAGATCGCTACCTGAATTGGTACATTATAAAAAGAAATGAATGTCATTTTCATTCCTTACTGTTTAGATCAGATTCATTGGATTAATATGGTCAGTGAGAGAAAAATAGGCTTCATGCAAAGAATGGTACATTTTACAAAGAAGGATAGAAATCATTCACAATTAAAAACACGCCAAATCCCAAACCAACTTGCTCTACAAGCAGCCCCAGGATTGCCATTGGTATGGCAAAAGATGCCCCAGCCCATTCTATTCTAAGCTGTGTGAAATGGAGTTTGGATGGAACACAGGATCTGGAACATTTTTTCAAACAAGTTTTTGGGAAGATCAGTGGGTGCAGATGCTTTAATAAGACCCTACTGTATCCTCTTTCAAAAGAATATAGTTTGGTTTCTTAGGGTTAACAGAAGCATATATCAACATCAGCAACATCTGCAGACTATCCAGCATGTACTGATGCTTTGGTATAGCTTGTCTGGAGATGTATTGCTACCTTTCAAATTGCTACCTTTCGAACGTTGGTGAATGACACCAAATCTTTAGTGGGGAAAAGTATGGCAAAGTTGTGAATGTCTAAGGGTCCTCGTTTTCATTTTGATTCATATTTAAAATATTGATTCCATCAAAGGGAGAGACACAGTCAGTGTCAACAGGAAGATCAACCAGAAAATGAGATCTCCAAAAGGAACAAGGCAAACAGCCAATTTATTTATTTATTTGAAGAGGGGAAGGGTCACATTTTTAATTTTCATTGTGATTCAATCAATGTATTTTATTAATCTCATTCTTCTGAAGTATAATAGATTGCATCTCTTGATGCCATTCAGTAATTTGTAATAAAACAGATCACAGAAGTATTTCAGGATTCTCAGTTAACCATCATGGATAATTATAGTTCAGCATGATGGGTATTTTTCAAACATTATCCTTTTCAATACAGCGCAACGTTTATTGATATCCCATCATTTTCAAAGATGAGGTGCGACAAAGATTTCCTTAAACACTGAACTGTAGATAGAGTAACAATAATACCTTGTGATAGGGTACCAAATTGTCTACATTACAAACAACTTTCAAATTCAGTGGCACGTGAAAATGTGCTTCAGCTAAAAGTTACAATTTTCCCCTCTGAATGCATTTAATATGGATTACAGAGTACCCTAATTAGTATCAACTACAATTGACATAGTACATCACCGCATCTACTTTAAAGAGACACTTAGTTATGGCTTCAAACTAGGGATTGACACAATTCATCATAATGGCTCCAGAACGGGTGTCAACGCTATGTATTATTAATATTTTCAGGCACTTATATTTCAGCCCCCATCATGGTTTATTGTGGACTGAAGGAAGGGCACCAAATTGCAGTTGTGAAGCCCCCAATGGGATTTATTTTATTTTATAGTGCTTTCTGGCCCACTAGAAAAGGAGATGGGCTGGCAGGTATTATATCCATCTTTTCCTGTGGACTCTTAATATTAAGTGACCTCTTTTAGCATCTCCTTGTTTTTCCCAGGGTAACAAATCAGAGTATAGAAGGTGGTTGCCCAGTATGGGCACACACCATTCAGGAGCAGGGAAATACTACTGGGGGTACCTATCTATCATACACTAGAGAAGAGAAGCTTCACCATCTACTACATGGTTACCACAGTAGAGATTATGGTACACTCTCAATCTGGAGATTAGTTGCAGTGGAACCAGTAGAATTTTCCTGCTGCCTTTTACCTTTGAGGTGAGTGACAGGGGAAGACAGTCGCCATAGTAGGCAGCCCTTCAAATACCCTTCTGAAGGGAATGGGGAGAGGCCAGACAGTGCATACTGAAAGCCTGGCTGTAAAGGGATAGAGGAGTGGGCAGTAGACTGGGCCCACATCTGAGAATAACAAAAAATTAAGGAAAGACTCAGAATTACATTCCCAATTCTAGTAGTTTATTTTTAATGATGGAGAGAGGAGCACCGATATGAGAGAGGGTTATTTAGCAAGCTTAGAATCTTTTTATAACTGCCTGCTGCAACAACTAAGAAATAGAGGAACTGTTAATTAACCCAAAGAAATCCATTAACCTTTCTAAAAAAACATACAGTTTCCTTTTGATAGCTGTTAGATTATCACTATTAGGGATTGGTGAGTCAGTCAGGATAACTGAAGAATTGGCTTAATTTGCCTAAAAGTTACAATAAACATTGAGGTTGGAAAAGGGTTGGCATTTTGTTTTATTTCCATTTCCCTGTGTCTAGGGGGTGGGCTGGATTTGTCTTTTTTGGTTTTCCTTTGCTTGACATCCCCTGATCTCTTTCTCCCTCTTTTGAGAGCAAGCAAACTAGTTTTATATTTATTTTTAAAAGATGATAGGGTGCGTCTACACTTACAAGTTAGGTCGATTTAAGGAGGCTTAAGTCGGCCTAAACTACTCCGCATCCACACTGGGCTTTCCTTAAGTCCACTTAAGCATTTCCTTAAGTTGACTTAAGGAAAAGTTAAGTCAATTTAATAACACCTCATTTTAGGTCGACTTAAGCTAGTGCAGATGGGGATTAGCGCCTAAATCGACCGTATTAAGTCAACAAAGTGTTAAGTCGACTTAATAAGGTCGAAAAGGGGCTACATCTATGCTAGAAAAGTTAAGTTGACTTCTGTTACGTTGACTTAATAAGTTCGACTTAAAGTCGACTTAATAAAGTCGACTTAACTTTTCTAGAGTAGATGTAGCCATAGGGTGGTACAAAAGGCTGTGTGTGTGAAGGGAAGGGTGGGTTAAATAAATAAGGCTTGCATTTTGACTTGAACAGGGTAAGTATAATTTTCTCACTCAGATCATCGGACAGATATTTGCTACTATCATCCTGTCCTGAAATTTTTGCCATTCTTGGGTGCTGCAGCCTGCCTCTGCAGATTTTGGTTGGGAGGAAGAGAGAGTCATTAGATGCTCCCAATGTACTGAAAGCCCTGAAGATGAAGACTAGGGTTTTGAAGTTGTTCATAGATTCGATGAGCAGCTTGTGGTGATATCTGAGCTCTGGGACCCATGTTCTATATGTCTTAGCAGGTAGGATGGAGCATTCTGTAACAGCCACAGTATTTAAAATCAATGGATGGATTCCCAAACAAAAGGTATTAGAACAATCCCACCTAGATGACATGTCTTGACAGGATGAAGCAGAGGCTTCTGCCCAGGTGAAGATGCAATGTTTTCCTTGCTGTAGTGGCTATTTGGATGTCTAATATAATCTATGCTGCAGAGCATTGGAAGGCTGGTGGGATGGGCACCATCTACTGAAAGGGTGGTGCTGGTTGCATTTTCAAAATGTCTTTCTCTACCTTTTAATGGAAATTCCACCTTTCTGACTCAACTTAAGTTTGTTGATTTTGAACCAGGAGTCTATATTGTTCAAACTATGTGTTCTCATGCTTTGCGTCAGGGGTGAAGGATATGTATCACTGGGTATCATCTGTGTCCCTGGTGTTTAAGGAGGTAGAATCTGACAATCGAGCTGTAGGGTCAGGGAGAAAATAGGGTCATTTTCCTTACTTCCCAAATCTATTCACAACATGAGTTTAAAAACGTCACCTTTAACTCTGATCATACAACAGTAATACATCGTCAGCTAATTATGGCGCCACTTTGCTTAGTTGAATATTTAATATCTTGTAAAAAAGATTACTCAGAACAATGAATTGGACTTTCCCATCCAAAGACAAATTGTCTTCTGGAGTAAAGGGGCAAAATTAGTTTAAATCAATAGAGCTGTGTCTATTTATACAGCCATAGAATTGGCCCTGCAGACTGGACATTGTTTAAAATAATCCAGTTTTATTAAGAAAAAAATGTCTTTACAAGTATGATAGAAAATCCTTTCTAATCCAGTGACATTTTAGGAGATCTACAGTATAACTGAATGGCCTGTTTTCCTTGTTTGCATTCCTGCTGATGATAAGTGTGAGCTTTGCCTTTTTTATTCCTCTACCTTCTAGAAGTACCACATAATTCAATTATAAGTACCTCCAGGAACCTTCTAATTATATGTTAGTAGGTCAGGAATTAAATAGCCATGCTACCCTTTAGTCTGGAATAAAAGACTTAAAACACTGGACAGAAAAGTTCATCTGTTCATTAAGAGGCCAAGTGTAATGTAGTTAAGAGCTGCAACCAGCTGTTTTGTTCGAGACCAGAATGTCTGGGGTACACGCAAAGAAGGAGACGTTAGTGACCTTGGTTGTTACTCATTGGTTAACCAAAGAATGAGAAGGTGGTTAAACAGGTGGGAATTGTTTATTGTTTTATTTGCTTTATCTCAGAGGGAATTCAAATGAGCAAGTTTGAAAGAGTAGAACAAAAAAGAACCCCCGATGCAGTGGAGACATAAGAGTAGTATTTTTTTCTCTTAGAGGTTTCGGCATTGGTCTTAATTAAATCTTCCCCAGACTTGCACAGCTTTAAAAAAAAAGTTACAAAACAAGAATGTGTCCATCAGGCAGGTTTTTCTAAGCTCTGACAGCTCTAAATACAGGCTGCTACAATACAAGTCTCTCTTCAAATCCTTGACAATGACCTTAACCTCAGGGTGAAAGATAATGTAGTTGCTATGCTCATTCCGCACAGAGTGTCTACTGATCAGAGGCTCATAGCAAAATATGTATATTTTTTTCTTATGATACACACCATTGTTCGCTGGTAACTCATGTGATACCACAACATTATCTCTATGACAGTTTTTTTTTTTTTTTTTTAAATATGTGGAGAAATGGCATGAATTCAAACAGAGCAACACTTCAACATCTGGATGAATGACTTTGTAATGCCTTCTAAGTTAAATCCTCCACAGCCCCATGTATGCACCATTAAAAAAATTATTTATGCACACAATCTTCTCTAACTTATGCCAAGGATGGGGTGGGCTAACACAGTTCCTGGCTCCTGAGGAGCAGTGTTATGGAGGACAGGTTCCTCAGAGAATGGACATGGTCAACCCTTAACTTCATTAGAACAGTAACAATTTACACAAGCTGGGGAAGCCGACCCAACAAGTACTATTTAGGGGCAAGTAGAGGCTTGAACTCTTAAACATAATTAGCTGGTAGCAGTGTCATCAATTAATTAAAATCTTTAACAACAACTGCCACTGCCTTTCACAGAAACTCCCCCTATATTAAACGAGCATTATTAAAGTTGCGAAGTCAAGCACTAAAAAATTAGGAAACAACAGAATCAAGATTGCCTGTTGCATCCAAAAGGATCCCAAGGTTCTTTCATACACAGAGTCTCTGAAATCAGCAACCAGCCAGGTGTACAGTGTCCAAAAAGCAGTACAACCACACCAGAAAGAGGCTTTTGGGTAATTTTGTACAAGGATGACCTGGCACAACCTACGGTGACTCTCAAAGAGAAACTATAGTAATACACATGGTACTAAACTTCCTTGGAAGGATGGAGGTCTAAGATAAGCCTAGTGGACTCTGCGTTTGGGTTCTCTAGCTCTCCTGCACTAGATACTTAAACCACTAAGACATCCCTCCAGGCATAGAAAACTCCAGAAATAAAACATGTACCCACTATCATCAAGGCTTTTCCTGAATTTCTAACCATCCCTCAGGCAGCTCTAATTTTATTTCCATGTTATGAGAACAGATCAAACAGGGCATAATTTTTTAAAAAAACAAACAAAAACAACCCCCCCCCACCAAGTATTATTGAAAACAATTCATCAGGAACCTCTCACTGGGTGCGTCTACGCTTAATTTAACGTGCATCCACACTACATTTTCCTTAAGTCGACTTAAGCAGCTGCTTAAGTCGACTTAAGGAAAATTAAAGTCGACTTTCTTAAACTCCTTTTAAGTCGACTTTTCTGGCTAAGTTGATTTTATTAAGTCGACTTAGCCAGTGTGGACGTGAAGTAGCCCTAAGTCGACTTTAAGTCGATTTAGGGAGCTTTAGGGCTTCCCCATTGCCCTCCCTGCCGGGGTGGCTGGCACAGCCACAGCCTGCTGTGCCCCCCCCACAGGGCAGGACAGAGCCCTGCCCACCCTGCCCCT
>ML685770.1:20371612-20448847 GCA_007922175.1 Pelusios castaneus
GGCAAGGGGTGCCCCCCCCCTGCCACCGTGGACCTGTCCCAGGTCCACCTAACCCCTACAAGTCGACCTAGGCATCCAGTGTGGACGCTCTAGGTCAATTTGGCAGGGTCCCCTCTAAGTCGACTTAATTTTTGAGTGGGGACATGCTAAGTCAACTTAACAAAGTCGACTTAGCTAAGTCGACTTAAATTAACAAGTGTAGACATAGCCACTGAGAATTCCTATTTATTTTGCAAGGACATCCTGAACTATAATGAGAAGAGGCAGTCACCACATTGTGTGATCACACCTGAATTTAACATTAACAGGGCTGCAGTTACCAATAAAATATATACACTTGTATTTTATCATAGTCTTATAACCTTAATCATAAACGGCCACATTTTCAAAGTAGTCTCCCAAATAGGCCTGCCAATGTCAGATCAAACCTACTGGTATGAACTGAACCATGCACTACACACACAAACACATCTTGGTATACACGATTATCCATTTTCATGTACAAATATGAGACCGTTACATGTACAAATCTGAGAATTCACCAATTTTGCATGAATATTTCGGAGGGCTGTTTTGATAGTTCGGCCCGAAGAGATCAAATCATGAATTAGTATAGAGTCCGGAGAATACTTTGAAATGTGCATAAGTGAAACCATAAAGACACTTTGTGCTAGTTATAAATTCTGTGGTCCCAGCAGGATTTCTAACTGTGAAAGAACAGACTCCCTTTGCAACCAGAAGAGTGAAAAAGTTACGGTTTTATGCCCTCTTCTCACCCATACCTACGCATATGAATAACTTTATACATGTAAGTAATCCCTCTTTCCAGGATAAGGCCGTTAGATTCTGAAAAGTTCTGTGGAAATCCACAAGACTATTCAGTTCTCTGAAATCTCACGTTTTTGCATTCACCGACTTCTACTGTCTCAGCTTTTACTGTTTTGCTCTTATGCACTTTTCCAATTTTGCTAACAAATACATTATTTGTCGGGGTGTTTTTTTATTTGTGTGTTGAAAGGTCAACTCCTCGCATTCTACCTACATATTTTCTCCCTATCTTGAGTCTGATTCTCCACTGGCTCTGTTACAAGATGTTTACTTTTACAGCAGAACAGCTGTATCAATGTCAATTATATGTTCTAATTTTGTTTATCTTTTTCTATTCCTTAGACTATAACAATAGCATTAAAATAGGGAACAAACTAGGAAATAAAATAGAAAACAATTTTCAATTATAAAAGTGTATTGAAAGTGTTACTATATGAAACTGTCAGGCAAATCTTTTATAAACTTCTACCAATGAACTTTGAATTACCTTGCCCCTTTCATATTTTCCAGTTAACATACATACATCAGCTCCTGCCATGTAATCAACTGATTGTTACACAAGCATTTTCTAAAGCTATGACAAACTCAGATTTATGAGGTCAAGAAGTTCAGACTTAATCCATTCAATAGCTGCAATTTATTGTCTGATGATAATTGTATACACAAACATTGTAATGATTTAGATGACATAGTGTAAAGATGAAATCCGTTTATTTTAAAAGGGTTTCTAACCTCTAAAATACGTTGCCATGAACACCTTTCTAGGTCTGCTTTTAACAACATGGTTATTATTATTTTATTGATCAGGATTTTATTACTGATTTGACACTTATATTTCATATTAATCGAAAAAGGTGTAATTTTTTCTACAGGAATATGACTTTAATTAATTATATCCTTATTATGTTTTCACTGCATTCCATTTAAAGAGGTCTAGAGAGAAGTGCTTAATTTATCATACATGTATTATAAGGAATATGTAAACCTCTTTTAAACAGACAGAGAGCATGATCCTTTTGGAGATGATGGTATATGACATAGGCATTATATTTATAGATTCATGCCTCTTTAGTGACCTGATTTTATAGTGCCAGCTATTTTGGAATGGGATTGTAAATTAGCAATTTAGAAAGCCTGGATTGCTCACAATATTACCATCAGTTAGTCTTATAATGCTAATTACTGGTCATCCCATAATGCCTTCAATAGATCAAGAAAACAACCTACAGGCAGGGCAAAGAATGGTGTGTCAGAATAACACTACAATTCATATATGACTCCTTCAGCTTGTAAATTCCACAAATGATTAAATATTGCTGCCAACGGACATTGGTATAGATGATAGCTGAGTTCATCTACCTTCTCTAAACATAAAGGAAATGCTTGTTGTTCTAAACTTTGCACAGACTCTAAAACATTTAGCTAAATGTGAAATTTAAATGGGTCTTCAGTTTATTGCCATTGATCTTTTCACTTTTCTAAATGTAACAGTGCTCACTGCTTGGAATAGAAACCTGTATGTACCTCAGAAGAATTTATGTTTTCACCCAGCATAAACTTCACAAGGGGAATTACTGTTTGTGCTATATATAACTAAATGCTCATGAACTGAAGGATTTTCTTGTCTTATCACAAGCTGTATATTGTGCAACATCATGTTTGCAAACTTGTCATATAAATTCAAATTCCATTAGCAATATCCCTTGCCTACAGTCAATTCAATTGCCTTGCTATAGATTTGCACTAGTACTCCACGGTAATGATTTTAATCCATGTATCTAATTCATGTGTGCAATAAAACGTTATCAGTGTTCATAAAAACATGCCTTTCAAATTACACCTGTGTTTTATAAACACATCACCATAAATAATAACCATATTCAAAATGTGCAGATAGTTGTATAATGCTAATGTTAATTTTTGTTTTCCCAGTTAAAATACATTAGGTTTACAACATTCAATTGACACACTGGCCACACGCAGGCCCTAATCCTGAAAACATTTATGCGTGTAACTTGACATGAGTGGAGATAATCATGTCCTTAAGGTTTTGCAGGCTTATGGCGTAATGGTCCAATTCTGCCTTCCATAATGACAGGGGCAGGTTACCCCATGGGCCTATGGGGCTCGTGCCCAGGAGCCCTCACAATGTAGGGGCCCCTGCCTCGCTGGTGCTGGAAGGTGGGAGGGGAGCATGGCCGCCCAGGCTCCACTCTCCCACCCCGTCCCTGTGCCCACTGGTCCACCCCTGGGGGCAGGGCAGGCCCACCCAGGGACCAGGTTCCACTCTTCCTCCCCACCCCTGGGCAGGTTGGTCCACCCCAGGGGGGCGAGGTGAGTTGGTGCCACTAGTCGGTCCGCTTCAGGGGATGGGCTGGCTGGGTTGCACCAGAAGCCATACTGTATGCGCCAGTCAGCCACGCCACCCCTGGGGGACAACCAGCTGGGCCCAGGCTGGCCTCTGGCCCCAAGGCCCCCTCACTGCCTGTCCACCCACAGGGGGCAGGGCCCCAAGAGGGAGGACTGCAGCCCCAGCTGGAGGGGTGGGATCCTAGGCAGGGGGTCCCACTGGTGGAGGAGGCTCAGTGGCCCCAAGGCCCCTAATCCACCTCTGCTTACTGATGCTGAGCAGCCCCTTACCCACTTACTCAGTGGAGCTCCATGGACTCAGGAGTCACTTCCTTGGTGGTGAATATACTACTCATCATAATGGTGGCAGAATGGGGGCCCTAAATATTTAAAACCACCTACTTCATGTGGACTACTTAAATATCGTGCGTTTCAGCTGGAGAAAAACCAAAATATATAGCCCATCAGAAAGCACCAAATGAACAGCTGAGCATGGTCTGTGGTAATGATATGCAGGTGCTTTGTTGCTACATTGTTCTTCAGCAATACTGAACTGACTCCCATTCATTAGCCTTTAGATTGCTCATAAGCAACACTGTATCTATATTTTTGGCAGCAAAAGAAACCTGATCACTACTGGGCGAAACAGCCAGGAGGAGGAAAGATTTGGTTTAACAGATGATATTGCTTGTCCCCCATATTGTAATGGAATGGGTGATGAAGACAAGCACCTTACTATATTTTAATGACTGCTGACTACATCCACAGTCACCCTGCTGGAAAGTCTGTTCTTGTGCTTGGAAAGTTGTCATTTAACGAAATTCTGAGACCCAGTTTATTTTATAATGTTTAAACCAACACTGCTCTTGTTGAGCAGGGAAGAGAAGTGTGTGACATACTTAATATTTTTTATTCTTGAAATATGCGTAGTGGTAGGAAGGGACTTTGTCTACGTCAGAGTCACCAGGACCATATGTCCGTCAATGCCTGGTCATGCACAAACTGTTCCCACTTGTGGAAAGCTATGGCAGTTGATAGCTTCCCCTGCAGCTCCTATGCCTTGAACTTTCATTCTGACCAGTGAACCATGCTTATTCTGGCTCCCTCTAGTGACTGGACCACCTCTATAGGTTTATAAGTCTGTGAAGCTATGGAAAAAGCATTTTAGAAAAATTCCCAGGAACATTTCAGGCTGGAGAGTGCCCATTTGTCAAAATCAAAATGTTTTGTAGAGGCAGTTCAATTTCAACCAAGTTTCATTAGTAACTTCGAGGCAGCCCACTATGAAGACAGCCTCGGATTCAGGAGCCCCAAGGATTCCACGGACCACACTTCAGAAAAGCCAGCGTGGCAGTCTGTCCTGGAGTTCTAGCTCCCTTTCCATTAATGAAGAATTCCTACAGTTTTGTTTTTGTTCTGAACTGGAGTAAACCCAACATGTCAAAATCTCAAAAATCCTGGAAAATGGAATTTCCTTTCTTTGCCCTGCTCTGCTAATGGACTTGATGCCTTAGCTCAAGCAAAAGGAACTCATGCTTTAGGTCAAAAGGTCTCAGGTCATTACACACAAGACTGAGGATCTCTAGAGCACAGGACGCAGCAAAGACCCTGGGACATTTTTGGAATCAAATCAAGATTGGGCCTCTTCTATATCTGCCTACAACCAAAATATTCAAAAATCTCTGCCACCGCTCTTCTGCATGCTACCGTATTGTGAAAAGGCAAAAGCATAGCTACACAGTCAAAGACAGATCTAGATTGCCCCCATAATACTTCACTGATTTTCTGGGGTCAGGGACGCTTCAGTCTTCTTTGTGGTAACCCTACTGCTCAGAGCCTCTGGCAGAGTACTATGGGGTACATCTACACTTGCACCATAAATCAACTTAATGACGCTTAAGTCGACATACAGAATGCCACCTCTACACTGGGCGCTGATTAAGTTGACTTAAGCGCTTTCTTAAATCAGCTTAATAACACCACCTCTGAAGGTTGACTTAAGGCTTAAGTCGACCTTATTAAGTTGACTTAAAGCCAGTGTGGCTGGGTATGTCTACACTACAGGCTCTGTTAAGTTGACTTTACAAGGTCGACTTAAGTCAACTTTAAGTGTAGATGCTCCGCTAAGTCGACCTCACAAGAGCCTGTAGTGTAGACATAGCCATGGTGCTGCAAGCAAAGGATGTGGGAGGCCTTAGGGCCAAGGCAATCTATGCAGTGGCACCATAGGAGGAAGGAAGCCCTTCCTTCTATTACTGCTACAGTATTGGGGAAATCATTGCTTCCAGGCACCCTCTAGTCTGAAGGTCCTTTTCTGGATCAGAGGAGGCAGTGGTCTTACCAGCCTCCCTATAAAGATAGCTGTCTGGGGAAATTCCACTTCGCAGGGCTTTTTAGACTCTTGGAGGAAAAGGTTGGTCTCAAAGCCAGTAGAGAAGAAGTGGGCTTCTGGAATCGACAGGAAAGGAAATCTTGAGAGATACTGCAGGAGAGGGTTGCTGCATTATATAGTCTCAAATAAGGGCTGATATTCGAGGGAGTCAGAAAATATTTTTATATAGATTGTTCATAACTGAAATGTGTACTACTGTCCTCTCCTGGAACCTGGCTAGACTGCTTCTGCCAGAGGGGCCTCTCTGCCAGCTAAGAACGGGAGATGGTACTTGTTTAGGTGACTAAGCAGAGAATTTCCCATGCTGAGAGTCAAAGATGGGGCATTCTATTTTCTCCTGGCACCTAAAGATAGTTACAGATCATAGCCATTTGGCCCCCTGTTTCAATTCCTTCTGCCGAGTATTGTGTGCTGAGGTCAATTTGAACTGTGCTTACCTGGAACTCATGTTAGCAGAAGGGAAAATGCCAATTACTTACATTTAAAAATAAACCCAGAGAGCATGTTCTATTTTTTCCCCCTGCTGATTGCGTGGTGGTTTTATGGCACTTAGTGCGGAGTGGGAAAATCAAAACACCGTCACTGATTAGGCATGCAATACTTGTTTTTGTTTGGATAGCAATCTAGAAACAGAAAGAGATGCTATCTGGTCTATACTACCCCCTTTCATACAGCAAGGCTTCTGGAATTGAAATGTTAAACTTAATAAACTTTAACATTCTACTAGGAAAAATGCTGAGAAAAGTCCCCTGTGTTTTAGTCCACAGACCTCTCCATTCCCCCTAAAGGTCAGTGTACTTAATGTAAGAAAATAACAATGAAACCGAATTCACATCATCCCTGCAGCTCATTATGCAAGTTGTCACAATAAAGTAGGCTTGACTTGTTTGAGAAGGAATCCAAATGTTAGTAATTCACGCTTCCTAAAGAATATTTTACAAGTATACGAGGGGACTGCATCTGCAGTGAGAGGTAACTACTGAGAAGCAAAGGATGGCAATGAAAAAGGAGGCTTTAGGAACAGCTGGTGGTTTATCTCAAACTTTGACTCTCATGGAGAAAACAAATCTTTATATAGTATAGAACTGTATTCATGTAAACTATTTCATGTCTGCTTAGGAATGGTTGGAACAGGTTGCTTAGTTACTTGGGTGGTTGGGATTAATTGGAGACCCTTTGGGTTCAAGTATTTCAGATATTAGAAGTGGATGACTCAGAGACAAAAATCTGGATTCACTTTCATTTTGCTTCAGCTTTTTCCGCAGAGTTGAATAGTCCAGTTTTATAAAAACAAACAAACAAACAAAGAGTCCCGTGGCACTTTTAAAGACTAACAAATTTAGTTATCGCATGAGTTTTCAGCAGAGAAAATCCCATTTCGTCAGATGGTTTAAAGATGGTACGCTAATAGAGGGATACAGGGAGACAACCGTGCATGCTAATGCCATCTCCAAGTCTTTATCTAGGTAAAAGAGAATTCTAGCAAGGAATTCATAACTAGACAAGAGACAGAGAGACTGCTGGGCTTTGCCACCAATGTGTTAGGGTATTTAATTATACTTTGCTATCCTCACCCAAGGTAGACACTTGTATGAATTATTTTTATGGAGATGAGTGCTCATTATAATGTCTGAAAACTCCAGAATCATTGACACTTTGATTACTGATTTCACTAAGCATTAACACTATCTCTGCCTCTCAAGAAAATTAATAATCACATAGTTCTCCCCAAAACCAGCCACCTCAGATGTGGACGATAACATCGAACATAAGTTACTTATCTTCACATTTAAAAGACCTTCATGACCTGGTCTCCCAATGCCACTCTCTGTCATGCTGACCAATATTGCCCATTTGTTTAATTGTACTCCCATCTATCTGTCCATATCCATCTGCTGTCTCTTGTCTTTTATTTAGATTACTTTGGGATAGGGACCCTCTTTTTGTTTTATGCTTATATGGCACCTTTCACAATGGGGTCCTGTCTTTGACGAGAGTTCCTAGATATGATGGTAATAATAAAAATAAAATAAGAGCTAGTTCTCATCATTTCTCACACCCTGGGTGGAGAGTAAACCCAGCAGCACTCCACATTCACCACTGCTATTGACTCCAGAGGAGAGTTATTCTTCAAAGTCAGTGACTGAGCTGGCTAGGTAGGCATAAATCCAATACAGGCTCTCTTCTCCTGGGCTCAGACCTCTGCCATGGCCACTACGAGTGTCCAGTGTGATGAAGAGTAGAACAGGAAACAGAGGATATGTCTCACTTATGCTATATACTAGCACACTGGGGGAGCCCTAGTTTAAGAATACCGCAGTTATTCAAGGCTGAATTGGCATGTTGCAGTCGACACTGAATAAAAAGCTGCAAGTGCCCATGCTGCCCCGGCAGCAGAACTGTGATTATTCTCTTGCCTATCTGGCTCCGTGGAGAGCTAAGTCCTGCCAGTCCTCCTCCTAGCACAGCTTACTTCATTCTGTGCACCAGCTCAGCTGCACAGAGGGGAAGGAAGTAGGGGTTTTCCCATGTCTTGCATCCATCTGCCCACTGCCCACCCAATCCCACCATGCACTTTTATTAGTAATATGAGAAACCTGTGAACAGCTTTAAGGGGATTCTTTACACCCCCTTACTTCCCTGTGCAGGATTTCAGCCAATGTCATGATGCGGCCCTCAAGAACTAACGCAAAAATATCTCCAGGTTTTTCCCCATCTAGACCGTTGTGATAGACATCTCCTAAAAGTCTAGCTCAAGAATTTCTCAGTGAGGCAACTACTACCCTCAGCTCACACACCTTGCAAATCATACAAAAGAAAGAAGCAAAAAAAAGAAAATTTACTCACAATTATTTTCCCTTCTCAGTGGTGTATTCCCCATCCCACCAACTGGAGCTCAAACAACCCCTCTGCTCACTTTTTCTACTCTTGAGGTCTACAAGTCATAACTACTGTCAGACAAGGAGCATTGGATGGGCTCCAACCCAGAACTCATGAATGATAGTCAGAAAAAGAAATCAATCATGCTAGGACTCCTCATCTTCCCCTTCTAATGCAGTTGATAGTTGGGGTAGGTGAAGCAACTGGAAAAAAAATAAACCCAAAGTTCACCACAAACCATAACCTGACCTGAACTGGAATTCAAAAGAAGTCAACTGAAAAATAACTAGTTACATTTTTGTGCTCCTGCCCTGGTAGCTTCTGTCTGGAACTGGTGGCTGAAAGTGGTGGAAACCTTACAAGAGCAACAGCATAATTTTACAGACCTGTGAAACTGCTGGCTGTCTTTTGAACCAATTCAAACCTCCGCAGTGTAGGAATGTTTCACGTTACTAGCTGAGCACAATGCACCTTGGACTGAATCATACAAGGTGCTGAGCAGGTCTTGAAAGGCTCTGGGTACCCTCACATCTCACTCAGAAAGACTGGCCTCACAGGATTAGACCTCCACAGCACTGCCTGTATTTGGCAGGCGTACAACACACAAAACGGCACCAGACACCATCCAGACAATAATGCACGGTTCACCTAGGCCAACTAGAAATTTTAATTTGCATGATTGTCCTCTCTGTTTAGCAGAATCCCTGAGCAAGTTCAGTTGAGCATGCTGGAATATATAGCTTCTCTTATTTTTCTTGTCACAAATTCATATTAAGCAGCTGCTGATTGCACTAATTTATGTATTTTATTAGAATATTGTATTTACATAAGTTGTTCTAATGGCAATGACATATCAGGAACCAGATGAAATATTTGTTGGCATGCCACACAAAATTAATTGTTGCCTAGGGTCTAATACACACACAATAGCCATTAATATGGCTTGTTTGTAGCAACAATATTGTACCAATTAATTTGGGGCTAAACTACTCAGCTCTGCTAAGCTACTTAGCTGATGCTTGAGGATGTGAGACTTTGCCCTCTACGTCATGGGAAAATAAGTGGGCTTCTTTTACTAATGCATGGCCTGCAATGGATTTTAAAAAAATATTTCTTTAATAAACTGAATATGTACTGGCTTTCTTGTCCACTGTTGCCAGTTCAAGAAGGGTACAACTGAAATTCCCATAGCAGTACTTCTATATTCCAATTCCTCCTATAACAATAGCACTCTGGAAAACTATTTCTCTCTCTTACTCCAAGCAAGCCACAGGTCTGCTCTCCAAAAAACTTGACTGAATTAGAGATGAGCTCAAATCACAGAGTTTAGCTCCAAACACCAATAATGCCAGGATGAGGGCTGGCGTCTCCTTATTATAAAGATAGGGGCCATTTGCTAAATTTGGATCTGGATGTAGTTTTGCATTCCAAACCACACCTCAGTTTGGAGCTGTACATTACTGGGAATTTGGTTCAGGGCCATCTAAATAAAGCATATAGGGTGAAATTCAGCTCTGTGCAAAGAAAACCAGTAGAAGAGCACGTAAGTCCTGCTTAAAGCTCTGTTTTGGAGGGGCTAAGTAGGTCTTAAGTGGCACACAGGCCTTGTGCAGGTCATTGGCTAGAGATGAATTTCATTCATAGCATAGTGATCTCCTCATGTCCAGCTCCACTGATGCTCCTTTTGACTGGGATTGAGAAGGTAAGGCTAATGGATCCATGTTTTTCCAGATCAGCTGTCATGCTGAAATGTGCCCTGCATCAAAATGTGACCTTTTTTCTGCGAGGCGTGTGCAAGTTGCTGGGACTACACCTCGCAGGCACGTGTAGATGTGCTTTGGGGAACTGACATCTTGGTGAAGTGCCTCACCTTAACCTGCCCATGGTTGCCTTCAAATTTCAGTGAGTGTTTCTCTTCCCTCAGTGCTGGGATTCTGCAATATTGTGAGAGTGGGCGAACCCTTCAAGAAGCCCCCCTCATTCAGATCCCAGGCATTTTCCTCCACCATGGAACCCAGTCTTTGTCTGGATTCTGTTGTATGCTATATAGAGTTGAGTTGAGGTCTACAGGAGGACACTTATTATTGCCTGTGGAGACACCATCAAAATGTGCTCCCTTCTCCTCCAGTTTTCACCCCGGTCCTACAGAAGGAATATTTTGATGGGCTCCACATGCCTGTCAAAATATATAACCACGGATTATGCTGTTTTAAGTTAAGATGGCAGATAAGCATAGTTTTGACACGAGGCCACCAATAGCAGAAAGGATCTCATCAGTCTGTGGCCTGAGGGAAAGATCCTGGACTGTGTTCTGGATGCTACAGAAAGCACTTTCTGCTTTTTCAAATTATTTTCTTACTTCACGAAAATTTGCAAGTCTGAACTTGTGGAGAGATTTTTACGTTCACTCAGAAAGGATGAAAATAACTCCAGAGCAGAGAGCCTGTACAAGAACTTTGTACCACTTGGGCTCATTTAAGTACTCAAATTGCTATGTCTACACTTGTTAAGTTGACTCTGTTAAGTCGACTTAACAAGGTTGATTTTAGGTCGACTTAAAGCTGACTTTGTTAAGTCAACTTACCTGAGCGTCTATACTGAAAGTCGACTTAAGTCACCCTTGTTAAGAGCCTGTAGTGTAGACATACCCATCTACAAAGTTGACTTAAGTCAACTTAATAAGGTCGACTTAAGCCTTAAATCGACCTTCAGAGATGGTGTTATTAAGTCGACTGAAGGAAGTGCTTAAGTCGACTTAACAAGCGCCCAGTGTGGACGCAGAGTTCTGTAGGTTGACTTAAGCGCCCTTAGGTCAACCTAAGGTGCCAGTGTAGACTTGTATGACTAAAGCAGCACATAGGCCTTTGCACTGGGTTGGATCCCATAGTAGTTTGTGTGGAAAGGTACCCTCATGGGGGGGGGGGGGGAATGATTTGCCTCACTGCAAGTGGCTCCCTGGCGATAGAGGCCTGTGCCACACCCAGCACAGTCCAACTTCGTTCCCATCAGAGGAAACGGGAGACCTTGGTCTGGGTCCAGCGGGGTCCCCTTTAGCTCCTAGAGAGGGCTGCCGGTCTTAGTCCATCGAGATTAAAGCAGGGCCCCTTGGAGTGTTGATCTTTCCCCATGGCTGGGGCTGTGTTCTGCGTCCCCTGTTTTTCTCCGTAGGGAGGAAGTTCTACCCACTCTTAATCTCAGGGAAGCCCCAAGAGCTCCTGGCAGCTTTCCCCCATGCTGTTCTGTTCTACTCTCCTCTGTTCTGTTTTGTTTTCTTTTCCTCTCCTCTCCTTTCCAAACTCCCAGCCCCCTAGCAGGGCCAGACTCTTCTTATAGGCTTGGAGCAGCCCTTAATTGGGCCAGGTGCTCCCTGCAGTAACCTCTGCTCTGCCTATAGGGAACAGGGCTTTTAACAGCCTTGGGCTTACATATCTGCCCTGTCAAACCCTCCGCTAGCTATATGGCCTGTCTTTATCACATTTGAAAAAGACATTTCATTTAGATTGTGTTGCATGCATATAATTTCTCATACAGCTGTATTTACAGGATCTTGTAGTGACTGAGTGCAACTAGCATATCAAATGAAAATCTTTAATAAAACAAATAACTTTTGCGTCCTTCCAGGAGGGATGCATGACCAGGATATATCATATTTACAATATAAAAGGAGACATATTTTAAATTTCTCCCAATTAACCTTATAGTGAGATGTATTGGAGTGCTTATGAATGACAGTAATGAGATGCAGACACGACAATGCATAAAACATCATTGTGATATAAGTTAAATTCAAATACACCAATACCTTTATGCACTGGACATGAAAAGGAAATTATTAAGAGGCAATTTCATTAAAAAAAGGCTAATGAGAAACAAAATTCAATACTCTTCCTAGCTCGTATCCATCAGCGGTAGAAATCTGTTTGACCACTGAGTGAGGAGCTGTTCCCATTGATATTACTGTGCAAGCTATAAAATTAATGTTATGATTGTTCTCCTAGAAGATAAAGTTGCTACAAATAGTTATATGCCTGTTATCTTGTGACTATATAGTGATTTATATTTTAATTTGCTTTGGTTTGTATGCATAATTTAAAAGTAAAAATATTTTTTCCTATTTTTAATGTAAGCTAATGTAGATCTTAGAATCATAGAATCTTAGGGCTGGAAGGGACCTCATAAGGTCATCTAGTCCAACCTCCTGCTAAAAGCAGGACCACTCCCACTAACTCATCAGCCAGGGTTTTGTCTAACTGGACCTTAAATATCTCCAAAGAAGGAGATTCCACCATCTCCCTAGGTAACCCATTCCAATGCTTCACCACCCTCCTAGTGAGAAAGTTTTTCCTAATATCCAACCTCGACCTCCCCAGCTGTAACTTGAAACCATTGCTCCTTGTTCTGTCCTCTGTTACTATTGAGAACAGCCTTGCTCCCTCCTCTTTGGAGCACCCCTTCAAGTAGTTGAAGGTTGTTATCAAATCCCCCCTCAGTCTTCTCTTCTGTAGACTAGATGGAGAGAGAAAGTTTGTTTCTTTTCTGAACCAAATCAAGATCACCTTACTCATGATGTTAATGGTTGTGTTGCTCAAGATAAAGGCCCTGATCCTTTAAAGAGTTTCCTCAGTTTCCCTGACTAAATTTGTGCACTTGAGCAGTCCCATGTATGGTAAAAGGTTAACTCACATTCTTGAAAATATACATGTATTTAAGTGTTTTGCTTGATTGTGGCCCAACTCTTATAGTACTATAGACCCACATTTTCATGAGAGTCAATGGCTAAATACATGCAACTCTGAAATAAGCAAAATGCCGACTTTAAAATGCTTCTCATGATCAGTGATGATAACCATAAACTGATTACCACGCTGAGCTTTATAATAACATTTCACTTTCTTTTACTTATTAGAATTACAATAAACAGATAAATTACAGACACGTGCACAAACAGCTATGAAAGCACGGCTGAAATAGTCTGAAAAGCACTTTAACTGAGGAGTGATTGGATCTCAATGGATACTGGAAATTATGTCCAGTAAAAGTAATAGCTCGTGGCATGACTTATCATCATTGTGAGAGGCAGGAGAATAGCACTTCAGATACCTAGGAATTGTTCGTTATTACAAGCATATCCAGCAGTGTTATTTATTATGTCTTTAGAATACTAAATGAGTGGAAAGCAGAGAAAAATAGCTTTAAAAATATTGCTTTATTTTGAAAAGCATCACACACTCATGTGTGCTTTCTACAGTTAATGATTAGTGTATTGTACTTGCAATATTTTTTCATCTCTTTAATTTTATCGGTTAATTTGAACTAAATGCACGTAGAAGATGGCCCTTGCTTTTCAGTTAATGGGAACAGAAGCTGCTCAGCACCTCTGAAAAATCAACCTATAATATTATTACTCATATTACGATAGCATCTACAAACCACCATTGAGATTGAGGTTCCATCATGCTAGTCACATACAAATACTTGCAATGAAAAGAGACAGCCATTGTGCCAAATCACTAACAATCTAAGAAAACAATATATAAGAGGTGAATAATGCCACAGAGCAGAAATGGCTTGCCCGAGGCAGTAGCAGAGGTGAAAGGTCACTGTGGTTCCACCTTTAGTTATACCCATTGGTTTGAAAAAGCACTACACCTGCCATTAGTCTAAGCTCACATTGCATTGGAACAGCAGAAATAGGATAAGAACCTTGATTTTTTGACTTATAGGGCAGGAGTCTAGACATTGGGCCAGGCTGTATCCTTTTTTTAGGAGGCTAATACCTATAGAGCCAGATTTCTTTGCCAATTACAGGCTATTAAAGAGGATTAATGGCCCTGAAGTCAACAGAATTACATTGGTGTGAAACTGGTGTGAGTGCGAACAGAACTAAGGCACATTGAGTGCAAATCAGTTACTTCCACTCAACATATGCCAGCTGAGTGGGTAGAGATTTTGAAATGAGTGGTGTTCAGGGAGTTTTGAATCTGTTCACAGAAACTCTTATTTCAGATCAATGGCATTTTTTTTTTAAAACGGCTGTGGAGTTTTTACAGTCTTCAAAACTTGGCTTGTGGTCATGAAAAGTTCTGTATCACACCACACACTGTTTATTTCATATCCTCTCTTTGAGTCAACACAGAAGGGAAGCAAAGTTTAGTGAAAGCCTGTCTGAGTTTTATACTTGAAGGAAACTTGACAGTTTATTCACCAAAGTTTTAGCATGTCCATTTTATTATATATTTATTATATATATTGCACTAGTGAAATAAGAGAAAGGAATGGTTTAGTGAGCTAAATGTTGGGCTGGAAATGTGAAGGCTCCTTGGAATGACAAGATTAAATCCCAGCATGGTCAAGTCAGTTCTTCTTTCCTAAATTAGATAAAGTAAGATCCAAGGAATTTATTTTGCAGGAATCTTTCAGCTAAGACCTTAGCCCATGTCTATATTACAGAGGCTAGACGCACAACTCTGGTGCTTCTGTTAGCAGTGTAATGTGGATACTTTCTACATCAACGAAAAGAGATTTGCCATCATCAACGTAGTTAATCCACCTCTCCAAGAGGTGTGGTCTAGAATTCTTCAATTGACCTAGCTGCCTCTACAGAGGGCGGGGAGGGCAGCCAGGGCGATTGCCCTGTGCCCTGCTCTTTGGTGGGCCCCACAGGCCTGAGTGGTGCACACACTGTGCTGCTTCTGGTGCGGCCCTGTGCTGGCCTGCCCCCAGGGATGGACCAGCTGGCCCAGGGGCGGGACAGGAGTGCAGAGGCTGGCCTCTGGGCCAGCGTGCTCAGCACTGGGGGAGGCTGGGGGCCCCCAAAGGCTGATTGGCCCTGGGCCCTGCCCATCCCTACAGACAGCCATGCTCTATAGTGGGAGTTAGGGGAACCTAACTGCACTGCAGAGAGTGCAAATTCTTTCACAGCCCTGACTGAGATAGCTAGGTCAATCCAGTTTTGGGGTGTGGACCAAGCTTTAGAAACAACTTTGATGCAGATGTCAAAAATCCCCTTGCATTTTTTAATTCTTTTAAGGATAAAAGATTGCCCCAGCATCCTTGGTTAAAAAAGTCACTTCATCACACTGTTCTGGAGAATGACGTGTGCTCACTCTCATCCTGGAGGATGCGGCGTGACTCTCGCATATATATGTCTTTGGAAACGTGACGATAAAAAGCCATGCAGCTCATGGCCCTGATCTTGCACTGAAAATCACGTGGGCACAAAGGTCTGCCTGCACGCACGACGTTTCACATTTTGGGTCTTTAAAGGCAGATTATCATTGTTGGGTTCCTTTGTGATTTCTACTGAAGCAAAACCAGAACCCAATTTAAATCTAGGCCAAGAGCAGGAACAACTTTAATGAGCATGAGACATAACGCCAGGGGAGAAAAATGTGGTGTCTTCATCTTCAAAATTAAATGATCAATATGGTTTTAAATACAGATGGGAAAGAAACATTCTCCTACACACCAATGAGTGAAACACAACTCCTGGACCATGGCTCACTTTGGTGGGCAGAGGCTGCTATTACATATAATTCCAACAGGCTTTTGTCAAAAATAGATTATCTAGCGCTAGCTGTAACAGGGATAGGGAGCTAGGCCCCTACCTGGTGCCTTTATAGAACTGTACAGTGAAGAACACACCCTTTGTTTCCCCTGACATTTCGAGTGCCAGCTGAGGTGGAATCAAAAGGTGTTTTTAAAGTTTTATTTTCTAATTTGGTTATTTTTTAATCACAGCAGCTTCGTGAACCCAGGATGAAAACAGAGCTGCTGAACAACAAAAATTAAATGAGTAACAGCGTCCCCATTGCCAACGGCAACATACATTCAACAGAGGATATGATAATGACAGATGAATCCTCACTCCTAGCCTAAATTCTATCACCACACAAAAAAATAAAAAAAAAAATTGCACAGTCTTCAATATTTTCACCCACATTCCAGTCACCTTTCTTACACTGCAGCTGCTTGGAGCTTTGTCAGTGAAACCCAAGAGAGGTACAGTTTCCTGTCATTAATATAACGGGACGCCCCGACTTTCAGCTGACGGCAGTGGATTTTTATGGCTTTTCTTGCCTTTTCTTTCCTCTTCCTCCTTTGTCAGGATTTTTTTTTTCATTTTTCCTGGGAATTTTACTCTTTTCCTCTCTCTCCGCTTCTCCCATTACAGTTCCTGGTGCCCACATTTTGATTCCTATGTCTTCTGCATCCCTTCACAGCTTTGATAAAGATGGATTGCTGAATTCCTGCTGCAGGCAGTAACGGCAATGGAACAAAAATAATGCAGTCCCATTTGATTATGTTCACTGTCTTTCCAACTGCTTCACACCACTCGACAGTAATGAACACCACCAACACAGAGTTAAGTAGCAGCGGGAAGCAACCCCAGCTAAAAAGCTGGGGGACCGCATGCTTAAATATTAAAAGGTCTGGCAGGAGGCATGGGCCAGACCGTGGCTGGTGCCTAAGCAGGATGGCAATCCATAATTGCAGTTCCTGCATTCACAGGACAATGACATTGGGATATCTGCTCTGGTTGCGGGGGAGACATGGTACCACTACCAGTCTGCAAACCAGCCAGGGTACAATAGGAAGGTCAGGGAAGGATTGAGTCTCAAAAGGTGCTGGTTCACCCTCCCACTGGGGTCTTTATCAGCACAGATAGCCCTATCTTTGCACCTCAGATGTGAAATAAAATGGAGAGATGATGAAGTGGAAAGAGATGCAAGAAGAGCAGAGGAGAAGGTTCTTGTATAGATGAAGAAAGGTGATGAGCACTAGAAGAGCAAAGGAGTAGAAGAAGGCAGGGAAAGCAGCAAGGCAGGTCATGTGCAGAAAAGAGAGAGAGAGGTATTGGCCTCCAGCTGTACCAGCTGCTGCAGAGGTAGGTGCAAAAAGAATCCTGTTGCCAACAATTATGAACTCACCCGTCCTGCCCACAGGTCACATTCCCCCACCACCAGGGGTTAGCCAATATGCCAAAGCTGGAGGTCTCACAACCATTATCCTTTATGTACACTGAGGAGCTAAATCAAACCCATCCCTATACTATACCCGAGATTTCCACCAATCTGAGAAGCAAAAGACCTGATGCTTTTTCTAAGTCTGGGCCTATGCACTGTTGTGGGCTATGCCACCAAGTACTTAATTATAGTTATAGAAAAGGTTCAGAAAAGGGCAACTAAAATGATTAGGGGTTTGGAGAGTGCCTTGTATGAGGAACGATTGAAAAGGCTGGGCCTCTTCAGCTTGGAAAAGAGGAGACTGAGGGGGGACATGATAGAAGTATATAAAATTATGACGGATGTGGAAAAAGTGGACAAGGAAAAGTTGTTTAAATACTCCCATAATACAAGAACCAGGGGTCACCAAATGAAACTGATAGGTAGCAGGTTCAAAACAAATAAAAGGAAGTTCTTCTTCACACAACACACAGTCAACTTGTGGAACTCCTTACCTGAGGAGGTTGTGAAGGCTGGGACTATAACAATATTTAAAAGGGAACTGGATAAGTTCATGGGGGCTAAGTCCATAAATGGCTATTAGCCAGAAAGGGGTTAAGAATAGTGTCCCTAGCCTCTGCTTATCAGAGGATGGAGACGGATGGCAGGAGAGTGATCACTTGATCATTGCCTGTTGGGTTCACTCCCTCGGGCACCTGGCACTGGCCACTGTCGGTAGACAGATACTGGGCTAGATGGACCTCTGGTCTGACCCAGTACGGCCTTTCTTATGTTCTTATGTTCTTATTGATATAGGCCCAAACCTTCTTGCCTTAGTCACAGAGGTCATTCCAAGAGAAGACACACACAAATAAATTTACTGGGATTGGCATCAGTTGGGCAACCAAATTTTCCCTTTTAGCTAAGCAAACATGTGCTTAACTGGTGCATCAAATACAGCATACACCATTTATTAATGATAAATAGAAGATTGGATCAAGCTTTTGGCTTTCTAGGGTTATCAGACACTAATACATTATATCTAGCAGGATGTTCACGTAATTGTACCGAACGTAGAATACATTTTATTCCTTCAAGACCATATTTTATGTAGAGAGAAGCTTTCTCCTTATTTTCCTTTGCCAGCTAAACTCGAGGACTGGTAAGCTTTTGTAAGAAGGGGCTAGCAAACAATATAGAGCTTTGGAATGAAACCATGTTTAGACAGGAGACGCAGTAACAATACTATGTATGTGTCAGACAATGGAAAAGGGGGATTGCAAACTAATAATGACAGACCTATTTTGTTAGTGAATAACCAGCCTCAGATTTTAGAAACATAAGCTCTCATTTTCTATTGTTCATTTTAATTAGTATTTTCCCTAAATAGTGTCCCTCTTTCCATAGGCTATTTATACACATGCAAAGAAAATACGAAATACATACGATGTTAGCAGAATGTTGACAAAGTGCCTTGTAAGCAATGAAGGAGTTCTACCATATCTGGATTCAGGAAGGTCTCCACAATGGTTTTAGCTTTTGTAACAGGATATTCTCTCATCAAGAGTTCCTGCTCTGCTTAAAAAGTAGTTCCTGATTTTCACATGCTGTTCAATCACTGCATTCCAAAAGGCACCAAGTTGCGAGAAATATATTGAATATATTGTGAAAGGGGATAATAAATAAGAGTTTCAGTAAGAAAAAACCCAGACTTCAGCAGCCTTTGGATCAAACTAAACTGAGATCAGTGACAGTTTCGAATTCAAACCTTGCTTAAATTCACTTCTGCAGTGGTGCCTACAAAACGTGGCAATAGCTAAGAGCCTGGTGTGCTGTGACTAATCCCAATCGTCTCACTGTGTATTTGCACTTACCCTGCCTGTCTATTGTACCCTCCTGTTGCGTCTCACCATAATTAGACCCTGGACCTGCAATTCCTTATGCACAGGTACAGGACTGCCCCCATACAGTGAACTGCAGGAACTTTTAGGGCAGGTACAATTTGTTTCATTATATGTTTACTTTGCAGATTTACTGACTGGAGCATCAGCATGTTACATCAGCACAAATAATGAATAAATATACATTCCCTCTTTCCCTTTCTTGCTGGCAGCACCCTTTCTGTGAGAAAAATAAATGAAAAAGTTGTTCACATACATTTATTTAAATTTGAAAGCAGATTTTGATCTGATTATGGTTACAAGCCGCCTCTGTTCACTATCTAGGAACATCCTAACATGCACATTTACTTGCACAAATACTCACAAAAAGCAAATGATCAACTCAAATATTGGCAGAGTCTGTGTTGCCAACCACTAACTTTTGAAAATTATGAGACAGACCCCAACAAATCAAGAGATCAGTCCCCAAAATACGAGGGGGGTTTTTTGAAGAAAAAAAGATTACATGATATTTTGGTGTGTCTTATGAGTTTTGAACTTCCCCTGCTCACTCCCCACCTATGTGCAATAATTTATATGCAATTTATTGTGGGTTGATCCCTGAAAGGGGGGTGTTAAAGGTTGTGTGGGAGAACGGGGGAAACCGGGGCAGGTGTGTTTGTGGGATGTCTGTGTTAAAAAAGGGAGCAACTAAGGCTGGGTTGCAGAAGTAATCTTAGTGGTAAGTAAGGGAACCTGGGTTTAGGAGTGAATCCAGGGAAGGAAAGATGGAGTAGAAGTCTGAAGAGGGAAATGGAGCTGGGGTCAGCTGAGGTCAGCAGTGTCCACAATGGGAGATGGGGCGAGGGAGTGAGGACTGGGTGAAAGCTGTGAGCAGCTGGAACCTGCTTAAGAGGAGGTTCTCAGTGAATAGAAGGGAGGGTGGGAGAAGGGCTGGTTGTTGGGTGGAGGAGCCTCGGCTCCCTCATGTTCTGTTTCTGTTGCTACTACCACTGGATGTTCTTCTAGGTGCTTTTACCTCACTAGGATCCAACAGGAGGAGCAGTGAGACAATGCTCACTTGGGCGCCTAGTTCAACAGATGTCACAACAGCATCTGGGAGTCAAGAGCCACAGGTGAAGGCCATTGCTGCAGCCCAGCTGGACCCATGACCTTCAGGCTGGGCTGCAGCAATGCACAAGAGTTGGCCTACATGTGTGAATCTTACGTGAGATGCATGACGTTTGAAAGGCATGGCAAGACTTACATAGGTGCTTAAGTTTACATGCTCAGGCTAGTTCCGATGACTTCAATGTGTAAACATGCATTTGTCTTTCTGGAATTGAGGCTTTCGTTAATAAATCAGAGCTCAATAACCAGAAACATTATTATGTGATAAGTAAATAATCTGCATAGCAAGAATTATGAATATTTACAATCACCCGTTTGAACTCAATCTCCATACCTAAACATTTGTTGGTATTTTTAAATACTGAGTATTGAAGCAAGTTAACATTTTACAGACAAATGTTTTTGGGTCAAAAATTTGGCTTTTTCGAAAAAAGAATTTTTTCAAGATAGCATTTCACTTTTAAACAGATATTATATTAAGAAAAATATTTAGCCTATTGGTTATTCTGTTAACTGTGATTTGGAGGTTATGGTTTTGGTTTTTATTTTTATAAATCTCTGTATTGCCAAGTTTGATTGGTCAACTTAGTTCTTGGGTGGATTTTTTCCAAATTAAAAAATTTCAGTTTTGAGTGTTTCCAATGACTAGTAAAACATTTTCATTGAATTTTTTTCTTCCGTGAAATTCAAATTAAAAAATTACCTAAAATAATGGAACAAAAATGCTTCTGAATTTGCATAACTCTTCATGACTTAAGAAAAAAGAGTTTTAATAAATACAAGGAATTGCTCACCTCTGTTGTGAAGTGAAATATAAGTCATGGTCCTGACACTCACATGTGCCCAGCTTTAAACACACAACCAGTCCAAATGAGCTGGCCTTAATGTCTAACCATCACACAATTAAGCACCATTTTCATCACACAATTGATTAAAATCGTTTGAGCCTATTCTTTTTAGAGAGTTGCTGAGCTCTTGAAAAAGAAACAGTGTCTGCAAAGTAATGAACACGTTGCCTTGCAAATGGAAAAAGAGAAAATACAATATTTCAAAATAAATAAAAACAATGTTTTCCACTCATATTAGTGACTTGTCCTAGGATCTACGAAGTCCTTTGCAGGTGACTTACCCATCTGTCAAATACAGATATAAACAAACAAGCCACAGGTTGTTGAGTAACTTACCCAATGTTACATGAGAAGTCTCTGGCAAAGCGTGATACAGTAGCCAGAGGTGCCATCCTAGCCCATGAAGTCAACAGGATTTTTGCCATTCACATCAGTTTCATCCCAGGTCTCCAGATTCCCATGCCTGAGCTTCAAGAGCTAGCAAGTGCAGTCATAATGCTTCTCAGCTTCATGGTTCCAGGCCTAAAATTGATGAGCCTGTCTATCTATGGGTGACTAAGAGCAAGACCATACTTGTGTAGAAAGCCATTGAAGAGATTATATAAAAGATACTGATAACACAACCAGGTATCGACTGTACATGGAGATAAAATTGCACAACGAATTAATGATCCACCCTTGCAAGACTCCAAAGTCCTTGACCAACAATGTTATCCATTATACTATAAAGCTATGCAAACTACAAACCAATGATCAAACAAGCCTACATTCATTAAACAAATGTAATGAATAATGTTGTTTCTGCAGCCTATCCCTAAACCTATGTTATATCGAGGACAATGTACAATATTGTCTGCTATAAACACAAGCAGATAATTTTATTGTTCAGTTTAAAACACATTAACTAATGGGATATAACAACTCTATCTTTCACACTGCCAACTTCATAAACAATGCCTAAAGATAGAACAGCCACAAACATCCCCAGGAAGTACTCCTGGTTGGCATTAATTAATTCAGACAACTCCATTGAAGAAAATGCATCTTTTTAACTACCTGCGCAGTAAGGAACATATGCTTCATTAATCTTCAACAACTCATCTTGAAAACAAACTACTGCACTCAGAATAATAAGTCCATTACTCTCATTACAAAGATACCAACCTACTATCCATAGGAATGCAGTCACTCAGAAAGCATCCCTTGCAGGCAGACACATTTTTCTTGCTTTAAGAACCAGAGATAATAGACGGGTGCACACATGTAAATGTGCTTAAATGGAAAGACGCTGAATTCTGGAAGTAGATGTTTCAGAGATGTATGGATACCCTCTTGTGTATTTGCAGATAGAAAGAAAGACTTTCTGGTAATTCAGTATTCCTGACTTCTTTTATGGTAGTAATTTTTAAATGGGCCTAAGGGAGCTGGCCTGTATAGTCTTTATTTAAACATAGCAAGGAGGCATTAAAAAGAACAGGAGGGCAGAATAGACCCATAAAGTGTTGAGTAGAAATCTATAATACTCATCTAACATTACTGATTTCACAAAAAAGAAACAATTGCCAAAATCTTCCACAAAACTATTTCACATCCTTTTTTTCCATAATCAGTAGGCAATGAAGATAATCATAGCAATAACTATACTACCCCTTTGGAATTCATAGCAATAACATTATAGATGAAATTGAGAATGGAAAGGGATTTTCAGGAAGGCTAGAAAGGATAATGGCTCACCAATCAAGATGGGAAGTGATCAAAGCCTGGATGAGAGCTTTAAGAGTAGGGACTGAAAAAAAAAAGGGCTGAATCTTGCTTTGGGGGAAGAAGCAGAAAAAATTCTACACAGCCTATATGTGTAATGCTAGAGAGAGAGAGAGAAACTGATACTCAAGTTATGAGCATGAGTGAGAGGGAGAATGTGGGTGTTGCTAACATTGATAGAGAAAGAGGAATGAGAAGGTAGTCAGAGGGAGGACAAGGAATTGAGTTGTGTCCATGTTGAATTTAACATGTTCACAAGACATCCAAGAAGATTTAAATGAGATCTCGTTCACTGGTCTAACAGTTATGTAATCTTGCCCTCAAAATGTAACATGTAAATGCACTTGCTCTGTATGTAACCTGGTTTTCATGAGCTCCCAAAGTGCTGTTTCCTATTTTGGGTTCTCAGTTAAAAGCGTATAGATATGGCACACATCATCAGCTGGTGCCATTCCAGATCATTAGAGCTCTGTGCAGATACAAAAATGTGGATCTGCATCCACTCAGTGTCAGCCTGTATCCGATCCGGGATCCGCACCCCCTCCACCTTGCAACCGCTCCTGCTCCGACTATAGAAGCAGAGAGTCTATCTGGCTGCTGGGGGAGGGTGTTGTTGGGGCTTCTAGAGTCAAAGGCGGGACTAGCTGGTAAGCTGAGCTCCCATGAGTGACTGTCTCTGATTGGCTGACAGACCGCAAACAGAACTGAGCTGGGATTGGCTGGAGCGCGTCCTTTGTTCCCTGCTTGCTCACTGCTCTCTGCAGCTGTGGTAGGGGCAGCAGCTGCAGCAATCGCACCAGGGCAGATAGAAATAGAATCCACATCCGACCTCCAATCCACAACAGTGGATCTGAAGATATCCACAGCCGCAGCCACGGACTGGATACCCACGGATCGGCTGGGCTCTACAGACTGTCTCCCAAGTTATTTTTCTTAGTGTGCAAACAAGTTTTAGCTCTTCAGTAGACATGCTGAGTTTTGTTTCATGCAAGGTTCTGTGTAAGGTTCCTCACTCCTCTGGCTGCCTGGATGTCGGAGAATTACGTGGGCAGCGTATCGTGTCCCTGAGGTGGAATGAGAAAGATGCAGAGAAGAAAAAAGTTCCCCAAGTCACTCTTGATCGTTAACCTTTGCTCAGAGAAGCAAAGGGAATGATAAAGTTTTGAAGGTGGCAATGAAGGGGAACATATTTTTTGCAGGGTAGGGAGGATAAAAAGAATCATACAAGACCGCACAGAGAAAGAATACAAAAACCCATGGCCTTTTAAAGATACTGAGAGATAAGATTCTTATATGGGCTAGAAGGTGGTAAAGCAAGCATTGACATACAAGGAAACATCAATATAGGATGTATTTTTTTAAACCCTCCAATTTTGAAAGACTGCTTATAAAAGCATTTTTAGAAAAATCTCTAAAGTGTGTTTTTGCAAAAGAAAACTATGATTTCTATTATTTCCCATATCCATATATTACCATATCATTTAGCACAGAATAAAGCCCCATCAATTTAATTATACAGCAAAAGACAGGTGGCTGTTGTTTTTTTTTGACGATGATATACTGTAACAATAAACAGGCCTGTTATTTTGAAATTAGCATATTGGTTATTTCTTTGATGATACAACACCTGTGGTGAGAGTACATGTTAGACTTAAGAAGATACCTGCTGGAAACATCTCGACAGACCTAAGATTTCAAACTTAGAATAACAAAAACTCCATTCCAATCCCTTGTTATCAGAAGGAAGAGCAATTAATTATTTAAAAGGGAGCCAAAACATTGACATCAAGCCTGCTGACAAGAGGTGTTATTGGTTCCACTGGACAGAGAAAATTATGCACGTATCACAGGGCAATAGACAACTTCTGAATTACAATTAGTCCAAGAAACTCTCTACAAATATCACACGTGAATGTAACTGAAAAACATGATCGGAAGTGGCTTAAATCATATGTTGCAATAGAACTAGAGAGGAAAAGCCAGGCTCCAAGCTGAAAGATTATACTCATCCAAAGTCTTTTATGTGTCACAACATTCCCTAATTCTGGAAACCATGCAAACAAAAATTCCAGGCCAGCATTGGGCCATGATGAGAAAGAATCTGAGCTGATTGGAGGAATTTTTCAAGCACTTAGTTCAAGAAATTCTGTTTCTTTTTTTCATGAAGAGATTAATTGTTAAAGGAAACAGTGGGAAGAAGTTGTTTAAATACTAATTCCATTATAGAATGCTTACAGTAAGAATAAGAAAAGGAGCTAAGGAAAATAGAAAACTGAGAAGGAAAGAAGAATATAAATAAATATGAGATTAGTGAGTGGGTTAAATCAGTATCCTTTAGTGCTGACCCTGGAACCGAGAGAGGGTGTCTGGATGTAGGACTGCATTTAAGTGCAGTGAATAGCCAACTGGATCTGGATGTTTCCAACGATGGTTTCAGACTATTTCCTATTGGAAAAAGACCAAGGATTCACGAGTTGTCAAAGACATCGTCCAACAAGGGGACCCGAGAGGAAATCATATGGGCCATCGTTACCTTTAATCAAACCACAGAAAATGAGCAAAGGCGAATCTGAAAATAGAGTAAAAGGGAGGCAAAAAGAAATGAGGGGAATGAGAATAGAAAGAAATGGGAAAACTGGTAGAGAGAGGAAAAATTAGCTGATTTCTCCTCCCTCTACTAGTTTCCTTCCCCCTTTACAGCACTTTACAAATGTTCAATGATTAAAATTCTTCTCCTCAGCTTTCCAAGAATTGGAAAGTCACAATTTTTTAAGGAAGCTGAGTATTGGAGCAGAGGTTTTTGCCATGAGAACCTCAAATGCATTTGGTAATTTATGATTTTAAAGTATCCACACCTCCCTCTCCCTACCACCTGCTTAAAAAGACCTCTAGGCTGCTCAGAACCCGAGCCAGCAAAGAAGGAATCATTTAAGAACTGAAAGTTACCTACTCAGGGGAGGCTATATCCACCATCCAGAGCTAACATATGGTGATACTGACAACTGAAAATTAGAGAGGGATCATGCCAGTCCAAGTTGGACAAGCCATTTAGGTTAGTTTACCAAAATTTTTTCTCTGATGACTTAAATTTCAATATATAAATTGGGTTTTCAATTATACTGTGCTTCAACATAACAAGCCAGATTCCCAGGGGGTGAAAATTGTTATAACTTTATTGATTTCAGAAGAGCTACACTCATTTATATTTGTTGAAGATCTGGCCCATTATCTTTCAGAACTCCTCCTGTGCCACTCTGTGGCTATGGCTACACTTACAAAAGTTGACCTAGAGCATCCACACTGGATGCTCTAGGTCGACTTTGTGGGGGCTAGGGGGAGCTTGGGCAAATCCACAGTGGTGGTGGGGGGTACCCCTTGTGTGCAATGGGGCAAAGGGGGACAGGGACCCTGGAAGGGCATGTGGGCAGGGTGTGACGTTGTCTGGATTTAGGGAAGCATTTATGATATTATTTTCTATGGATATCTCATAAATGCTATAATCCATAGGAACTATGTCATGTTTGGTATCAATAGAAAGGTAGTAATTTGCTGGGAATGATTATATAGTTTATGTCTAGGAATTCTATTTCGATTAGAAGTTAGGCATTTGGTGTTATATCTATAGTTTAACTTGTGTCATTCTGGAGGAATGCCTTAGACAGGAGGGTGTGAACAACCATTGCCTCCTTAATGGCTCATTAGGTTTCTCCCTTTGGCCCATTGTAGATGGGAGCTTCCTTAACATTAAGGAGACAATAGTTGTTGACTTAATTTACCAGTGTAGACGCAGCCTGTATGTGGCAGCAGGCCCACAAACCCATACAATTTACATTTCACTCTTTTACCAAATTGTTTAGAATAGCCAACTTAAAAACAAAACAAAACACCAAGAACAGCCTAAAAGTGGACATGGCTTTATCTCAACATCATTTAGCATCTCTGCCCTCCTCTTGCCATGGTCCCCTTCTTCCAGAAAAAGAAATCTATAATATGTAATGATTTAGAATTAATATCTTGATTCCCTAGGTCCTTTAATGAATTCAAACACACCTAGGGAATCTAACCAAGACATCTGTTCATGAATAGTGAGAATTATTACTGAGTCCTCATGGAGAAGGCAAGATGCCATCTCTTCCCAAAGCACCTCCCAACTGAGAAATCAGCTGTCTCATCACTGAAGTGTCCTATGTCAAGGTTTTTCAGTACTGTGCCTCTTGGGGTTGCTTACTAACAAGATTCCACTCCCTAAGTTGTTACGTCCCCCAAAAAAGGAGGAAGAAGAGCCCAGCAAATTTGATTGTCCAACTAAATGTGAACACTACCGTTATCACATAAACTAGGGACAGCCTCAATTAATAATAATTACTGCTCTGAAGTATCACAAATCCCTTTTTAATCATCTCTGGGTTTAACTGATTTACCCCAAAACTCCTTTGTCTGCCAGAAAATTAACATTTCATGAGACAAATCATAACCTACTCTCAGTTCTTTGATATCCAAGCCATCTGGAAATATTCTTCCTCATCAAATGTCAAGTTTTCCAAGACAATGTAAGATAATTGTATTTGTGTGTGTGTGTGTGTGTGTGTGTGTGTGTGTGTGTGTGTGTGTGTAAATAAAAGAAGAAATAATATGTAAACATATATGTAGATATGCTTTATATTAACCACACCCTTTCCCCCATCTCTCAATACATAGCAAAAGATATCCAGTCTCTTCACTGGTTACAACTTCACTTCATCTTCGCCCTTTTCAATACTTCTCTCTCCCCACTCCAACCACCCAACAGAAGTTAATTTCTCTCTCCTGTCAGAAATGTAAACCAGCAGCAGCCTGTTATAGCAAAAAGGTTAAATGAAACTTCTGACAAAACTTGTGTTTAAAATCCATCTTTAGCGTATGACACGTCATCTGCTAGAAGATGTGCAATCAGAATAGCAGACCTGAAAGTCTGAAAAGTCAGAGAACGTGAAGTTCTGCTAGAAATTTTTTTTGGTTTAGCAAGTTTTAAAATATATTTTCTATTTTTGGCTGAAAGTGTGACTATGGTCTGAACAGTGACTGTGTAAAAATGGCACCTTCCTACTCAAAAGATCTGCTTCCTGTGCGAATTCAGAGAAATTTGTATCACTGTGCTCAGAAAAAGTAACTATGGAGCAGATCTTCATCTAACTTAATCAGGATATGCAGATTTACACCGTTAGTATTAATTATTACTTTTTAATTGCTGTTAGTCTTGAAGAACATATATTTCTCAGGGAGGGAGGTTAACACAGTCATGCGGTTGTGAGAACCTTTTTTAAAAAAACAAACAAACAAACAAAAAAACAACAACCCCAAATCTTCTAATCTTTGACTCACTCTAGTTTTGAAGCCAGCAGCAGTGAGTTGCACACAGAGGCACATGCGGATGTAAAGAGGTAAGGGTCTTAAAAATAATCATAGTCACATATAGTTACATTATCTAGGTGTTGTGAACCCTACAGTATTTTCTTTTTAGGTAGCTGCCAGCAGTGATGTTCTTCCAGCTGACCTATCTATAAAGTCCTATTGCAGTCTTGTTCCCTTGAAGCACATGAGTCAGTTGCCCTTCGTATGTATCCATAACATATTTCAGTTGAGTCAGGTGTATTGGGGGGTTAAAGTACAAGCTTGAAATAACCCAGATCTGGGGGTGAAGTTGTATAATGTGATTATATAATCCATTCAGTGTGGTGCTCTGTCCTACTCCAGAGGGGCCACAGAGGTTAATGAGTGTGCTACAGCCCTGGCAAATAGTGTGTGTCTTTGAGCTCAGGCAATACATCTTAGAAGCCATCCAGGTTCAGTTTGCACTGCTGATGACACACACAGAGGTTCAGAATTACACTCCCAAAATGTGTGTTCCAAACACTGAAAAAGACAGTTCCTGCTCTGAGCAGCTCACCGTTTAAGAAATGAGACAAAATAAGCATTATTCCCCAGGGTGTCTCATTACCATCATGTCTCAGATAGAACTAATTTCACTCTGTGTTGCATAGAGATTTCAAATTCCCTCCTATCCAGTTGTGCCCAAATCCCTTCATAGCACCTTTCCCTTTGAAGCACATTTTAAGGGTGTCCTTTTAAATCATTGCTTGAAACTGTAAACTTATTGTAAGTTTTTCATGCTATAACGACTCACTTTGGCCTCCTCCACGTAACTTTTGTTTCCCATTAAAAGTATATGATTAAAATATCTCATCAGGCATATTATTCTCCAGTTTCTGCCTTTTGTTACCTAAGGATTGATTAAACCCGCATGATAGCAACTGAACAGTGTTTAAGACTCAGTGTGCTGAATTTTATAAAGGATTTTCCTTTCTCAGGATGCCAGAGGGGTGCAACTTTATTTGGTTCAGTCATTAGTGCCTTTTCCATTAAGGAAACCTAAATCAAGAGACTAGATATGTCCCAGATTAGTTTGGTTAATCAGGAGTGCCAGATAAAATTAACACAATATTGACAGACAGAGACCGTTGGATTGCAGCTGTTCCAGTATTAGGTAGCTCCAAGGTAATTTTTACAGTTCTGTTGTAACTTGCAGTGAAGTTACACTAATAATACCTTAATAATAATAATACCTTACATTTATACAGCATATATTACCCAGAGCTACCCCAAGGAGCTTCAGTGACTATATATAGACTTTACTTCACCCACCACTGAATTGCAGACACCTCGGGGGTGGAAAGGAACAGCCTTTCTGCTTTCAGCTCTGTACACCCGCTTTTAGGAGGTGGAGGAAAAAGAAAAGGAATTTCCCCCTGTAGATTCAGATGAAGGAGTTAAGTATACAGAAAGACAATATCCACAATAGGATTTAGCCAAGACATCAGTCCGCTTTTCTGGTCATAATTTCTATATGGTGTTGGATGAGCATAAGCAGCCATGGAAATATTTATACATAAAGATGGAATTCTGTACCCTCTGTAAAGATATTTCTGTCTCCAGCAAATTTATGAGAAGTGTGATGTGAGACTAGTGTCCAAAGGACTGAATTTCACCACAAAAGCCTGTAGTAATCGTGAGTGTATCTTTTCCATCAGGTCACTTCACACAAGGCATTTTCACACTCATACATAAGATTTTGTTCACATGCACTCTCTCTCTCTCTCTCTATCTCTCCTCCCCACCTGGGCTGACTCATTCCGGTACTTCCAACATAGTCTTTGAGGCTATGTCTACACTAAAAGAGTTAATTCGACTTTGTTAAATCGACTTAATAAGGTCAACTTTGACTTAAAGTCGACCTTATTAAGTCGACTTAAAAAAATGGTTACCCTGAATGGGAACTTAGTAAATTGACCTAACTGCCCTTAAATCGACTTAATGAAGTCAATTTAAGGGTTAATCCATGTCCACACTGTGCTTAAGTTGACCTAAGGAGTTGACTTATGGGTTAGGTTGACCTAACCAGCGGTTCTTACTAAGTTGACTTAACCTTTCATTAAGTCGACTAAAGGAATTTCTTAAGTCGACTTAATGAAAGCCCAGGGTGGATGGGGAGTAATTTAGGTCCACTTAAGGCTTCTTAAATTGACCTAAATTGCCAGTGGAGACATATCCTGTTAGATAGCAGGGTGCGATTTGCCACCCTGACTCATGCAATTCCAAATTGTCCATGCATGTTCACAGATATTTTCATGACCTTCACACTCGCACAAGAAATTGGAACTCATGTCATGTGCTTGCCCCTAGCATTTATTCATTGACAGAGATGGGGAATTTTCACCTGCTTCCTAGTGCCAAGTACGCACAAAAGATATTGGCTTTCTGCAGGCAAACTGCAGTTTTTGTGGTGTTAGAAGCAGTCTGTCCACATATGCTCTCTCCATTCAATTAGAGACTTTACAGGGCTACTTGGTGCCATGGCTGGAGCATGTGACTGATTGCTGGTTGCCTGCAGGAGCCTGAAACTTCCTTCTCTGAACTCATAGCCATCACCAGTTTAACAAGGTGTCCTCCTCCATTCCTGGTTGGTGGCCAAGATGTACTTACTTTCTCTCACTCCTCCTGTGTACAGAAGTATTTACATGGCCTTATCGCTATACTATCAGAGTCCTTAGTGCTTCTCCGGGCATCCATGAAGTCTCATACTTTCCACAATCTGAAGCATCCCAGCAAATTTGTGCAACAGATCATGCAAAAATTCAAGCATCAGACCTAGAATATTTTCTGAAAGTCTATCCTTGGGGGCACTGGTCTGCACAGCAGGCGAATGAGGCTAGACAGAGTTGAAGACCCAAGGCAAACAGACTCTGATTTAAGTTACCTGAAACTGATGCTCTGCAATGTGTGAAACTTAGGGTCCATCTCCTGGCTTTTAAGGTCCTTCTCTTCCCACACTAAGCAAGTCAGAGGGGCTAACTACAAACATATGTAACTGGGAGAAATAGCATAGTCCATTTGTCGTGAGATCCGACTTGTACTCAGGTGATTTGGGTTCCTTCCTGGCTCTGCTTCTGTTGCAAATTGTTTGAGTTTTCTGTGCCTTGGTATCCCGTACTTAGAAGGCCTTATTGATATAAACTGTAAAATCTTTGGGGCAGGTACTGACTTCTTCCATGTGCTTGCACAGTGCCTAACACAGGCTGCGTCTACACTTGTAAATTAAATCGACTTAAGCTTGCTTAAGTCGACTTAATTTACCCTGTGTCTACACTACAGTTTCCTTAAGTCGACTTAAGCAGCTTGCTTAAGTCGACTTAAGGAAAATAAAGTTGACGAAAATTAAGTCGACTTTATTAAACCTCATTTTAATTCGACTTAAGGCTTAAGTCAACTCCCTAGAGTCGACTTAAGCCGGTGTAGACGTGGGGTAGCCCTAAGTCAACTTAGGGCTACCTCAGGACTACACCAATGCCCTCCCTGCCGGGGGGGACCACAGGGGGAGCCTGGCATGCTCCCCCACAGGGCAGGGCAGAGCCCTGCCCACCCTGCCCCTATGCCCTGCCAGGGTCCCTGTCCCCCTTTGCCCCATTGTACCTATGTACAATGGGGCAAAGGCTGAGCCCCCTGGCACTGGGCAAGGGGTGCCCCTTCTGCCCCCGTGGACCTGCCCTAGGTCCCCCTAGCCCCTAGAAGTCGACCTAGGCATCCAGTGTGGATGCTCTAGGTCGACTTTGCAAGTTCCCCCCAAAGTCAACTTAAAATTTAAGTGTAGACTCACTAAGTCAACTTAGCTAACTTAGTTAAGTCGACTTAAATTTCCAAGTGTAGACATAGCCATTGTGGGGTCCTGATTGTGGTTGGAGTCTCTAGGCCCTCCAGTAATAAAAACAATTCAATATTAGTAAGTTAAGGAACAACACTTAAATTCTGTCTATATTATAAATTGTAACCATGCTGCAACTGGGTTCCCTGACTCTCGTGTTTTGGACTGTAAACAGGCCCTAGGAAAGAGAACATGAAGCTCCTGTGCATCTTGATGTTTGCATCTTGCAATAAACCTCTTCCTCTCTCCCATCCATCCCAATCACTAGTTTAACTTTTTTTTAATATGTAGTTTTTAGCCTCTAATGCTGTCTCTGCGAGTCATGCTTCATAAAGTTATTTCCTCACTGTTTCTTTAGGGTCATCCGTTCTTAACTGTGGATATCTCCAGGAACTTCAGTAGATACAGCTGCAAGGGTTACTGCTGTTACTGAACATCAAATGCAAGAGACAGCAAGATGAACCTTCATGCCGAACTGTGCAGGAACTTGTGCAACTTTAATGAAATAAATGGTGTTGCAAGAAGAAGGAAATTGGCCTTTTAGCTTTTCACTGAACCTGAGAATGACATACTCAAGCCATCATTTCCCACAGTCAAGACATAAGCAATTAAATAAGTTCAACACTATTACAGTTGAGAGACAAGGTGGGTGAGATAATGTCTTTTTTACCTCTTTTATAATCAATAAAAGATATTACCTCACCCACCTTGTCTCTCTAATATTCTGGGACCAACACAGCTACAACACCGTTGCATACAATATTGTGGCTGATAGGTGTCTACTTCAATTTCTGTAGTCATTATTTTACTTTGGGGATAAGCCCCATGTGGTTTTTTTATGACAATTAATCCATGAATGGGCTGGCAAAACAGAACCGCAAGCAAGTTATCTAACACCCCACTCAGAAAATCTCACTACAGTTAGTGACAGGGCCTCACCAATAACAGAGCTTTTATATCTAGCTTACAGAAGCTTTGTTCATTTGTGTGTGTCATACAGAAAATGGTTCAGGGGAGCCACTAGACAGCAGTTGGCTGTTTGTGCCGTGGCACTACAAACATGTGGGGCAGCAGATGTAAATGCTTTATAAATAATGACCCAGGAGTGAGACAAGAAGGTTGGTGCTATTTCCACACATAGCAAAGCCCAGAAGATTAACTCTTAAAGCAAAGTGGAGTTGTGCTGAAAGGTAATTTTAAACTGGCACTGATTTGAGGTGTAATTTGAAATTCATGACAGCCTATGTAAATGTGCTTGTGGCACTCAACAGACACCCAGTATAGATGATGTGTGACATCTTAAGAGCCTGTCGATTTTTTTTTATACAGTATGTTCCTTTTTGATATTGTGGACATATTCTGCTCTCAGGTTACACCCATGAAATTCAGAGTAACTCAGATGATTACAGAGATGTTACTCTGGATTACATCAATGTAACAGAGTGTACTTTGGACTCTGATTGTATCTATGGATTTAATAATGGCCCCAATGTAAATGCAACAGAGGAAGGAAGTTTTGAGGGCCAAAGACGCGGATCATTCAGTTTCAGAGTGAGTGTTAGACAGCTCCATCACTTTTACTTATCGGGGGTGGGAAATAGGAAAGAGCGAAAATGGAATGAAAGGAGGAGAGGGATAGAACACAGGAAAAAGGAACAAAAAGTGAAGGGATATTAATGTCTGTTTATTTTTCTCATGACCACTTTCCTATCCTCTTCCCTACCGCCTTGTGCAAGATAAGAACTATAAGACCCAAAAGGGGACATGATAATAATTTTCAATGCACATTGACTCTTTAACTCCACAGGACTTTCCAAATATCAAGGGAAAGTAAGAGAGTCAATAATAAATTAAATAATAAATAATAAATTAAAAAACAACGAGAGTCCTGTGGCACCTTGCAAGGTAATAATAAATTAGGTTCCGATACTGCCATCCTCGTAAAAGAGACCGTATACTGACACTTTAAAACAAAAACAAAGGGGTTCATCTGCAGTTAGTTACAGAAAGAGGTTCTCTCCAGAGTGGGATAAATATGACTAATGTGCCTTTACCCAGAGACAGTTAAAAAAACCAAAGCAGAAAAACACGAATCCTTTTTACACAATAGACTGCGCTATTATTTCTACATATTTTAGTATCATTTGCAAATTAGGAAAATTGTGATGCTTATATTTTTTTCAGTTACAGTCACAACAGGAATTCTACTGTGTTGAGTCATAAAGTGTGCCCTTGGCTCAGCTACATTATGTTCGGTAGATAAATCTCATCTGGATCTTCCACCCCCTCCACCTCATTTAGCAATGGGTATATCTTATGGATGAATTAGAGCAGTTCTTTCAGTCGGTAAAAGTCAATTGTTTTCTGTTCTCCCATTATGTATAATTGTTGTCTTTGATCCATACAAATGCTGGCTATTTTTCATGCTTAATTAAAACAACATTTCACCACTGTATTTAAATGTATTTAGCTTAATTTCAACACTCAGTGTTTTATAACTGGCCTACTGTACATTCATATCTGTAATAAGTATGGCCACATTAATCGTTAAGTTAGCTCATGAATAGCCACCTTGTCTTTTTTGTCTATAGTGCATAGTTCAGCAATTCCAGAAGAGGGCAGTCAAGCAAGAAAAATCACTTCTGCTTAAACCTAGAAACTACGATGATGTTTCCCGATATTTTTCAAGTGAAATTAATGTCCTAATGCTCTTTTCTGACAAATGTGTCTTTGGCAGGCCAGTTCAGTACACACTCACTTTGCTATTGAAACCTGAATAGGAATCATTGTATTTCCAAGATAACAGACAACATATTTAAAAAGCACTTCTATATTAAGAACCAGAATCACAGACTCAGTGTTAACAACTGATGTTGGTATCATATTCCTGTCCTCTTTATTCCCCAATATAATTTAAATAAAAGGAAACAAATTGGAACAAATTCTAGCAAGTATCAAAAGGCTGAAACAAATTCTAGCAGTTATCTCCAGATTTAAAAAAAATCTTATTGCAAAATTTTTGCAACAGGAAAGGAATTGCCAATTGAATATGCTTTCTCCTTTTTAAAATTTAAGTCCCCAGCCCAGCAAACACTTCTATACAGGAATACCTTTATTCGTGTGTATTGTCCTATTAATGTTACTCACTTGAGTAAGTGTCTGCAGAGACTGGGTCCCAAATAATTTTTTAAAATGCAAATGAATGCAAATAAAAGTGGATTTTAAAAAACTAGATTTTACCCATCATTGTGGAAAATGTGTCTAAACTAATACATGTATACTAGTGTATAATATTTAGATAATCTACTATTTTAATTTTCTTTTTGAGCAGACTGATTTTGGCTAATTTAATCAATTTAGCCATAAATCAGAAATTAGCCATAAATCAGGTAAACAAACAAGGAGTCCTGTGGCACTTTTAAAGACTAACAAATTCATTTATTGCATGAGCTTTCATGGGAGAAAATCCCACTTTGTCAGAAAGCTCATGGAATAAATAAACTTGTTAGTCTTTAAAAGTGCCACAGGACTCCTTGTTTGTTTTGCTGAACTAGACTAACACGGGCTATATCTACATTAGAAAAGTTAAATTGACTTTATTAAGTCGACTTAACAAAAGTCGACTTAACTTTTCTAGTGTAGGCATAGCCCCTTTTCGACCTTATTAAATTGACTTAACACTTTAAATTGACTTAATAAGGTCAATTTAAGTGCTAATCCCTGTCCACATTGGCCTAAATTCACCTAATAAGGTCGATTTAAGCATTAAATCAACCTAAAACGAGGTGTTATTAATTTGATTTAACTTTTCCTTAAGTTGACTTAAGGAAAGCCCAGTGTGGACGCAGAATAGTTTAGGTCAACTTAAGCCTCCTTCAGTCGACCTAACTTGTAAGTGTAGATGCACCCATGGCGACTCCTTTGGAATAAGACTGGGAGGATCTCTACTGGTGCTAATGTGAATTTTAAGCTTTTGTGACTGGCACTATACTGGACATTCTGCAATAGCTCCCCTCCACGTCTCTGAACCTCCGAACCTATTTTACATTAAAAAGAGATATTTTCAACATGGGTTTTTGTAAGAAACATTAAAGGGGTCTGATTTTTAATAAAATGTTGAGCATCTACCCTGTGAATATCAAGTTCCAGAGGGGGAGCCGTGTTAGTCTATTGCAGAAAAACAAACAGATTTCTGTGGCACTTTTAAAGACTAACAGATTTATTTATCACACGAGCTTTCGTGGGAGAAAAATCCCACTTCGCCAGACACTTTGAAGATGGGAAAATTTTCTCTCATGAAAGCTCATGCAATAAATAAATCTGTTAGTCTTTAAAAGTGCCACAAGACTCTGTCTGTTTTTCTGTGAGTATCAGGCCTCTTTTGCAATGTCTCAAGCTGAGCAAGCAGAATCACTAGTTACTTTTGAAAATCATAGTCAATGTGATTTCTACAAGTAGAATGCTTGACTAGATCCTCCACCCGATTTACAATTGTTCACAACTACAACAGAACAAGTGAGTGCACACAGGTTCTCAATTTTGTGAGCGCTGCGAACATTTTTTCACATGTCTGAGGTCATGAATACAATTCTCATCTCACTCACCAGCTGATTTTGATGGAATTTATAACAGAGATCAGAATCAGACCCACGGTAGCAGCCTGTTATTTAACTTTAAACAGTCTGGCCCTTGCCCTACCCAGTCTCACAGTATTTTCACCAGTTCTGTGTGTACTTTTAATTTCCCTGGAAGGCAGATATTAAATATGTTCACAGCTCCCCAAGGGGAATGAGTTTTTCTGGTGTTTTTTGTTTATGGCTCTCTTAGGCTTTAGCAAACAGTGTTCTGGAGGAATAAGCAGCTTTTTTACACTACCAAGTGAATTCTACTTCATGGAGCAAATAAGTGCCTCCTCATTACCCCAGGAAAACCTAACCTTAAATTCTGCTTTAGAGATCAAACTTTGTAGAACAGCTACATGTGCTTATAGAGTTGGAAAGCTATTTTCAGCCATGGGGGAACTTCCTCTAAGTTGAGGGTCTTCTGTGATAGGGAGATCCATTAGTTCTATATTTGATGAAGGGGCCATAAGGCACGTGGTTTTGATTCTGGCTCATCCCTCTATATTATTTTTTAAAGACACCTGTAAACAACGTACAACCATACTGTAGAAAGCATGTTTTTTATAGCAGGGGTAATTATCAGTCCAAGACTGCTTTTAAAACCTGCTCCTAAAGTGTTTGGCACATTAAACACTTATTCACGAACAGCTGAAACATTAGCTGTTCCACCCGAAACCATTGGCAGGACTTTCATAACTGCCCCAGCAACGCTGTGGAAGTAACACTGAGCAAACTCCCTCTAGTCATCACCCTTTTATTTTATTTTATTTTATTTTATTTTATTTAAGCTGCCATGGCTGTGCCTCAACCTTAAAAGGTTTCTAGCTACCATTAAAAGAAAACCCCAGCACTTGCCTACGTGTGTTGTTCTTTATTGTCACTTATTGACTTCCACTCGCCTGGGCTCTCCCAGGACTTCTTTCTAAACTGAGCTGCTCTAGTAAAAGGTTCAGCTGAGGTAGTGCCTCCTCACCCTCACAGGAGGCAGACAGATCGGCACATCAAGGTGGCTAATTGACACCAGGTTAACTAGATTTCCTAATCAGGCCTACGAACCTGTTTAATAATCCAACCCTCCCCCTTCTTCCACCACTCATTTTATTTATTTAAAAAATAATAATCTCTCTGTACAGAGAGGGAAAGGGGAGTTCAGTGACAGAGACCACTTAATGATGCCGGACAAGGAGACAGATGTTCACTCACAGTCGTACGTCAAACCCAAAACTTTTCAGGAGAAAGGTCTGGTGCAGTGAATTTTCAATTTTGAAAGAATTTTGGAAAAATATCTTTAAATTGTGCAAAACATCCTAGTGTTCTGTTCTGTTGTTTGACTTGGAACAACTTTTCATTTAGAATTATAAGTGAATTGATAGTAATAAATAAATAAGTAAATAAGGAGACCAAAGATCAAACCACAACATTTCAAAAATTACTGAAAGAAACTGAGCTGATCCATGGTTTCTTTTCCTTTTTGTTGGGGTTTTCTTTTTCTTTTTTTGGTTTTCAATTCACAAAATTGTTTGACATTATGACTTTGGGGACAGGAACATTTTTTCAATATCTTAAAAATCCTCCTGGAATGGGAAAACCATCGTCTGCCTCTCTTATAGGCGCTTGCTAGAGAGAAAGATATTTTGTTGTGTATGTCAGATATGTTCCTGACCAGGGAGGGAAGACATCCAAGGAACTGGCACTTAGGGAGAGAATACTAGTAAGGAATCAAAACCAAGGAAAGGTAATGTTCATCCAGGTTTGTAAAGAAAAGCAGACAGGAGTGTGTTTAAAAAAAATAGACAGAAAAGATATAGAGAGTCTGAAAGACGTGAATATCTGAGGAAATGAACATTGGAAGAATCTGTAAGTAAACATGCCTGAGAGAATGTGCACATAGAATTTCACAATATTCAAATCATGCATCTTTGTGATCTTAAACAATCAGAAAGATTTCTAGATTTACATAGGGAAAGCTCACACACTCAGTACTACTATTTGTTCAGACAATGGCAAGCTCATTTACACAAATGGACCTCTGTGCAGGTGCAGAACTCCATGAATTTCAATGGAAACAAAGTGAAGCCAATTATAAAAGCTTCTGAGAATATCACCTTAAAAGTACCATTAAGGAAACAGATAAGGCCTGGTGTTGTTTGAGATTTACACAAAGGAGCACACATTAATTATCCTGTACTGTGTAGCCTGTTTTAAGACGACTTAACTTCTAAGAGTTACAGTGGCAAAACAGTGTAAAATATTTTATTGTATTCAGTGATATTGCTAAGAGCAAGAGGGAAGAACACATTTGAAATTGGCTCACAGTCATTTATATAGCTCCTGCCACCATGCTAGCCATTTTTACTTGCAATAACCATGCATCAGTTCCCATGTTGCATTACCTTATAACTCCTTTTCTCTTTTATGGTCCTTTGTGGACACATTTTTTTCACCTGTTTAAATCTCTACATACCTACAAGGAAAAAGTATGTAACAGATACACATGAGTACTCTTCACTGTAATAAATATATTTGAGACACACAAATGTCATCACAGCCCTTAAACACAGCTTCACTGGCTCCTTGTACAAAGACACGTGCTGTGCTGGAAATTCATTCGGCGGGCTGAGAAGGCTTCTAGATCCAAAGCTTGTCTTTTATTCGGATTGTTACTCAGGCCTTTTTCAAAGGATTCTCTCTCCCTTCATATGGCTCATTGGTCCTATGGGCTGATTATTTCCTAAGGAAATATAAAACTCCTTTTGAAAATGTGAGAGAACAATTTTCTTACTGCAACTCTACAGATGAACCTTGGTTTTTAGAAAGCTACCAGCAACTGAGTTAAGCACATATTTGAGACTACTAAATTAAAGAAATGTGTCTCCCCCAAAGGTCATCCATTCTTCTAGCATCCGCAGTGCTTGCCAAGCGACTGGCAAGCGATTTCCTCAGCAGACTGAAGGGCCCTAAGAACCTAAGGCTATGTCTACACTAGAAAAAGTTAGGGATGTCCATAGCTGGTGATGGGATATAGAATAGAGAGAGCAAGGATTCTGCAGTGGCGCTGAGCATTCTCTCAGATGCGTGGCTGGCTGGTTCTTGCTCATATGCGCAGGGTCTAACTGATGGACATATACGAGGGTGGGAAAGAATTTTCCTTAGATCATTTCTATTGATCTTGGGAGATGGGGAATTCCACATTCCTCTGCAGTGTGTAAGTGTGGCTTACTTGCCAGGATTATCTACGTATAACTCAATTAATAACTTTCCTGCCATTATAGGGCTCAGGGACTGGTGCACCATCTTTCCTCCTATTTTTTCCCAGTTGCACATAATAGCCTCAACTCGTATAGGCTGTATCACGTAGGTCTAATTTCAGTTGTTGGTTTCAGTGCGAGGGCATTGAGTGGTTCTATTGGCCTGTGATATACAGGTGGGCAGACTGGATGATCTGGTGGTCCTGTCTGGCCTGCAATTCTACGACTGTCTATGGCCTTGATCCTTCAAACATCTCTGAAGGCATACTTTTGTATCCATGTGCTGTCAAGTGAAGGCAATATGGATCCATAGAGGTGGAAGAAGCTGCCTGAATGTATCTGATTGTAAGAGTAAGGCGGTTGTATGGCTGCCAGTAGTTCCCTGTGGTCTGCTGTCTTAGCATATCCTTAAGGGCATGCTTCAAGGCCTATCTATTATTTTGTGGATTTCCCCAAGTGAATGGGTTAGAAGGTGCCATAGGGACTGTAGGGGAAATAAAGTTTTGGGTGGATACTATTTATTATTTGTATTACAGTGATGGCAAAGGGCTCAAATCATTGTTCAATGCACCACTGTACCAAGCACTTTATTAAAAACTTATTGCACAGATGGCGTCTGCCCCAAAGAGATTACAATATAGAAAAGAAGGTTACCACACAAGATGGAAAACAAGTGGATTGAATAAACTTGTAGGGTAAAGAGGTGGAAGACAGTTTAACAAAGCAATTCCAGAATGTTTTAGGGTAACAAATTCTAGTCATTGCTCACCCCCTTCTCAATCTGTGATCCTACTGTTATGTTTATTTTTGTTTAATAAAGAAAGGAGTAAAACACCTAGATTATTTTCTGGGAGCCTTGGAGAAATCAAAATATCTGCTATATGGGGAGTAGTTTGATTTCCAGTTACGAAGTATGTATTTGGCTCTGAGAGCCTTGGTGTCTGAATAAAGGTTAAAAATTCATAAGTAATATTAATCTTGCAACTTTTGCAAAAATCTTTGAAAGATGGATTTATCAATATGTGGTTTTTGCTGGTGTTACATTAAACAGCAGGATTTCCATATGGCATGTATCTGCTGGATTGTATTGAAAATGGGGACTTTGTTCCAAATTTCTATGCCATTCTGACAGTGTGTCAGGTGCTACCCATAAGTCTTTGCTACAAATGAAGAGTATAGAATGTGCCAAGAAAAATAATCTTGAGTTTGCCTTCTAACGGGAAAATATTGGAACTGAAATTTCCTAACCCCGGACTCCTTGAAATGTAGGGATTTGCAGCCTGTTCTTTTATCGACAAAGGGTTAAAGGAAAAAGTGTCATTTTCATACTAATAATGTGTTTTATATTGAAATTTGTTCTTCACAGCTTTTCTTTTTAGTATAAGTGTTGGTGTGTATCAGTGATATGAGGATAACTTTGATAGGGCAATTACCCATTATTGTTGAGTAGCTGAGTAGTCCCTTGAGCAAACTCATGCATAATTTGTTTGTGCATAAGATACAGCAGAGCTGAGGCTGCATTATCTTACATCCCTAAGCTTATGGGAAAATGTAAGTTTTTTCTCACCATTATGCATTTCCTCTCCTATTGTTTGAACTCAGACCATCCTTCTTGCTACCTTGATTCTGTACCCCATCATGGAGCAGGATTTTCCTAACAATCAGGTGAAGGTCATTATACAGGGGGAGAACCAGTTAATTTCGCCAACAAAATACCTCACAATAATTATGTTCAAAAGCATCAACAGAGCCCTTAAAAGGAGTCCTACTCTAATTTATTCATGGTGTCTCAGACTAGCTGCATATCCGTGTTATCTAAGGAAAACATTGTTGTCTGCAAAGTTGAGGTTACCTTTCTCAACCCAGGCATGGAATGGTCTTGGGTTAGATAGGATTGGTTTCATATATTATCACTATGTAAAATAATTACTAGCTTTTTTTTTAAAGCTCTGACCTTTTACTTTTTGACATTGCTACCCACCCCTTACAACTCTCACTCTCTTATCTAAACCTTAACACTTGCCCTTTTTCTCAGATAGCATTCCTTTCCTCACATCTGTAACAGTGGTTTCTCTCTTCAGCTATAAATTCTTCCATAGATTCACCCTGAAGAAGGCCCCAGGATTTAAACATTGCTTTCTAGGGCTCTGATACTATACAGACCTGTAGGCATGCTTAACTTAAATGACTGCTTCTTGGAGCAGTTAGTTCTGGAACCCACAAGAAGAGAGGCAATTCTTGATTTACAGCACAGGATCTGGTCCAAGAGGTGCAGAGAGCTGAAACACTTGGTAATAGTGACCATGAGGTAATAAAATTTAACATCCCTGTGTGGGTGGGTGAACATCAAAGCAGCCCTCCACAGTAGCATTTAATGTAAAAAAAGGGAGCTACACAAAAAAGAGGAAGTTAAACAGAAATTGAAAGGTACAGTGCTAAAAGTGAAATCCCTGCAAGTTGCATGGAAATATTTTAAAGACATCATAATAGAGGCTCAATTTAAATATATACCCCAAATTAAAAAAAAAACATAGTAAGAACCTAACTTCAGTAAATTGGCAAATTGGTTAAACCCATAGCTTAAATTCAGTACCAGGCAAATTGGTTGAAGCCATAGCAAAGAACAAAATTATCAGACACTGGAACAAACATGATTTGTTGGGGAAGAGTCAACATGGTTTTGTAAAAGGAAATCAGGCCTCAATCAATCTACTAGAACTCTTTGAGGGGATCAACAAGTAGGTGCACAAGGCTGATACAATGGATATAGTGTTCTTAGATTTTCAGAAAACCTTTGACAAGGTCCCTCACCACAGGCTCTTAAGCAAGTAAATTGTCATGGGATAAGAGGGAAGGCCCTCTCCTGGTTCAGTAATTGGTTAAAAGATAAGGAAACAAAGGGTAGGAATAAATGGTCAGTTTTCAGAATGCAGAGAGATAAATAGTGGTGGTCGCACAGATGATGTATTAGAAGCAGTACTATTCAGCAAAAACAACGAGAGTTCTGTGGCACCTTATAGACTAACAGATTTCTTCGGGCATAAGCTTTCATGGGCTATAACCCACTTTGTCAGATGCATCTATAGGTGCGACAGGACTCTCGTTGTTTTCGGTGTACACAGACTAACACGGCCACCCTTCTGGAAAGTACTATTCAGCATATTCATAAATTATCTGGAAAAAGGGATAAACAGTCATATGGCAAGATCTGCAGATGATACAAAATTACTCAAAATAGTTAAGTCCAAAGCAGACTGCAAAGAGTTCAATGGGATCTTACAAAACTTGGTGAGTGCTCAACAAAATGGTAGATGAAATTTAATGGTGGCAAATGCAAAGTCATGCACATATGCATACAAAATGATGGGTCTAAATTAGCTGTTACCACTTAAGAATGAGATATGGGAATCATTGTGGACAGTTTTCTGAAAACCCCCACTCACTGTGCAGAAGCAGTCCAAAAAAGCAGAATGTTAGGAATCATAGATAACAAGACAGAAAATATCATATTGCCTTTTTATAAATCCATGGTATGCACCCATCTTTAAGAATGTGTGCAGATCTTGTTGCCCCATTTTAAAAAAAAGATATAAAGGGATTGGAAAAAAACAAAGATATATAGGAATTGGAAAAGATACAGAAAAGGGCAATTAAAATGATTAGGGATATGGAAAAGCTTCCATATGAGGAGAAATTAATAAGACTGGGACTTTTCTACTTGGAAAACAGACGATTAAGTGGGGGGCATGGTAAGGGTCTATACTGGTGTGGAGAAAGAAAGAGTTACCCACTCCTACTCATAATACAAGAATTAGCGATCACCAAATGAAATTAATAGGTCACAGTTTAAAATGAACGAAAGGAAGTATATCTTCACAGAATGCACAGTCAACCTATGGAACTCTTTGCCAGATAATTTTGTGAAGGCCAAGACTATAACGGAATAAAAAAGAACTAGATAAGTTAATGGAGGATAAGTCCATGAATGGCTATTAGCCAGATGGGCAGGGATTCTCTTTGCTTGAAGCAGGCAATGAGTGACGGATGGTTGTTTTGATTATCTGTTTTGTTAATTTCCACTGAAGCACCTATCATTGGCCACTGTTGGAAGACAGGATGCTGGGCTATATGAACCATTGGTCTGACCTGGTATGGCCATTCTTATGTTCTTAATTTTATGAACAATAGGTAGCCCCATAGAAATTAGTGGGACTTTTCATTGTGTGTGAAATTAAGCACATGAGTAAGGCTTTGAAGGATTAACTGGAATCTAAGTATATTTTTGGCATGAATTTAAGATAACCCTTTTGTTTTTATGACAGGTGCTTTTCAATCGTAACACCTACTGTGTCGAACTGTATAACAGTAGAGTAGCTACTCCATAAAATTGGAGTTAGTATTGATATTTCTTTGTTTATTTCAATGTAGGGATTCAAAAAGTTGTAAAGTCCATTGAAGGAAGTTTGTTTCTTGCTGATGCGACATTCTGTAGGTGAGCCAATTGTTTAAAGTTCAGGAAATCTGGACCCCTTGGCTATGTCTACACTTGCACTTTTAAGTCGACTTTAACTAAGTTGACTTAGTGCGACTACACTTAAAATTAAAGTCAACTTAAAGGGGAACTTACAAAGTCGATCTAGAGCATCCACACTGGATGCTCTAGGTCAACTTTGTGGGGCAAGGGGGACCTTGGGAAGGTCCACGGTGGCAGGGGGCACCCCCTGTGTGCAATGGGGCAAAGGGGGACAGGGACCCTGGCAGGGCAGAGCCCTGTGTGTGATGCTGTCTGGATTTAGGGAAGCATTTATGATATTATTTTCAATGGGTATCTCATAAATGCTATAATCCATAGGAACTGTCATGTTTGGTATCAATAGAAAGGTAGTCATTTGCTGGGAATGTTTATATAGTTTATGTCTAAGAATTCTTTTTCGATTAGAAGTTAGGAATTTGATGTTATATCCATACTTTAACTTGTGTCATTCTGGAGGAATGCCTTAGACGGGAGGGTGTGAACAACCATTGTCTCCTTAATGTTTAGGAATTTTCCAGGTAGAATGGTCCCAGGGAGTATCCTGATGAACCATTAAGGACATAAAGAATACAACCATTGTGTCCTTAATGGCTCATCAGTTTACTCCCTGGGACCATTCTACCTGGAAAAGCCACTGGGCTTTTCATGAATACTTCTTGATGCCATTGATAGGCTCAGTTGTAGCACCCTGTACTGGAAGCACAAACTGCCCACTGGAAATCTTGAATACCTTCTGTGAGCAGGGTGAATCACTGTGTTTATGCATACATCACATGGACCTAAGGTTGATATAACTGAGGCCAGAGTCACCATCCTACACTTGTAGAAGAAGGCATTTAGATTTCTCAGGTCCAAAATTGGCATCCATTCCCCTTTCTTTTGGGGAATTGGAAAATAGGAACTGCTACTGGAGAAAATAGAACTTTGGGCAGGTGGAAGTGGTTCAGGTAATGATGATTGAGGGCCCCCTCCCCCCTTTTTTGCTCTATTTCTCCTGAGAAAATCATAGGCTAAATCATATAATGACATATATGAACATGGAAAACTTCTCTGCTAAAAATATCTTGTATAAAATCATAGGTAGGTGTAATTATAAATTAACATCTGGATTTTTTCAGCCACTAGGTCTGTAGAAAAGTTACACTTCAACTGGCCAGTTTTGTTTCTGTTTTTTGTTTGTTTTTGTTTTTTAGAAAGCAAAGAACTGACAGAAACACACGGGACACTTGAGATTCACTTGGAAAAATATGGCTTGCAGTTAAGTCCTTGATCAATCAGCTCAGTGAAAGGAGCGGTATTCACTCTTTGGAAGTTAATTAGACACTCAGACTGCTGTGGAAAACTCTGAGAATGGATTGTGTAAATCATCAATATGCCTTAGCTCTGAATTTCCATAAATTATTAAAGATTTCTAGGCAAACTAAGATGATATTCTTGGATACATACCAAAAAATTGTCCACTTATTAAAAAATAAACATTATGATATAGGAGGCCCAATGAGTGCATTTAAAGATCTGAACCCACATCCCACTGATGTCAATGGAAACATTCCTATAATCTTCAGGATCCAAAAAGAACAAGAAAGGGAGACAACAGAGTTTTGTTAGTTAGTTAGTTCTGTTAGTCTTTAAAAGTGCCACAGGACTCTGTCTTTCTACAATAGACTAACACGGCTACCCCTTTGGAAGAAAGGGAGAGCTAGGAATGAGGAGGGAGACATGCTGTAGGGATTGTCATGTTTATTTGTTGGGGAGGATCGGGAAGGCAAGGATAAATTTTTTTCCAGCTCGAATTTTATGTTAAAAATGTAGGTCTTGGCTAACCTGTTTTTTCCTGATTCTTTGGACAAGTGCAGATTGGATTCTGACACAAAAGTTGCCATACAAATGAGACCTGCTTAAGAACCTGATCCAATACCCATGAAGTCAATGGAAATCTTTCCATTGACTTCAGTGTTTTTCAGTTTGGGTCCAAAGTAACAGATAAAGCTATTTAAATCAGACTGTAAAACCCTTTGGCTTTGGGCTGATTATTTTAATGCCTGTGTAAGTCCAATTCTCCAATAAACAACAAGGAGAAGAGCCGGGTTTTTTGGGTTTTTTTTTTTAAGATCCAACATTTCCTGCCTTTCCAGTTAAGGCTGAGAAAAGTTCCACAATGCATGAGACTTCAGAAGAGTATTACAGAAGAGAATAACCCTAACCTTAAATTACAAGCAGCAAATCCTCCCTCCTCCCCACAGTCAGACCTTCAATATTATAAAAAGGGGAGGCCTAAACCCATTCTTTGTTTCCTTTCCTAACACCTTTTAACCTAGTCCATGGGGAGACCTTCTTTGGTTTTAAATAACCATTAAACTTGTTCTTTTGTTAGAAGAGAAGAAAACCGTTAAGAGCAGATGCCTAAATATTTGAAGGAAAAATACTGCTCAAGCATGCAGTAGTGAAATCAGCAAGGGCCAAAACACAATTGGCATTGCAGCTAGAAAGAGACATGAAGAATAACTAGAAGGGTTTCTACAGGTATGTTAGCAACAAGAAAGGAAAGTGTGGACCTCTTAGCGAATGAGGGAGTCAGCCTAGTGACAGATGATGTGGAAAAAGCTGAAGTACTCAATGCTTTTTTTTTTTTTTGGTTCTGTCTTCACACACAAGGTCAGGTCCCAAAACACTGCACTGGGCAGCACAGAATGGAGAGGAGATAAGCAACTCTCAGTGCTTAAAGAATGGGTTTGCGACTATTTAGAAAGGCTGGACGTGCACAGGTCCATGGGGCCAGATGCAGTGCATCCAAGGGTGCCGAGAAAGTTCGCTGATGTGATTGCAGAGCCATTAGCCATAATCTCTGAAAACTCATGGCGATAGGGGGAATGATAGGAAAAAAAGGAAATATAGTACCCATTTGCAAGAAAGGGAAGAAGGAGGAACCAGGGAATTACGGACTGGTCAGTCTTAGTTCAGTCCTTGGAAAAATCATGGAATCCATTCTGAGGCACTTGGAAGAGAGGAAGGTGATCAAGAACAGTCACCATGGATTCACCAAGGACAAGTCATACATAACCACCCTGATTGCCTTTTATGATGAGATGACTGGCTCTGTGAATGTGGGAAAAGTGGTGGATGTGATATACATTGGTTTTGATATGGTTTCCAAAAATATTCTTATCAGCAAGTTAAAGAAGTATTGGTTAGATGGATGGGTAGAAAGCTGGCTAAATCATCAGGCTTAATAGATAGTAAAGAATGACGATGTCTAGCTGGCAGCTGGTAACAAGCAGAGTGCCTGTGGGGTCAGGGCTGGGGCCAGTTGTGGTCATGAGCATGACGTGGATTGCACCCTCAGCAAGTTTGCAGATGACACTAAGATAAGGGGAGTGGTAGATATGCTGGAAGATAGAGATAGGATCCAGAGTCACCTAGAAAAATTGGATGTTTAGGCCAAAAAATATCTGATGAGGTTTAGCAAGGACAAGTTCAGAATTCTGCACTTAGAACAGAAGAATAGTATGCACTGCTACGGACTGGGGAATGAATGGCCAGGCAGTGGTTCTGCAGAAAAGATCTTGGAGTTAGAGTGGACAAGAAGCTGGATATGAGTCAACAGTGGGCCCTTATCACCAAGAAGTCTAACAGCATATTGGGATGCATTAGTAGGAACACAGCCAGCAGGTTGAAAGGAGTGATTATTCCCTTCTATTTGGCATTGGTGAGGCCACATTTGGAATATTGCATCCAGTTATGGGCCCTCCATTAGAGAAAGATTGTGGACAAATTGGAGAAAGTCCAGAGGAAGGCAACAAAAATGGCTAAGGGGCTGGAGCACATGACTTATGAGGAGAGGCTGAAGGAACTAGGCTTGTTTAGTTTGCAGAAGAGAAGAGCAAGGAAGGATTTGATAGCAGCCTTTATCTGAAAGGCTTCCAGGGAGGATGGAGCTGGGCTGTTCTCCATGGTGGCAGATGACAGAACTAGGAGCAATGGTCTGAAGTTGCAGTGGGGGGCAGAGGAGTGGAGTCTAGGTTGGATATTAGGAAAAGCTTTTCCTCAAGAAAGACAGTGAGACATTGGAATGGGTTACATAGGAAGGTGGAGGAATCTCCATCCTTAGAGATTTTTAAGGCGTGGCTTAAGAACGCCCTGGCTGGGATGATTTAATTGGAACTGGTCTTACTTCGAGAAGAGGGTTAGACTAGATGATCTCCTGAGATCCGTTCCAACCCCAATCTTCCATAATTCTATGAAAAAGGAGAGAATGACAGGCTATGGATTTGTATACACACACCTTTAGATATTATGAAATGTATCCAAATAAAGCATCTCAATTTTCTATTATTCAAAGCAAGATATTGCAATATTTTGGACACTCAAGACATTGAGCTGTTTATTCATTTTCTTTCTTTACTGCTTTTATCCCCTGAGAAACCTAACAACTGAAATATAGCAACTGTGTAGAATATTTATCAGGGAAAACAAGCACTTAACAGAATTGCAACATTCCAGCTTCCCACATTCTCAGAGAGAAAAAGCAACACACAATGAATCAACAAGCTGCTGATACTTTATTTATTCTTTAGAACACTGGAATAGCGGAGAAATTATTTGCTTTTAAAAGAAAATTTAAGTATATAAGAATAAAAATGGTAAATCCAAGTTTTGCTTTCAGACTACACCCCTGAAAGGGCTCTCCTAGCCTAGATCTACAAACCTTCATGTTCTTCCACTTTGATAATATTTGAAAATAAGTTCACTATTGAGAAGATCTAGCTAAGAAAATAAATAGTTAAATAGAGAGTCTCAAGTGTTCCCAAATATGGAGGTTACCCTGAAGCCAACTGATAGCACGTATACATCATCTTTCTACCACTTATTAGGGATGTGCAAATTGGAATGGTCCTGTACAGGATCAAGGCCCGAATGGACAGGACATTAACCAGAGAGTGCCCTTTCTGCCTTTTTTGGGTCTGTATTAACCCTTTTTATGCTTTAATAGTGCACCTCCACAACAATTTATAACATATTTTTATATCCAGCCTTCTGCCCTTTTGAGGTTTAATTTACAGTGATTTACACACAATTACTCCCAAGCCAACTTGCCAGTATGTAACTTACAACATCTTTCACCTCCTATATGATTGTTGATCCATGAAGTGCTACACAGGCATATTGTGTAGTCTCTCACAACATAAAGTGACTGCAAAGCCCCTGCAGCACATTTCATGACATTTACTCTAAAATCTTGAACAGGAAATATTGTTCTTGAAATTCCATACTTTACCAGCACTTGATCAATACAGATTTGCGCTGCCATCTATACAGGAGACCGTTCGTTTTCTGCAAATCTAGACAATTGGAATATTTTTGCTACAATAACATTAAGAAAAGGAAGTATATAGTTCATTTATTTGATAGCATCGAAGGAACCAAAAATTAGCCACATTTTATCAATTCAGTGAAATTACTAATACCAACCAAATGCTGGGAGAGAGTTGTTTTCAACGGGACTGGTTGTGATAGTAAAAAAGTTGTGTGTACATAAGTGTTTATAGGATAGCAGCCATAAGACATAAACTAAACTAAGTACATATTTTCAGACTTCAGAATGGACTGGGGAATTTCTCTGTTGTTGAGTTTGTTAGTATGTATGTACACTAACAATAATTAACTGCATAGTGGTGTAGTGTTACTAGTTAGGCCTGCAATGAAATCTGCCTGCACGGAGCTCATCGAAGAGTCATGGCCTAAGAATGTTTAAGTGCAAATGAAGATTGAATGAATGAGATTTTGGGAGAAGGTGAAGTTGCTTGGTGGGGGCTGAACTGGAAGATTGATTAAGTCTGATGACAGGGGTACAGTAAACACTAGCTCCTTTACCAGGTTCCCATGTGATTATGTAAACCAAATGATATAGACTCATAGACATTAAGGTCGAAAAGGACCAATATGATCATCTAGTCTGACCTCCTGCACAAAGCAGGTCACAGAACCTCACCCACCCACTCTTAATAGACCCCTAGTCTATGACTGAGATATTGAACTCCTTAAATCATGCTTTGAAGACTTCACAGCACAGAGAATCTACCGTAAATGACCTGTGCCACGCATTACACAGGAAGTCTCATGATGTGGTGATAACATTCTTTCCATTCCTCTAGTCTCTCTGGAAGATGTTAAACATCTGGGTGAATTCCTCTGAGCCATGTCTACTGGCTCCCTGGTTGCCTTTGAGGAGCAGTGAGTGCTGTCTGTGTTTTCTCTGCTTGGTCCCTCCCCTCTGGATCCCTGATTTTAATCCTTGGACCCTCACTTCTGTCCCTGTTTATCACTTCTTCTCCTTCATATTACTTGAGATGTTGGTAAGATAGCTCCTCCCCTTAAGTTGGGGGGGGGGAGCTTTTAGATCTCCAGAGCCTCATTAGGTGACCTTCCTGACATCACTCAGGCATGTGGCAATAACGCAGCTACACGGGCTTGACCATTCCACTCAGCCTCCAAGTATGCGACTGCAGCCTGTCCTGAGCAGAGCTTGGGTCAGGTTACTCCAGGCTCAGGCATTTCTCCAGCCCCACCAGAGCTGCAAATCAGTCTGTGCAACAGGAACCCCTGCTGCCTTCCATCGTATCAGACTTTCCAGACTCCCAGCCTGCTCTTGAGATTCGTCCTGTTCCAGCCCTCGTCCTGCTTGTGTCCTGTTCCTGTCTTGTCCTTGCCCTACCCTGACTTTACTCCAGTCTTGTTACTGACCTGCTCCAGCCAGGCCTCTGCTTCTGGACCTCAGTCTCTGACTACATGGCTTTGATCTTTGACCTGTATCTGGCCTGTGGTTGGAGTACCGACTTCTCTTGGCTTGCAGCTAGACTCTGGATATGGTATTGATTCTCTCTCGACTATGGAGTTTAATCTCTGTTCTGCCCCCTATGGATGTAGAAGCTCTTTACATCAAGAACCCGCAGAAAGACGGGCCACAAGCCATCAGGAACAGTGTCCCTGATGATGTCATGGCACACCTGCTGGTGGAACTTTGTACTCACCCACAACCATTTCGGATTTGTAGGTGATTTATATACAGAACAAGAGCAACGGTTTCAAGTTGCAGCTGGGGAGGTCACGTTTGGATATTAGGAAAATCTTTCTCACTGGAAGGGTGGTGAAGCATTGGAATGCGTTACCTAAGGAGGTGGTAGAATCTCCATCTTTGGAAACATTTAAGGCCTGGTTCGACAGAACCCTGGCTGGGATGATTTAGTGGGAGTGGTCCTGCTTTTAGCAGGGGATTGGATTAGATGACCTCATGAGGTCCCTTTCAACCCTTAGGTTCTATATCTTCAAGTCAGTGACACTGCTATGGGTACCTGCATGACCCCACGATATCCCAACATTTTTAGGCTGACTTAGAACAATGCTTCCTCAGCTCTTGTCCCCAAGCATCACACATCTACTTACAGTACATTGATGACATCTTCATCATCTGGACCCACGGAAAGAAGGATCTTGAAGAATTCCACTGGGATTTCGATAATTTCCAGCCCACCATCAACCTGAGCCTGGACCAGCTGAAATGTGAGATCCAGTTCCTGATCACTACAGTACAAATAAGTGATGGTCACATAAACACCATCCTATACTGAAAACCTATTGACAACTATACCTACCTACATAACTCCAGCTTTCATCCAGGACACATCACACAATCCATTGTCTACAGTCAAGCCTAAGATAAAACTGTATTTGCTCTGATCCCTCAGACAGAGACAAAAACCTTCAGGATCTCTATCAAGCATTCGTAAAACTTCATTACCCATCCTGGGGAAGTGAAGAAACAGATTCACAAAGCCAGACAGGTACCAAAAAGCTGTCTACTAGAGAACAGGCCTAACAAGAAAAGCAACTGAACTCCACCAGTCATCACCTACAGCCCTCAAGTAAAACCTCTCCAGCACATCATTAAAGATCTACAACCTATCCTGGAAGATGATCCCTCATTCTCTCAAGCCTTGGGAGGTTGGGCCAGTCCTCGCTTACAGACAGCCCCTCAACCTGAAGCAAAAACTCACTGGCAACCACACACTATACCGTAGTAACACTAACCCAGGTACCTATACCTGCAACAAACCCCATTGCCAACTCTGCCCCCATATCTACTCAAGTGACAGCATCACAAAATCTAACCAAACCAGCCACTCCATCAGGGCCTCATTCACCTGCTCATCCACCAGTGTGATATATGCTATCATGTGCCAATGAAGCCCTTCTGCCTTATATATTGGCCAAACTGAACTCTCTATGTAAAAGAATAAATGGCCACAAATCAGACATCAAGAATGGTAACATTCAACAACCAATAGGGGAGCATTTCAATCTCCCTGGACATGCTATAACAGACATGACAGTTACCATTCCTCAGCAAAAAAACCTTCAAAAACAGACTTCAGCATGAAACTGCAGAGCTGGAATTCATATGCAAATTTGACACAATTAGACTAGATCTGAATAGAGACTGGGAGTGGTTAGCCCACTACTAAAAGTAATTTCCCCTCTTTAAACATTCTCACCTTCTCATCAGTTGTTAACTGGCCACACTTACACTGTTTGAATTGAATTGACCTTGTTACCTCACCCATCATGTGTATATATACACCTAGTATTGTGCACTTTTCATTTCATACATTTTAAGAATTGGGTTGTAACTTCTTAATAAATTTATTAGCCTCCTTATTTGTTTTAGTATATCTTTAAGCCCATATAAACATTTTGTTTCTGCAGCGATATATACAGGTTAGATGCTACATGCCATAATTTTGATAGAGGAAAAATTTGCTGCCAATAATTTAACAAAATATTCCCCGCCTCCTTAAAGATAAACAATATATATAATTTAAACAAAATCTCATAACCAAGAAGAGAAGCAAACATACTTAAAAATATTCTTAGTATACTGATAATACAGCATAGTGTTCAATAAATGCAAACTTATATGGCGAGAGGAAGGGAGAGAGAGAGAAACTTTGTAGTGTGGAGCCAGCAACCTTGCAATAGGCATTCTAACATCTCCATTGTTTGCAATTGGTCTTTGAAATTTGTCAGAGAGAGAACTTTGGTCTAGAGAAATGCCTTTCTTTTTTCCATCAGTTCCCATCTAGGTTTAACAAAGAAATACTCTTGAAAATTCTCTTCTGTCACTTTCATGGTCAGTGTAGACCTCCACAACACAGGACCCACCAAACAAGTGCCTCCTGGTGATGGTATTGGGAAATTCCTCAAGTAGTCCACCATCTGGTGGTCAGTGCTTTGTCTCTCTCACAACCAGTCCCTCCTCAGGATCTCAGCCCTCTGGCCGAGTCCTCCATAGTTTTCCCCCCACACCCCGAATCTGGGGGTGAAGTTCAGTCTCAGCCAGCCCACTCTGCCTCAGTGGCCTCTGCTAGTCCCTTCACCCTCCAGCTCAGTCCAGTCTTCCCCTTCCAGGGTATAGTCCTGTCCGTGTGGCCCACTTGTATCAGTGGCCTTGCTATGCACCACTCACCTGTGGTTCCTTCCCCACTGGTGGTCTTGGGGAGGATGGTGGGACTTGGGCCCGCCCACTTCTCCAGGCCCCGGCCCTGGGATTCTATGCCCTCTGTTGAGTGTCGCCTCAATCCCCTCGGTCCTATCTGGCCTGCACCTCACCAGGTACCTTGGGCCATTCACACCTCCCCCAAATACCTGCAGCCCTTGCATCAAGGCTCCACTTCGCCAACCCCTGGCAGTGCAGTGAGCTGTCCAGGGTCCTGTCTCCTTCAGCCCTGCTGACAGCCTGACTTCTCTCCTCCAAGCTCTGAGGCAAACTGCATGAAGGAGGGGCTGCAGCGCTGCCCTTATACCAGCTCTTGGGCCCTGATTGGCCATGCAGCCCTTTGCTCCTACTGGCTCTCACTCCCTCCAGGGTTTTTAACCCCTTTCCTGCTGGAGTGGGGCAACTATGCTGCTACATTCAGGAAATATTGGCAGGAGGTGAAAATAATAACTCCACCTGAACACTCAAATGCTCTGGCCCCATGCCCCCATCAATCCATCAGCATCACACATTGCACTGGGAACAAATAGCCTTTCTGGAAGAGGGGCAAATAAGGAGTCAGACAAGGCCCTCAACTTGGACCCTCCATATGGTTGGGATTCCATGGAAAAAACTACAGGAGTTCATATAATTTAAAGATTGTACTATAAATCATACACACAAGGGAGCAGAAATTTGTTTGCATGGGCAACCCTATTTTGGTATTTCATACTTCTGAGTGCTTGACTTTGCAATCTAAATGTTCTTTTAACATAAGTGGGTTGTTTCTGTTTTATATGAAAAGTCTATATTAGAGAGAAAGCAAAGGGAAAGAATTTATTGTTACAAGAAGTTATAAATGCCACATTTTTCAAAGTAAGAAAGCAGTTTTCTTTGCAAGTTGGAGTTAGGAGTGTGGACATTGGTCACCCATCGTTGTGAACACACATGTTCATAGGAATGCCCATGGGGTGACGTAGCCCCCCAGGTAACTTAGAGCACCCCCAGGACTCCTTCAATTTGAATCGAGCATAATAGCTCTCTGGAATCAGCAGAATGCATCATATTCTGGCTTGCACCCCTCCTGGCCCTGACACACCTGTTCCTGCCCTGGCACCTACACCTCTTAGGGCAGGGGGGACTAAAAGTGACCTGTGCCATGGGATTTTTAAGCTAGGACCTTGAGGGAGAGTGTAGTCTCCTTTATCTCACTGAGAGTCTGAGGACTGATGATGTGGCCATCATCTAACTGCAGGAAGTCAAAGACCTAGAGTTGCTAACAAATATATTCTGTATCATTTTCTGTATCATTGGTGCATGCTTTTTCCATACAGGTCTTTTGTGGGATTTTGGGTTTTTTTCAGCAACATCAGGCAATTGTGGATCCTATTCATGGAAAAATTAATTCCCAAAATTACCATAGAACCTAAAATTGAGCCACTTTTCAGCAATTAACAAAAACATATTTTTCTCCTGTTCCCACCTCTGCCATGCATTTTTTTCTCTCATAGAGCTGGATTTATTTTTGACAGAGGCTGATAGTTATGTGAAGTTATTTTGTTTTGTATTAATTATATTTTTATGTCTCTTAGTTGTTTTTGAAGTGTGCAGCATCATACGCTGAATCAGAAAATTCTGGTCTTTCATCTACACTCCTGAAAATGAACTGATTTTTTTTCTGAAATTCTATAGCATTTGAGAATAAATGGTCATAGTTTAAAGCTACAGATCCCCCCACAGTTCTTGTGTTTTCCATTAATTTGGGGTTGTATCAGTATTCTGTTCCAATTAGTCTCTGTTGGTGTTTCAAAGCTTTATCTTAGATAACATCAAAGATGAGAGCTTCCTTCCAGTTTTACATTTGGTTTGTAGTTATTTTAAAGATACAAAGACATCATTTGTGAATAGCTGATCAAATGTTAGAATAAATACCTAGTCTCGGATCCAAAAAGACCAGAAAACTATTTTCCTTTTTCAAGTTCAGTTTCATTTAAACACTGGGCCTGATTTTCAGAAGTACTTAATTCCTGCACTCCCTGTTGACTTCAGCTGGAGTTGTAGGTGCTTGATACCTCTGAAATCAAGCCATGTTTCTTTAAGGAACAAGGAGCAATGGTTTCAAATTACAGCTGGGGAGGTCGAGGTTGGATATTAGGAAAAACTTTCTCACTAGGAAGGTGGTGAAGCATTGGAATGGGTTACCTAGGGAAGTGATGGAATCTCCGTCTTTGGAGATATTTAAGGTTCCGTTAGACAAAACCCTCGCTGGGATGATTTAGTGGGAGTGGTCCTGCTTTTAGCAGGGGATTGGACTAGATGACCTCATGAGGTCCCTTCCAGCCCTATGATTCTATGGATGACTGGTGGAAAGTGGTTTACATAAAAGCGCAAAAAGTTCAGGGGACAGGGAAAACTCATGAGTATGGTTTCCTTCTAATTTAAAATCACAGGCTATGTTTATACTGACAGCGGCAAATTTGGAGCTGCCAGGTCAATTCTCCAGGATCAACTAAACGGAAATGGAGACGCACTCAATCAATCTGGAAGTTGACCAAATAAATCCAGCCCCCGAAAAAGAGTAATGCTGTGTCGATGGGAAGGCATTTCCCTCTGTAGCTTGCATATCTCCCATTGATTGCTGCCAAATTTCATCGTAAATGTAGACCATGCGACAGTGCTTTCATTGGAACTAAGACATGGTGCATATCTTCACTTCAGAATTAGCTAAAGTTATATACACTTAATTAATTCGTCTTGAGTTACACTAGCTCAAGTGAGAGCAGCCACACTGCAAAATAACAGTCAAATGTCACAGAGTGATTGGATAAGCATCACAGACAGCTGCGTCCCCACGTCAATTGCTAACTTGAACAGCAGCCACATTCCAGCTTCAACCTATATCGCTAGACAGGCCAGTTAGCTTGGGTTTAAAGTGCCACTTAACTTGAGCTGGAAATCTTGTGTGGGGACAAAAATTGAGTTGGGGCAACAGTGGTGTTACACCTCTAGCTAACCCTGCAGTAAAGAGAAGCCCATAGAGAATAATTAGCCAGGAGGGAGATAGCTGGAGACCAAGTTAAGAGAGGAGAATAATGAGAAGGCCAGATAACAGAGAGATCAAGAAAGAAGAACTAACACATGAAAGGGGAAGCAGTGTTTGCTAAACGGTGGGGCACTGGACTGGACATCTGGATTCTATTCCTATCTTGGTCACCAAAGAAAGAAAGCTGTTTTGCATTTAAACCTTCACAATAATACTGGATGGTGTGGTTGAAAAGACCGTACCTGATACATGAAATTTCATAGACTCTAAGGTCAGAAGGTAGCATTATGGTCATCTAGTCTGACCTCCTGCACAATATAGGCCACAGACTCTCTCCTCCTCACTCCTATAAGAAATCTCTAATCTAAGATTGATTTATTAAAGTCCTTAAATCATTATTTGAAGACTTTAAGGTACAGAGAATCCACCAGCAAGTGAGCCATGCCACATGCTATTAAGGAAGGAAAAAAAATAAAATAAAACAAAACAAAAAAATTATGGTATCCCATAATACCATTCCCTCCATAAATCTATCAAACTCAATTTTGAAACCAGCTAGGTTTTTTGCCCTTACAGCTCTCCATGGCAGGTTATTCCAGACCTTCACTTCTCTGATGGCTAGAAATTTGCATGTGATTCAGGTCTAAACTTCTTGATGGCCAGTGTATATCCATTTGTTCTTGTGTCCAGGCTGGCACTGAATTTAAATAATTCCTCTCTCCCCCCCCACCATTTGTATTTATCCCTCTGATATATTTATAAAGAGCAATCCTATCTCCCCTCAACCTTCTTTTGGTTAAGTTAAACGAGCCATGTTCTTTGAGTCTCCTCTCATAAGACAGGTTTTCCAGTCCTCAGATCATCCTAGTAGCCCTTGTGTGCACCTGTTCCACTCTGAATTCATCTTTCTTAAACATGGGGGACCAGAACTGTACACAATATGCCAGATGAGGCTCACCAGAGCCCAGTATAATGATACTAAACCTCCCTATATCTACTGGAAATGCCTTTCCTGATGCACTGTATGACCGCATTAGCTTTTCTCATGGCCACATCACACTGGTGACTCAGAGTCATCCTGTGATCAGCCAATACACCCAAGTCCTTCTCCTCCTCTGTCACTTCCAACTGACGTGCCCCCAATTTACAATTTTTGGTTTTAGTCCATAAATGCCTAACTTTGCACTTTCCACTATTAAATCTCATACTATTCCTATTATTCCAGTTTACAAGTGTAGCCGTTCCACACACAGGACTCACCAGCAGGGCGCCTCCTGGTGATGGTTCTGGGGAATTAAACTCAAGTAGTCCTCCTGCTGGCAGTCCATGCTCTGCTTTCCACACGCCAGACTCAGTCCCCGAGTCCTCTGCTTGGACCTCAGCCCTCCGGCTGAGTCCATTTCCACCCCTTCCGGGGTACAACTAACCACACTGGCCCACTTTGCGTCAGTGGCTGTGGTTAGTCCATGCACTGCCGTCCTGTGGTCTAGTCCATCTTGCTTTAATCCAGCCACAGAATAAAACAGTCTAGGGCCAGTGAGCTTGTACCCCTCCTGCCACCCACATCGCTCCTGGCACGCAAGAGGGGGCGGGGAGGTACCTGGGCCTGGCCCTTACACCAGGCCCCGGCCCAGGGACCCTAGACACCTTCTCTGAGGCTCCTCCTCCCTCCAGTCTCTTCACTTTGCTGGACATTGACTCCCTGGGCCACTTCCTCGCAGCACCCAGCCTCACACCACTGCTTACCAGTCTGGATACAGCCGCCATCTGATCCCGGCTTCCAGCCCTCAGACCGCTGCTCCTGCCACTGGTTGTTCACTGTGCAGAGTCCAGCCGCTGTCCCTCTAGGCCTCCCTTCCCTGGACCATTGCCCCATCATGGCCACCTACATCTGGCCGGCTGCTCCAGAGTCCCGGCTGCTATCCCTCCAGGCCTCCTTGCCTCTGGACCACTGCCCTTGAGCCTTTGCCCTTCTGGCTGCTTTTCTGGTTCCTCAGCTCCCAGTGGCTGCACTGGGAGCTCTCCAGGGTGCTGGCTCCACCTTCTCCCTAGGCTGCCTAGTCCAGACTGAACTCTCTGCCTTGCTGCTCCTGGCATTATACTGGCTCCTGCCCTCTGATTGGCTCAGGAGCCCTATGCAGCTGATTGGCTGCCCCCTCCAGCCAGTTAACCCCTTCCCGGCCATAGTGGAGCCATTGCTTCCCTACAACAAGGTCATCCAGAGCTTCCTGTATGATACCCTGATCCTTCTTTGTATTGGCAATACCTCCCAACTTGTATCATCCACAAACTTTATTAGCACATTCCCACTTTTTGAGTCAAGATCAGAAATAAAAAGGCTAAATAAGAGTGGCCCCAAACCCAACCCCTGAGGAACTCCATTAGTAACCTCTCTCAAGCTTGACAATTCACTTTTCAGTATGATCCACTGTAGTCTCCCCTTTAACCAGTTCCTTATCCACTTTTGAATGTTCATATTAATCTCCACCTTTTCCAATTTAACTAATAATTCCCCATGTGGAATCACATCAAATGCCTTAGTGAAATCTAGGTAAATTAGATCCACCACAATCACCAGAATAATTTGTGTGTACATTTTTATATTCCCCAAATTAAATAAGCTGTCTACAGAAGTGTGATCAAGAAGAGATCCCCTAACACCAACAGGGCACATCACATTAAACGCACATTGTTATTGGAAATAATCACCCCAATGTGGAAAAAAAGGAGCACTAAGGTGGTCTCATCATGGAGCTTCTCATGCAATTTTACTGTAGCACAGTATGTTCCAAAGCTACAGAGCATCAGTTGCCAACCGCCACTGAAATGGGTATATTTTGACTATGTAATATAAAAGAGAAATATAACTGCTTGACCAAATGCTGTACTATGGAAATTTCATGTGGCTGTTGATGTAGTTGTTGACATTTACATGACCTTTCCCAGAAATGAAAACATTAAGGATATCTATCATTCATATCTTCAGATAAAAGTCACTTAAGACACAGGTATATAATGTTAACCTCTGTGCCATCTAGACAGACCTAAAGACTCTCTTAGGCTATATCTACACATGTTCAAATAAGTCAACTTTGCTAAGTCGACTTAACAAAGTAGACTTTAAGTTGACCTTGTTAAGTCGACTTAGCATGTCCACACTGTAAATTTAGGTCGACTTAAAGTCGACCTTGCTGAATCAACTTAGAGGGTCTACACTGGATGCCTAAGTCAACTTGCAGGGGCTAGGTGGACCTGGAAGTTGTGCATGGTGGGAAAGGGTGCCCCCCTTCCCCGGGCACCCCTTTAAAAGTGCCAGGGAGCTCAGCATCTTCCCCATTGTACCTGGTTACATGGGGGCTGAGCAGAACAGGGACAGGGGCAGGGTACAGGAGCAGGGTGGGCAGGGCTGTGTCCTGCCCTGTAGATGGGCATGCCAGGCTCTGGCTATGCGAGGCACCCTGGGAGGGATGTCAGTGGGAGAGCCCTGGGGGCCCTTTAAGTTGACTTAGGGCTACTCTGTGTCTACACTGGCTTAACTTAACTTAATAAAGTTGACTTAACCAGTAAGTCAACTTAAAACTAGGTCTTATTAAGTCGACTTAAATTTTCCTTAAGTCAACTTAAGGAGCATCTTAAGTTGATTTAAGGAAACTCTAGTATAGAGGCAGAGTAAATTAAGTCGACTTAAGCCTGCTTTAAATCAACTTAATTTACTAGTGTAGATGCACCCTTAGGTAGATCTCCTCACTTAGATGTAGACACTCAACATGACCCTGGGCTCTTGACCTAACACTAAGCTTGCCACAAAATCCTGAGTTTGGAGATATGCTCAGACTAGGATTGAGAATTTTTTTCCCTCTGAATTTGATGGATATTAAAATCTATTAAAGATCCTTTTCTATGAAGTCCTTGAACACATTCCTAATTGAACAGACCAGAAAAATACACTCTTTTATACTCCAAAATTCCACCAAGCATTTGATGCAGTACATTTATCTGGCAACAGATTGATATCATGTCTATTTTGGCATGATGATGATTATTTTTTTATCCTCCATATAAATGCCCTATTTCACAATCTGGAAGAAAAGGAACAAGTGATGGGCCATAGCCACTTAATAGCTATAAAATAAAACCTATAAAATAAAAACGAAATGAATTACCAACCCATAAACTAAAGTTTGGTTGCTTAAAATGGGCCCTGGCTTTAAAAATTCAATTACCATTTTAATAGAAATAAGTTTACTCAATATATGATTTACGTTCTTACATATTTTTTTTTCTCCTTTGCAAAGCCCGACACTGCTAATAATGTATGACATCCTGGCCTTTCCTCTAATTATTTTAAGATTGATTAGGAAACAGAAATGTTGATGCATTTATCCAAATAATTAAATGATGCCAAAAAAAGCACACAGCAATATGTCGCAGTTGAAAACTAGAGTTGACCAAGCTAATAAAAGCTGTCAGTTAATGTTCCTGGACAGAAAACATACCAGGACAATTCATTGAAAGTTAGCAATGGAGACCATCTTCACCAGGAAATTCCTTTGATCTTCTTCTGGACCAGTTTGGCAATTCCTTCCTTTGCTTCCTATTAAACTATAACAGAAGGTTCGTGTCTTGCATATATTGCTCTATTATTTTGGAATGGTGGCTATAGCACATCTTTATTTAGATTAGAGGAGAATCTTTTTATTTTTTCACTTCCGTTGTAGAGTGCTTGTCCTAGTGTCTTTAATCTTTTTTTGACTAACAGAATCCTTACAGGTATGGGGTGGGGAAAACATTTATCAATGGAATGTCGCTGGCTGACATCAACATTTATTTTTATGGATTCCAGAAGATAAAGCCTTCCTGTGAACACTTTTGAATCTGGCAGTTCTGAGAGTTGTTTTGGCCTAGAGACCTTAAGAAATTCCTTGGAAAAAACAGAACCAGAATGGCTACATCTAAATGGGTCTATTTCTAATATGTTTTAAATCAACTGGTATCTTCATTTGACATGGTGCTTCCTGGTAGAATATTAGCACTGGCCTTGATTGTACAATAAGATCTGTGTAGGTAGACCTGTGTGAAATTCAGTGACTTCAGTGGAAGTCTGTACAGGGGCAGGAGTCCACTTGCAGATCCAATTACACCATTGCCTCTCTTTCTCACCCAAAGCCACAGGTGTAACCACATGAAAAATATACATGGGTTCCTAAGGGGGAAACTAGGACGTCAGAACACATAACTCCTGAAGGTCCACCCTGGAGGAGAGCATCAGAATATTAAAATGTTGGTGTGGACATACTCCTTTATACCTCCCTGTGACCCAACCAGTGGTTGCAGTTGTTCCCAAAGTACCCTATAAAAATATCTTTTTAAACTTATGCAAGTCTAACCTTGCATTGCGCTGATGTATAACAAATGTGTAACATGCATTTCATGATTAGCCAAAGACGGTAGAAGAATCTCAGCCATGTGGCACAGGAGATTTAAAAAGAGAAGGAAACAATGTTTTTTCCATGTGAGAAAGAATGACATGTGATGAAAGAGCAGAGGAAGATATTGTCATAACAAAGGAAATATGTTATTATTTATTGGCCGCACTTAAGCTCCGGAATTTTGGATTACAGTATCTAGTTACAAATACTGCTTGAAATTTTGTAAATATTGCAAAAAGGTAAGACAAATGGATAACTCTGAATTCATTCCACAATTAATACTTCCACAATTCAGCCTTAGAAATGAGTGACTTTTTCTTTCTTGCTACATATTACACATCTTTTGGGAAACAGATCTTGTGAGCACCCTCAAATCCCACTGGCATTGGGCTTGAACCTGCATCCCGTAATGTTGATGGGCGTTTTGCCAATGACTGATGTGAGCATTATACTGCCCATTAATGAAGGCACTCAGCACCTCACAAGATCAGGCCAGAGAGAAACAATAGCTCTGACCCTATGTGGCACTGGCGATAAGTTTTTTGGGACAAGGACTGTCCCTGCCTGAGGCCCCTAGACACTTCTGCAATACAATTAATAATGATAAATAAATCCTACTTAATCCAGGCCTGCTCTCTTTCACACCCTTCACTACAGTGGCCTACTAAACTCACAGGGAGTTTGAAAGAACACAGGATTACGGTATTTCTTTCCTAAAGGGGCACTTCTCGACTAGTTTGCACATCCATTATTATTTTAACGTGCATTTAGCCAAAACATTCTGACACATTTATCTGATTTGTCGCTATTTATTTCTTGGTTTTCCCTGCTCTCTTTTACAGCACTAACCTGTTTCAAAACAGTTCTCAATTTGTAAAGATGACATTGTCATACAACTCTCATTGTGCTGGGATGTTGTAGCTCTCCCCCCCACCCCCACCCCTCACTCAGTCACACACACACACACACACACTCCCCTCAGGTCTGATAGTGCATCACCGGGGGGGGGGAAGCAGACCAAAATAACCAACAGTAAGTTGGCTGATTCTGGCAGCAAGACAAATCTAGCACCACACGTCAGGGAGGAAGAGAGTGCATTGCTCATCCCTTCAGTTTTGTCAGCGTAAGGGAATGCTGGACATCAACAGACAACGAAGGAGGCTGCAGGAAGAACTGCTAAATTACTTTCAAACCCAACTCCTTTTTCATCTTCTGATTGGAATATACAGGTAAAAATACTAAAATGCTTTGGTTAAGTGGACTCAGTGAATAAAAAGCAGTTAGAAGAAGACTGGACAGATTAATCTTGTTCCTAGCAAACAATGGAAGTAAATGGCAGTGTCCGGTCTAATATTTACTGTATGTTGAATACCCTCAGGTACGGTATCTTTGCATGCTTTGGGTTGGATGAGTCTCATTAGAGTAAATAAATTGCTGAAAGTGGTAGTCAGTATATATATATATATATATTTGGTTACACTTCGCTAAAGTTCCCTTTATAAATACTTTATTATTATTTATTTAATTATAGCTCAGGTTGATAGCATCCTGTATAACAACTTGGAACTGCATTTAAATAGACAGATTGAATATTTTTAGCCAGAATGACTGCTGTGTCTTATAATGTACTTGCATTACCACCATGTTAAGAATTTATTATTAATGCAGTTCATAATACAATTTATAATAATGTTACTGAAGACTGTATCTACAATCAGCAGTCATTTAATATTGATAAACCATTTAGAAACACTATATTAGTTCATTGTGAGAGAGATTATACAGTATCAGATCAGAAAAAATAGTGTATGTATTCACAGTTCATTACGTGATATCAGCAATCTAAGAAGAGAATATACTTCTTGTTTGAAACCTTGGTTTAAACAGGGACTTTTGACATCTCAGACTTCTTTTCTCCCAAATAGATGTCAGAAGACAGGACAGACAAGGTAAAAATCAGAGCAACTGAAAACTTTGAAAATGAGAAGCAAAATATTACTTGGTTAAATGAAGGTAGGTTGCATGATTATTTATTAAATGTCTATTTATACTCGGATATATTTCTTTTGGCTTATTAAACTTATTGCGGCAGAAAGACAAAGGAATATTGATTAAACTCCCATTAACTTAAGTTGAGCCAGGACTTCACCCTATGAGTCTTCTAGCTCAGTGGTTTTCAAACCTTTTTCTTCAGGACCCAATTGAAAACAAATCATTTATGTCCATAACCCAACAATTACATCTTCGAGCAATGCATTTCAGTCTTTCAGCGGCAACGGTAGGGGGCGCTGGGACCCACTACCTGAAGGTCAATGACCCAGTACTAGATCCCAACTCATGGTTTGAAAACCACTCCTCTAGCTGGAAGTCTACAGTACATGCAATGATTTTGTTAGTCTTCCAGTTGGCCTAAGTTGTGAGAATTTAGAGCTACCTGGGAGGGGGGGGGGGTTCATATAAATGATCTTGTAGTCAGAAGGAAACTTTTAAATGTATTAATTATTATTAATAATAATAATAATAATTATTATTATAAACCTGCTACAGTCACAAAAGATTGTGGACCAAGCATCAGGCTCCTTTCCAAGGTTTTACTAAGTCAAATTAAGTGAATTAAAGTTTGTGTGGCTTACCTGCAGTTGGGTAAAATTAAGTGAGTACTTTGGAATTTGGTCCTATACTATCTATGTTAGGGGAAGGTAATATTATAATCTACTTTTAATAACCGTCTGTTAGCACTGTTTTCTTTTCATGTATAAGGAAGATGACAAGATGTTAAGAAAAATGAAGAGCAATACCACACTAAGACAGTGAGAAACTTTTCTTCCTGTAGGAAAGAAGTTGCTAAGAATTGCTAAAAGCATTCAGATTTTATCAATTTTATAATATTTATTCATTATATATTTATTATAAGATTTTATAACATTTATTTATGAGCATTTAAGAGGAGAAAATACATATAGGTTTATGTTATTTTTTTTCCATGATTGCACATAACTATCATCATAAAAATCACTTTCTTAAATATTTTACGCTCTAAAAATGGATCTTCCAGGTTAACGCATAAAAGTTACAAGACATGAACGCACACAAAAAGTATCTTTAACTTAGTGAAGTCATAGTATGATATTTCATAATACTTTACCTCACACATTATACATAGTGTCTGTATGATAACTATATTCCCCCGAGGAAGTGGGTTGCAGCCCACGGAAGCTTACACCCGAAGAAATTTGTTAGTCTTTAAGGTGCCACAGGACTTCTGTTGTTTTTTCCTATATGCACCAAGAGAGTGGAAATTCTGAAGGCAAAAAGTTGCAAGACTTATTAAATGCATTTATCACATATGCCATGTTCAGAGGTGTCTTATAGATTATATTACATAAATTCTAACAATTTTTACAAGGGGTAAAAAGAAGTGATCTGATATTTTGAAATATTAAATGCACACGTTTGCAAGAAAGACGTGTCATTTATTTTAATGATTGTAAGACGCATTTCATTATATTTATTTTATTCCCAGTGTATGTTCACAGACAAGTCAGGTCTAGTCATTGGGAGGCCTTGACTCAGCAATAAAAGAGAACAAGATCTGAGTTTTGTCTTGTCTCTCACTTCCTATACTGACAGGATCATTACAGAGGTGGCACTTCCAAAGAATGAAAACCATAGCACCAGGCAAACCTGATTGGGCAACATAAATGTTTTTTGGTTGTACAGTAGCAATTTAGTTCCTTCTTCACAGAAATCCAACCTCAGGAGGAACACTGTGCATGAAAGGTTTGCAGGATGAGACTCACAGAGGGCAATAGTTCCAATAGAGATGAAAAATGATTTCTGATGCAACTAAACAGAATTGCATTAGTCCATGTAACATCAAAACCACATCTGAGTGAGACCAGCGTAACACATAATTTGACCTGATTCAAAAAGTGCATAATTATCCCCAATTTATTGATGAGGAAATTAAAGAACAGGGAAGTTAAGGGACTAGCTTAACATCATACCAAGAGTCTAGACGGGGAAGTGGGGGTGAGGATCCTGGATCTCCTGACTCTAGTTATATCCATTTGTTGGCGCTACCTCATACAGCTTTATTGCGTCTCTTAGATCTGCAGGTCGTCAACTTCATTATAGTTTGATGACTCTCATCCACAGCATTTATCAGACTAACAGGATACATTCTTCTGGAGCTATTATGAGTTTGGCTGATTTGAAGTAATATACTTAGACTTCCTTTAAAGGCATTTGAGTTGGTTGGGACCACAAGACATTTTCATTAAAAAATCCCCACAGTGTTATAAAATTAACACAGCACACAGTAAATACATTAAAAAACTGGCTAACTAAGGCTATGTCTACACTTGCAAGTTAGTTCGAATTAAGGAAGCTTAATTCAAACTAACTTAAGCCTTGGCCACACTAGGCTTTCATTAGTTTGAATTAAGGGCTTCCTTAATTCGAACTAATAAACTCGATTGCTTAGTTTGAATTAACGGTTAATTTGATCTGTTAATTCGAGCTAAGTCAAATGTGGCCATATTAGTTTGAACTAATCAGCAGATTGACCTTCCTGCAACTGACTAACTCTAACTAAGCAAGTGCCCTGCATGGCCATGGCTAATTCGAACTAGCATTCTAGTAGGGCCATGCTAGTTCGAATTAAGTTAATTCAAACTAACTAAAATTAGTTTGAATTAGTTAGTTCGAATTAACTAATTTGAACTAGCTTTTGTAAGTGTAGATATAGCCTAAATGAGCCCCAACTGTAAACAAGGAATCATCATCAAATGGATGTGTTTCTAGGGAGGAATGATTCTTGGCTCGAGGCTATTTAATGTTTTTATCAATGTCCTGGAAGAAAACAAAGTCATCACTGACAAAGTTTGCAAAACTTGGGGGATTGGTGAATAATGAAGAGGATAGATCAAAGGATATAGAGCCATCTGGATTACTTGGGAAGCTGAATGCAAGCAAACGATATGCATTTAACATGACAAAATGTAAATGTATACATCTTGGATCATAGAATATAGATCATATTAACAAGATGAGGGATTCTATCCTAGGAAGACATACTCTGAAAAACGTTTGGGGGTCTTGATGGACAGTCATAGAATCATAGAAACTAGAAGGGACCATGACAGGTCATCAAGTCCAGTCCCCTGCACTCATGGCAGGACCAAGTCTGCTGACTATGAGCTCCCAGCATAACTCTGTGACTAAAAGGGTTAATGTGATGTTTGGATGAATAAACAGGGAAATCTCAAGTAGCTATAGAGAAGTTGCTTTACTTCTATATTTGAAGCAGGCATGGCCATTGCTGGAATACTGGATCTAGTTCTGTTGTCCACAATTCAGGAAGAACGTTGATAAATTAGGCCAGTGGTTTTCAAACTTAGGGTCGGGACCCAGTACTGGGTCGCAGACCTTCAGGTACTGGATCACGGTGCCCCCTGCTGCCACTGCCAAAAGACTGGAATGCATTGCTCAAAGATGTAATTGTTGGGTGGTCCTGCTTTTAGCAGGGGTTTGGACTAGATGACCTCATGAGGTCTCTTCCAACCCTAAGATTCTATGATTGCAGGCATAAATTATTTTTTTCAATGGGGTCCCGAGAAAAAAAAGTTTGAAAACCACCGAATTAGGCCATGTCATCACTGAAAATGCTGCCTCGATCCCCATAGATCGACACAATGGGATCGACTGAGCAGCCAGTGTAGACCCACTCACTGGATCCCAGAAACTCTCTCCTATCAACGCAGTAACTCTACCCCTCCAAGTGGATTAATGCTGTGTTGACGGGAGAGCATTGCTGGTCGACACAGCCGAATGAAGACTTGGAGGTAACTCAAAGTAACTAAGTCAACAGGAGAAATGCATTCTGCGGTACACAGATTGCGCATCTCCCGCTGACTTAGCCCCACAGTGTAGACTAGGCGTTGGAGAGGGTTCAGAGAAGAACCACAAGAATGATTAAAGAATTAGAAAACAGGCGCTCTATCTTCTTATCTTACCAAAGTGGGCTAAGAGGTGATTGATTACAGTCTATAAGTACCTATAGGGGGAAAAATAAGTGATAATGGGCTCTTCAATTTACCAGAGACAATTTTCATAAGATCCAATGGCTGGCAGTTGAAGCTAGACAAATTCAGACTGGGCAAAATGCATACATTTTTAACAGTGAAGGTAATTAACCTTTCGACCAGTTTACCAAGGGTCATGGTGGATTCTCTATCACTGGCAACTTGAAAATCAAGATTAGATCTTTTTCTAAAAGATCTGCCCTAGGAATTACTTGGGGAAGTTCTGTGTTATGTAAGTCAATTGGATGATTACAATAGTTCCTTCTGGGGACCCTTCTCTGAATCTGTTCGAGTATGTATCCCCTTCATTCTCTTGTGGAGTGTGTCTCAGGGATTACTGCTTGATGAAATGATAGGAAGATCCAATGTCCTATAGCACTAATAACATTTTGCTCATGATATCTTAGGAATTAGTCTCTTCTAGAGGCAGAGAACCAAATTCTTCCCACTGATGACAATTTATTCTGAAGTGCAGTGAGAATAGAATTGGCCCCTCAAATTTTTTCACAGCAGCTAAGGTTAATAAATGGTTGTGATGTTTCTGGGAAGAAACAGATATTTTCCTTTACAAGTGAATATAAAATTTTATTTTGCTTGTTATTTCTATTGATTGTTTATGTTTTATTACAGGTTTGTACATATTTTCTTGTGCATTATATCATTTTAAATTCTCGTGTATTGCTTTAGATTTTTGAGCTAGGAGTAAACCAAACAGTTTGTAGTGGTAGCTCAATTTAAACGGTTTAAAAATAATAACATAGCTTTCAGCCATCCCAATGAACAGTGAGTTTTCTTCAGGCAGAGTAAAAAGCTGGGTGTTCTTTTAGCATTCAGTTTTAAAGACAAGTTATTTTTATTCATGGTTTTGTATTGATTATTTGTTCCTTCTAAAAAACCAATCACGAACCACATAGTAGCAGAAATATGCACAAGAAATATAGTATGGAATATGGTTTTATATAGTATCTGTCATACGCAGGGCCGTCCCGTGGGGGGAGCGGGGCCCAGGGCCAAGTGGCCAAAGCGGATCCTCTGCCCCCCAGGCTGGAGGGGAGCGTGACGGGTCGACCAGCCCACTCCGCCACCAGGGAGCCGGCCCCACAGGCCGAGGGCACCTGTTGAGGGTGAAGGGGTGGGGGAATCTGGGTCCAGCTCTGCCCCTGGCCCGGGAGGCCGCCTGCGGGAGGGAGCCGGTGGCCCTGGCCCTGGGCTGGGAGGTCGAGGCCGCCTGCTGGGGGGAGCTGGCAGTGTGGGGCAGGCCGGCCCAGAGGCTGGGCTCCACATGCTCCACTCCGGGCCTGCCTGCTCCGCCCTGGGGGTGGGGAGGGCCAGCCAAGGGGCCAGGCATAGCCCTCCCGGCCGTGGGAGGAGGGGCTGCGGCGTGTGCAGGCCCCACACTGCCCTGCTGGAAGCGGGACAGTGCAGGGCCCACATAACCGCGGGGCCCAGGGCGATTGCCCCATTCGCCCCCCCCCCCGCCAGGGACAGCCCTGTGAGGTTTCCCAAAGTGCTTTATAACGTAATAACTTATGCAATATAGTGCAGTGGCTCTGTATGCAAATAAGATACCCATTACATGCTCATTGGCCTTGAGTCTTAGAACCTATTTAATTGACAGAGGAAACGTTGACCTGAATATCAGCTTTATTTAATCCATACTCTTTTGGAAGGGATATTTAACTTCCACCTTGTCAGCCACTAGCTGAAAGGACCTTGGTGTTAAATTATCTCCATAGAATGGCACTTATAACAGTAATTTTAAAACTATGCTCTATCGCGTCAGCATGGGGTAAGAGTCTAAGCCCCATACTGAGTGTGAAACTTCTGGCCACAAAAATAAGAAAGCTACCAAATGGACTGTAATGGCACTATAAAAATGAATTAGGTTCATTTGACAAACAGAGTCAGTGGACAGACAGTGCTTTGCTCACCATTAATAACTTTAGCTGTATTGATACATTTTAACCATTTCCTGCATACTTAGTTAGCTGTTCATCTTGCAAGCCTGTCTTCAAAGCACGGATTTTGTTGTCCTGTGTCTGTACAGCATTTAGCGTGTTGTGGGCACTATCGTAATTCAAATCAATAGAATCATTATAGCAAATTGCACTAGCAAAAGAGTGGTGTGGTCTTGCTAGCCTGTTAAACGATCCTACACATTTATCTCTCTCTTGGGTGGCTCACCACTTTTTCAGTCAAATTTGTACATCTGGAACTGAATTACAGTATGAGAAACTCCACCGATTTAGAGCTATTATAATGAAAAGTATCAGTGACACACCTATACTGAGATACCATGATGTGAATGAAGTATTTGGAATTTATATTTTTTTTGCTATATTGTATTATTCCAGGTGGTCATAATTTTGTAAGGATTTTTGCATTTCACTCTGGAATTAAAAATGGGCCCATCTGCGAGGAGCATTTTGCTAAAACACACAGACAATTTTGCGAAGCAAACACTGGCTCATTTCTACTTACATAGGCCTGATAATAAGGAGAAAATGGACCTATTTCCTACACACAAACAGATTTCACACTAAGAACATGTTTTGTTCTATTGTAAAACTGGAGGCCTGTGAAATGGCACAAGGTGAAACAGTGGAAACATTTATGTAAAATCTCAACTCCAGTGACCACTATCGTAGAGGATCTCTTGCCTACTTCTCTAAAAAAAATACGAAGGGCTAAATTTTGTGTGAGCATAATTTAAGTGGGTTTTTGCGCAGTTACACTCACATAGAGTTTAGATCAGTATTACCATCATTTCAGCTATGTTATTAGGGTACTAAACATGGATGCAGATAGGAAGACTGATACATCAATGAATAGAGAGACAATGATGTAACTTACAGGCAGTGTTAAAAGAAATGTCCTTTGAGCACTTGTAATCCATGGTTCCCACCAGTTTTGCACTCCAGCCAGATGTACAACCATCAGACCATCGCACTGCAGGTAAGAAACAGCACTGAGGGCTATTGAACACTCTTTAGATGTTTAAAATGGATCAAGCCAATAGCAGAGCAGCACAGAGATGCTTCTGGAAATGAGATGCACAGGGAAAACTAACTGTGATCTATGAACTCCAGTTGCTCACTTGCATCAGTGTAGTGATCTAGTGTTATGACAGTCAGGATCAAAGCTCAGCTTGGTAAAGGGGAGTCAACAGATCTACTCCAACAGATGCCAGCTGAAGAAGGGGTTCAAGTTTCAACTGGAAAGACGTCCTCAGAGTTCTTTACAAACACTAAATTTAGTCTCACAACATGAATTCATTATATCCATATGGGTAAACTAGGCAGTGAGAGGCTGTGAGACTTGCCCCAAGTTGTAAAGGGTGAAAGTGACCCTTGTGCCAGGGCCAACACAGGTCTATGTATCATTTATGTGCCTGTTGTAAGGGCTTCAGTGGGACGTACTGGATATAAGAGGTGTGTAAGCGTCCTGCTGGCCGGGAGGTTGGTTTCACTCAAAGTGATTAGAGCAAAGACTGTATCCCAGGAACCTGGCTACTAGAACAACTTTCTTAGTATAAAGTTCATGTTTTCTTTCATGGACTTTTCACAAAAGCTCTGCTGTTTCAGTCTGCTCAGTTCTGTGCACATGTATCCCCCACCAAATATAACTTCTGTGAAAAGTTAATGGACTGACTTCCTCGTGCCTGCACCAAAAGTGTGGAAAAAAATGCCAGTCTCCAGACTTTTCCCCAAAACATCCCTTTTCCAATCTACAGTTCTTATAGATTAGTAATGTTTTGGCCAAAAATAGCTTTTCTTTTTTTTCATTTTCTTAAGAACTGTATACCTCTTGAGTCCTGGCCTTCAATCCCCTGCTCTAGCCAATAGATCAGCATTTCTCAAGCTGTGTTCCACAGAACTATGGTGTTCCATATGATATGAATTGGTGTTCCATAAATTTTTTTTGACGCTAGCGATATTTTTCCTTCTCAAATATTAAATATGAAATTATGTGTGTCAAAAATACTCAGCTATTTGAATAGTAGGTGATTTTCCTTCGTTCTTCCCTCCTTATTATTTTTTTTGTTCTTTGTAAAATAAGAGACATCCCCAAAAAACTAACTCTTTACAATAAACTTTTGGGCAATATGTGCAGTAATTTTTCGGTACGAGACCCACTCCCACCCCAACCAGCATGTGTGTGTTCCGTCAATATATTCCAAGCCCAAAAGTGTCCTGTGGCCAAATTAGTTTGGGAAAGGCTGCAATAAATCTTTGCCCACAATGAAATTTAGCCCTGTGCGGTAGCTCAGAACCATGTCAGCACTAGCGTGTATGAGGTTTAAATGGCAGATAAAGACTTCTGCACAGGATGACATTTAACCTACTAATGAATGCAGTTCATATTAAAAGTGAGTCTTGCTCAGAATATGCACCTGACTGGAGTGATGATATTGACTTTAACACTTTACTCCACAAGTGAGGTTCTTTGCTGTATCTCTTAATGGCGCAGCATAGATTTATCAGCTTGGAACAGGGCTAAGATAAGTTCTGGGATGGTCCTGTAGGTGTAAGCAGCCCTCACCATAATTAGGAGGGCCTAAAGCATATGTCTACAGTGAGAATTAAGTCCACTGACTTCTGATTCCTTAAAAGAATCCAATCCTATTTAATTTACATCCATTTACATGGGAGCGTAAATTACACTGCAAAATGGCATGGATAGCCATATCCATACTAGCTTTTATCTAGCTAACAGAAGTAACAATATGAATCAAGATTAGTGACATGAACTTCACTGCAGGCAGCAATCTAAGTGCACCCCCAGTGGGTTTAGATTGGGCCACTACGTCTCCTCTACTGCTGTATCTGTATTACTGGATTAAAGTTAGCACAGGTACGCCTATCCACATAATCATACCTGAGTTTGAAGTGTGGACATATCCTAAATCCAGGAGGTTAATTAAACAGATTAGAACTCTAAGATTCACAAATCAGGGGACCCAGGTCTGCGCTCACATCCATAAAGCGGCTTCCCAAATTAAGCTGAAGACAGGGATTTGGTCTAGATCAGTGATTTTCAAACTTTTTTCCTCAGGACCCAGTTGAAAAAAATAATGTGTGCCCGGGACCCAACAATTACATCTTTGAGCAATGCATTCCAGTCTTTTGACAGTGGTAGCAGGGGGCGCCGCGACCCAATGCCTGAGGGTCTGTGATCCAGTACTGGGTCCCGATTCTAAGTTTAAAAACCACTAATCTAGAAGATCTTTCACCTCTCAGTTTGAATTCTAGTAATGGATTTGGAGAGTTTTATAAAAGACAGCTGGTGAAGTAGGATCTTGCAGGCTTATTCATGCAGTAACAAATAAAATACCAAAATACTTACAGAATGAGCGCTGTAATCTCAGCCGATTCTTTGCAGCTAAGAATGACAAGAAAAAGGACACATGTAAATACCAATCAAACTGGTCCTAGAGGGTTGGAATTCAATTCCTGGAAAGTGCCATGTCAGCTTCAAGAGGGTGACCAATGAATTAATTAAGACAACCCTTCCTTAAGTTGTAAAAAGGTAGATTTAAAGACTCTCCTTCACTGAAAATGGAGTCTATGAAATACAGAATGAGTCCAGCTTGTTGCTACTAATGGCAGTTTTATAAACTGAGCAGTCCTTGATCTCTGCACTGCCAGCCCTTTGGAAATGGGGGGCAGGGGGAGGGAATGGACTATAGACATACAGTAGGCTCTGAATAGGAAGGCACGCTTCTCTCCAGCAATAGGAAGAAATTTAGAACGTACACTTCCAGTCTGAAAGTTAACGGTAAAAGGGTTCCATGTCTGTTAAGTTTCTTTGGCTTTCATTCTCATGCCAGCAATATATCAACTAGAGCAGTGGTTTTCAAACCAAGGGTTGGGACCCAGTACGGCGTCACAGACCCTCAGGTACTGGGTCACGGCATCCCCTGCTGCTGCCCCCGAAAAACTGGAATGTGTTGCTCAAAGATGTAATTGTTGGGTCACGGGCATAAAAGATATTTTCCACTGGGTCCTGAGAAAAAAAGTTTGAAAACCACTGACCTAGAGCGTAGGTTGAAGCATACCAGGACCTGCTCTGAACGTCTTTAACTGTTGATGGTTTCAGTTCCATGAATTTAGAGACATCAGTCCTTCTGCAGATGGATGCATTCCAAAGAAATCTTTGCAGGGTTTCAAAAGGAAGTACACTGTCATTCATTGGCAGGAAGTCGTTTCAAGTGCTACGCCTGCACATTTTTACCAGTTGGGTTTTTTTTTTTCCCATACTTCAAAAGTTTCTTTTTGCACAGCTACAGTTTTCAGAAAACTGTTTTCAGCTTTTCCAGGTTGGGTACTGATACGAAGTCTCAGGCAATGTCTAAGTCAGTCTGGGGAGTGCCCCACCCTGACATTTACAGTAACCAACACCTGATTGAATTCCCCCACACTGAAAACAAAGAGGAGCTGAGGCCCTGATCAGCTTTCATGGAGATTTAAAGGTCTCTCATTTGCCTTTTAATAAAGTGAGGGCTTATTCACTACAGGTGGAATTCATCCCTTTGGAAAGGACCAGCAAAAGACCTATGCATGAATTAATCACTATTTAAGTTGTGAGTGAGCTTTGGGCTGGTCTGGACCTCTGAACAAAGCGATTATTACTCTACTTAAGGCAACAGCCTCTTTACACTTCTCCATTTAGAGAGGGCTTACCTCTAGTTTCTGGGTTTAAGCCCAATGAACACATTCAAACAACACACAAAATTAGGTAAATGAAAATGCACCCAGATTGTTATTATCTTCTTAATGAACCCATGGCTGCAGTATCTAAGAAGATAACCTTTTATATTCTTATACACACATTCTATATAGAAACACACTTGAGAAATTTGTGTAACAAAAACCTCTACATGAACATGTTGACAAGCCCCAGAGGTAGAACAGTAGATGAACTCTTCTCTGTTGAGCTCCTCCAGCCAAGTAAAAAGGTTTAGTGCTGATGATGCATCTCTGAGCTGATTACTAACACAAATTAAGCTTCCTCACATCTTTTTTGAAATATGCCCATAAGCAATTTGAAAGAAAAGGAAGTATCGTTCCATCATTCACAGAAGAATCAGGTGCCAGGTGCTCTAAAGGTTTTAGAGATTAAGTATGTGTGATATGAATACAATTTAGCAGTATCGCTCCATCCATAATGAAAAGGTAAATATGTACTCTGCTTCAATATGATCATGTAAGTAGGGACCAGAGAGAAAAATAATACAGGGCATATTAATCTCTTCCCATTGAAGCAAGCCAATCAGGAATAAAATTTCAGGAGAGAAAGGTCCTGTTTATTTTGAAATTTATACAAGGCAATTTCCTAAATAAAAAATATTGGCTCAAACAACACACTGAAAAGCAGTTAAAAAGGAAAAACAAAATAGCTTTATGCAGATGGAAAACAGACAATGTGTGTGGGCAAAAAAGAGATCACATAACCTACGGGAACCCACAGACTTAGATGCCCAAACCAAAGTTTGAATCTGCAAATCTCCTTCCTTTCCCTGTAGCATATGTAAAACAAGGAAATTATATTACACACAGTCCCTGCCTTAGCCGCATGCATATTTCTCAATTAATTGCTATTCAGTCTTTAGAACTAACAACTAGGTTTTAAAAACATGAATTTTCAGTGCAACGTGGGGAAGATTTTGGACCTGAATACTTACGTTTAATTTAAAACAGATTATTCCTTTGGTTCAAACCAAAATAATTTGTCTTCCAATCTTTGGTTATTCACATGCAGAACCCCACCTCCTTATTTTGCAAACTAAAAAAATGCCCAATGAAGCTTTCCAAAGCCAAACACAAAATCCTACTGGAATTTCCCATCTCTGTTTTTCCTAGTGTTATTCCAGTGGGTGAACTTTACCTCTGTGTGCCGAAAGCCAGCAGAATGGCAATGCGCCAATGAATTTCCACTTAAGCCCAATGAAGGCCCTGTGCATGGAAGAGAATTTCAGTTGCATAGGGTGCATCTACACTTATAAATTAGGTTGATTTAAGCAGGCTTAAGTTGACTTAATTTAATCCACGTCTACACTGGGCTTTCCTTAATTCGACTGGTGCTCCTTAAATTGAATTAAGGAAAAACTAGTTTGAATTAATAATACCTCATTATAATTCAAACTAGAGTCTAAATCAACTTTTTTAAAGTCACCTTAGCCAGTGTAGACGCCCTAAGTCAACTTGGTCGACTTCGGGCAGGGGAGACAAGGGAGCACCGCATGGCTCCATGGCAGAAGGGAGCCACTGTGGCTTCCTTGTCCTGGGGAGCCTCTGCTCCCTTCTCCCCAGACCTGCGGCTTCCCTGCCACCTGGCTGTGCTGGGACCAAGAAGCCACAATTGCTGGCACGGCTGCCCTCCAGCTCCCAGGAAGCCTCCGGAGGCTTCCTGGGAGCTGGAGCATAGTCTCAGCCAGAAGGGAGCCGCACAGCTCCATTCTGGCCCAGACCTCTGGGGTCCCAGCAGAAAGGAGC
>ML685770.1:20449247-20462173 GCA_007922175.1 Pelusios castaneus
GGATCCCTTTTTGCCGGGACCTGCGGGGGTCCCAGGCAGAGGGGAGCTTCCGGGTTCCTTCTAGCCGGGACCACTCGGTCCCGGCTAGAAAGGCTCCCTTCTGCCCAGGACCTGAGCGGTCCTGACCAGAAGGGAGCCGAGCAGTCCGGGGCCGAAGGGAGCTCCACGCTTCCTTCTCCCACAGACCACTCCGGGGCTTGCTGCCTTGGGGGAGAGCCAGCCCCACATGGGGCTGGCTCTCCCTGGACCTAACTAGTTGACTTAGAGAGTCTAATATAGACTCTCTAAGTCGAGTTAGTAAGGCCCACTTTAAGTCGACTTAAGAGTCCTGTGTGGACTCTCTAAATTGACTTAATAAGGTTGACTTAAAGTCGACTTATTAAAGTCGATTTATTTAAGTCGACCTAAATCCCTAAGTGTAGACATAGCCATAGGGATTAAATTCAAAACTGATGGGTGCTGCTTAAAAACAGACTACGTTCTCATGTTATTCTATTTATGCAAGGGCAAGTCTGCTCTATCTTACATACACCTAGCTGTTTTTTCTGAGACCACCTTCAGCTTCCATCTTGTGACTTTATACTCATTGTGCATACCCACTAATGCCAAACTGGTACAATTGACAGCTCTTTATTATTAAAGGGCCAAAGTTAATGGTCCAAAAGAATATGTGCTAACTGCCTATGCTAAACCATCTACATTTAGCTGTGACTCTTTGAGTACCTCTCCCAGCCCTGAGGAAGAGCACTGTGTAGCTGGCAGTTGTCTCCTCCCTCCCCTCTTCTCTTAAAAAAAAAAAAAAGGCAGGAAAAACTTTCCTTGCTGTTTCTTTGCTGCAGGCACAACAGAGGGAACCAGAGCTGCATGCAGAGAGAGGAATTACGTAAAAACTTTCAGGGGCTGCAGGCAGGGAAAGAGCTATGTTGCTATGATGAAGGAGACTGGAGAATCATGAAAATCAAGATTAGAGCTACTCTCTGGTTACAGAGATCTAAATTTAAATTGTAGATTTGACTTCCGTGCTACACCACTTGCTGAGGTGATGTTATCAGGTCGAATTACAGCTCCATTGAATTCGAATTCCCTGCTCTGAAAATGGTGACACAGGCTGCAGAAGGTGAAGGTAAACAGCTTATGTCAAACTTCACTGTCAGTGTAGACCAGGGCTGTGGTTGAGAATGTCACTCTCTCTTTATAGTGATAAAGATTTATCAAATCGGAAGGTTTTGCAGCATTTTCTAAAAGCATTGAGATTCTGGATTTGCCTGATCTCCTCCGGAAGTTCATTCCTTAGCTGGATCCCTTCAAATGAGAATGCCTGGCTTTCATGTGCTTTACACTGAGCAATCTGACCTGAACTCACCTATGGGAGACATTATGAACAAAACAGATATAACATAAGCAGCAGTGCAAATTTCCCCACATTGTTCCAGCCCTGACTTGCATCACGAAAGGATAGTACAGTCTCCATGCCTTAAAATGTTTTCATGTAAAATAAATAAAATATAAAACTAAGCAGCGGTTTTCCAGTATGACACAGCAGTATTACTTGCATTAGGCCAATTTACCACTTATGATAGCAGTAATAGCACTAAAAGCCAATAAAAATGGTCTGTTCGTTCAGAGCTTGGCTTTTATGGCTTATTCTAAATATTATCAAGTGAATCAAAAGCTGTCATTATAGTGTCTAAAAAGCCTTCGTCGCTTGTAAGCAAACAGTGTGACTTTGACAAATAATCATTAATATGCCTGTATGAGGCCAGGGCAAAAAGAGAAGGAAATAGGAAAAGCCTGAATTTCACCTTACAGAACTCATTAAGATAATCTCAGCTCAATTTTAAATAAGACAGTTTTTATACATAAAATGCCATAAGTTCCCCAAGTTTTTTTTAACTCCGTATAATTTTCAGACAACCCAAAATGCTTAGCTAGTGCACGAATGAGATGGTTATCTGGCTGTAGTGATATATCTTCCTCAGCTCTGGGAAATGCTTAGGGCTCAATTGTGCTTTTAGGCCCAATCTTGTGTAAGGGGTAGTGCACAACCCGAGGAGGCATTCTGTCTCTGGTATTACACTGAGGCACAATTCTTCCCCGCTCTCTTCTTGTTCTGGGAGGGAAAGTATGTTACCGCAACTCTTGAAGGAGTGTAGTTTATTTTCCTCCCTTACACTTCTTCAGTTAAGCTCCCTTGTCAAAGAGAGAGAAGAGCCTAGGGCTGAACTACCTACCACTCTCCATCTGCTTTCTGCCAATTTGCTTGTAGAGAGGAATATCCTGAAAGCAGAGCTATGTAGGCTGAGCTAGGGGCAGTCTCTAATACTGCCTTATGCGGCTGAATAAGGCAAGCCATTATATATTTGATTAACATTTCACTTCGCTCAACCTCAGCCATCTACATTTGCCATTTCTAGCCTTTGAAGCCCTGGCCACTCTGCCTGAGTGCAATACCCATCTTGAAAACATGCATCACACACAAGTCCTGTGCTTGCAACTGACTTGGAAATACAACTGAGCTGGTCACTGCCGAGACTCCAGCAGTTTCCCTCGCCAATTTTGACGAGGCAAACAGGCCATACTACTAAATCTATAGACCACCACATAATTTTTAGCATCATTTCTTAACACAGTTGTGTTACTGTGTAACCAGGTGAAGTGTACAGACTTGTTAAACCTGAAGATTCAGAAAGGTGGAGATTTTACTCAAATGACTTGATTTGCCTAGTCGATTAACAGGCATCGTCTTGTTCAGTGCTTTTTTTCTAAAAAAAAAGGTACCGGAACTCCTATTGATGTCCGTCGTGTCATAAAGAAATAACACTGAAAATAGTGCAGTAAACAGTAAATTTTTGAATATATCAAAGAAATAAAAATACAAGGTAAAAACTGTTAAGTTTTATTAACTATGCAGGCCGCTAATATACTGAAAGACAACCTGTGAGGTCTTACAGCAGGGGTCCTCACACTTTTTAAATAGGGGGCCAGTTCACGGTCCCTCAGACTGTTGGGGGGCCGTATTATAATTAGAAAAAAACGTGAATGCGTAGCTATCACGTCTGCTGCTGGCCTGTGTTTCTGGGTACTGGGTGGCAGGCAGTAATGCATCCACACACTTTTTGTTGGTGCTGTGGGCTCCGGCCAGGCCCAGAGTGTGGGACTGACTGACCGATGTTAGCCTGCTGGCCTGCTGTTGTGTACGCAACTAGTAGCCAATGTTCCCTCTAGGTTTGGTGGCTTGTGTGCAAAATTTTCAAGCCGTGTGAAAAACTTTTTCAGAATAAATTTTGGGGGAAAACTCACAAGACAGAAATAATAGGCATTAATTGAAGATAAAGTGACTGTAAATAGAATTAATTAATTAATTGTGTTTAATTAATTTAATTGGAATGAATTTGGAATTGAAATCTAATTTTAAGAAAGGTTTTTATTTAAAATTAATTTTTAAAAAGTTTTAAAAAAGAAGGGAGAGAAAGAAAAAAGAGAAGGAAGGAGGAGACAAACAAAAAAAGAAAGAAAGGAAGGAAGCAAAGACAGAAAGAGCAGGAAGGAAGGAAGACAAAGAAGAGAAAGAAAAAAAGGAAAGGAAGAAAGAAGAGAAAGGAAGGCAGGGAAGAGGAAGACAAAGAAGAGAAAAAGAAAAAAAGGAAAGGAAGAAAGAAGAGAAAGGAAGGAAAGGAAGAGGAAGAGAAAGGAAGAGGAAGACAAAGAAGAGGGGAAAAAAAGGAAAGGAAGGAAAGGAAGAGGAAGAGAAAGAAAGCAGCCCCGGGGGTCTGGAGGGGGTGGTGGGGGCTGCCGGCCTGCGCGGGGGTCCCTCCTTGTCCCCCCCCCCACCCCTCTACCCGGCCCATCTCCTTGTCCCCACCTCCACCCCTCTAACCCGGCCCGTCTCCTTGTCCCCACCCCCACCCCACAACCCAGCCCGTCTCCTTGTCCCCCGCACCCCACAACCCGGCCACTCTCCTTGTCCCCACCCCCACCCCTCTCCAGGCCTCCCTCCAGCCCCCTTACCTGGCCGGAGGCTGGGAACTACAGGGACGGCCGGCAGAGCTGCTTGCCGGCCAGTCCGCTCCCGCCCTGAGCACGCTGTAACTGCGCATGCTCAGGGCGGGAGATTTAAATCTCCCCAGCCCGGCCCAGCCTGCACAGCTGGGAGGGAGCACCGGCGGGGACCGAACGCGGCCCCGGCAGGGCAGACAGACCCCAGCAACGGAGCCTGATCCTGGCCCCGTGCCGGGAGGCCGACGCTGTCGGCAGAGCGGGGCGGGGTCGGCTCTGGGCCAGGAAGTCGAGGCGGCCGGTGGGTGGGAGAAGGAAAAAAAGGTGCCGGAACGCCGTTCCGGTGCGTTCCGGCAGAAAAAAAGCACTGGTCTTGTTTATGCAGATGGCAGCAAAAATCCTGCTTACCAGAATGTAAAATGGATGAGGTGCCAGCCTGGAATGAGCTTTAGGGACACATGAATTGCTGTGCTCCCACAGACTTGCTTGTTGCCCTGATAATGCCAGAGGCTCCTGCTTGGTCTTAGTCCTAAAAAACTGTGATGAGATTGCTAGGGCTCTGCTTGCGTTAAGCTGGGGGCTGGCTCCTGACATCAGTTGGCTAGACTACTAGCACTAGCTGGGATCTTAAACCTGACTTCTCCTTTCCCCTCACGTAGGGTGCGTCTACACTTACAAATGAAGTCGATTTAAGGAGGCTTAAATCGACTTAATTAACTCCGCGTCTACACTGGGCTTTCCTTAAGTCGACTTAAGCTGCTCCTTAAGTCGAATTAAGGAAAAGTTAGTTCGAATTAATAACACCTCGTTTTAATGCGAACTAGCGCTTAAGTTGACTTTATTAAGTCTGCTTAAGCCAGTGGAGACGGGGATTAGCGCCTTGGTGGAGCGTATTGGCGACTTAAAACGTTAAATTGACTTAATAAGGTCGAAAAGGGGCCACGTCTACACTTGAAAAGTTAAGTCCACTTCTGTTAAGTCGACTTAATAAGGTCCACTTTAAGTTGACCTTATTAAGTCGACTTCATAAAGTTGACAACTTTTCAAGTGTAGACATAACCTTAGGGTCTCTAGCTTTTCTGCTGCTGCCCTTAGTCAAGGCTGGCCAGCCCTTAGATCAGGGTACCATAGCTCCATTTCATGGTTAAAGTCTTTCGATAGGAAGACTTAGAGTCTAAAGTTCTTGAAGACTCTAATCATAGAGACCCCAGCAGAGGCACACCCTAGAGTGTCTCCTCAGCTCTCCCAGAAGCTGGGAGATTTAAATCCCTCAGCATGAGCCTACAAGCCAAGCAGAAGGATGTGGGGCTAGGCATGTTACCATAACAACAGTCTTACCAGGCCAGAGGTCCTGGCTGGACAGTCCCATCATTGCAGGTGCCTTCAGAGGCTTCCCTTCATGTTTGGTTGGGTTTTTCCTCTATATGGGGATTCTCTGTCCCAATAAACACTTGAATGACACCAAGTGGCAAATCTATGCATGGGGATCCAATCCCCATTATCGGTGATGCTCATGAAAAGCAGGAAATTCTCTGAGCTGCACAGAAGCTTGCAGAGGCTTTGGACATCTGTCAGGTTAAATCAGGCAAAGGTATTGAGTACAATTTCGATACAGCTGTCTGAGAAGAATGAACTGAGTTGAAGCCGGAATTAATACATTTATTTTTTCTCCTCTGGACACCATCATTCACATGGAGTCACAGATTTCATGGCCTAACGGGACCTTTATGTTCATCTAGACTGACCTGCTATGTAGACCATAGATTTCATCCAGAAATGCCTGCATGAAGTCCAACAAGCAAAGCTTGAGCTAACGCATATCTTTTGGAAAGAAATCCCAATGGATTTTAAAGACTCCAAGAAACAGAATTTACCCCCTTCTTTGTTCATCTGTTCAAGTGACTAGTTACCCATCCATCTCACTGTGTCTTCCTCTGACTTGTGCTGTAAGAAGACCAACAGCAGGTGCTTGCCGGAGGGTAAAATAGTTAGCATGGTGCATGACCACATTGTGGGTTCAGAGCAATGCAGGAAAAAATCTCTTCCCAGGATGGCTTGGTATGGAGGTGACGTGGGAAAAGCTCTTACTCGGTTAGAGTGAACCACAGTAGATACAAGATGATCCCAAGTGCATCATGACATCTGGTTTAAATGATGTCAACATACCTTTTATTCTAGGAGATGTGATAGTGCCGAGGTATTAATACAGGCTTTGAAGCACTACAGCCTAATGGCAGAGCTGAGTTGTTTGGAGGGAAAGACTCAGTTTTCTTCCCAGTATCCCTTTCTGTGGATTTGTGTCTCCTGAATTCAAACTCCTCCAGAAATGCAAAGTGCACCTCAGATGACACCACCACATTTCACTTCATTTTATTTTGGGGTTGAAGAGGGTTGGGAACAGGTGCAGGGAAGTAGGCAGGAAGAGGCAGGCCTCATAAGAAGATGGAGAGGAGGCCAGGAATTAAAAAGTAGTTTACTGATTCACAGTAAGGCGTGTGATCCTTTTTAATGCTCTCTGAGTTCCTTCAAATACCTCAGAGTATCCAGTAGCCATTTATTCATATTATAAGCCCAACAGTTGCTGTTGTATGCCCGGGAACAAGCTGGCCAGCAAAAGTACAGTAATTTAAGACTGAAATGTATAGGCTTCCTATTGAACAACAATTCTGGATTTCCAAGGCATTTTGAGTTTTGTCTTGCATGCCTGCAACACAACAGTGGTGTGATACAGCTTTGGTTCTAGGGATTAAACTCTTCTCTTAAATCTTTGTAGTAGTTTCTGAGACGGGGCAGGGAGGAAGAATCATTATTGGCGAGTGCTACTGAAAGTGACAAGTGATATTGGATTTACCCTCTTATTGTAGCAGGGAAGAGAGACAGCACAAGAGATTCATTACAAGGCAGTGGTCCCTGATGACTGGATGCAGGTGTGTTGAGAAAGGCATTGGACGAGGACCACATGACGATGCAGTATGATTTGAAGCAGAGTTTTATGAGTGAGGCCCCAATTCAGGAAGATACGTAATTCAGTAGGATTTGTGTATTTAAAATTAGGCATGGGCTCAAGTATTTTGCTGACTCTGGGACAAATAGACTAGGAAGATGTGGACATTACTTCTACCAATAGGCTATAATAGAGGCCATAGCCCAGGTGTAATTTTATGTAGCATCTTCCTTTTAGGGTGACCAGATATTCCAATTTTATAGGGACATATCTGATATTCAGGGTTTTAGGCTTGTCTAGCCTGACAGTGGCAAGTTCTCTGCCATCAGATTGAACTTCCCCGTTTGAATGAGGGATCTGTGAAGACCCGCTCAATTGATTGGGGAGTCGATCCATTAACTTCAGTCCCTCAAAGGAGTAGTGTGAGTTGAAAGGAGGGCATTTCCCTTCAACTCAGCACAGTGGACGCAACAGATGTTAGGAAGTTGAAGACAGATATGCAAGGTATTTTAAGTAACTTGAGTATCTGCCTTCCACCACCACCAAAAACAGCAGGAAGTGTAGACTAGGGCCCAGTCTTATATAGGCATCTAACCTCTGTCCCAATTTTTCACACTTGCTATCTGGTCACCCTATCTCCCTCTGATTTTCTGAGGGGATAAGTACAAATCTATTTCCTCCCCCACTCTACTTAATAGATCACCAACATAAATCCATTCAAGTCTTGGTCTGGGATCCCAGGACTTGGCCTTAATATAATACCTTTTTTCCATTTTTTCTCTTTAGTGAGGCACATTGATATTTGTACCTATCTGTATTTTGTTTTATTAATGGGAACTTTTTCAAATCCTGTGCGGTAATGGACTGTGGGATATGGGATTAGACATTCATTATTCTCAAGAGCACTGTGTAGACTGCACCATTAAGACATGAGCAAAGCTGAAGAATGGGGGCTTGAAGTCTGGCAAATAAGCTCTTCCGAGCTACTGCTATGTGCCCATTACGCTTAGTTTGGCTCCCCTTTAAAACTTTGTGCTGACAGAGTTCCAATTGCTTCGGCCAAATGTGTTATAAAGAGGCTAGATCACTGAGCAATCTGTTCTGGATCAGTCAGCTCAAATCAGGGCGAAGCACTGGCCATTAGCAAGCTTAAAAAAATAAAAAAGTGACTGGATATTTGGTGTATCAGTTTAATAGATAAACTGTTAATGAGGGTCTCTAGAAGTAGGAAAACTTACTAATCAGGATGGGGGTTCTACTAGCAACAGGAATAGCACTTACTGTTTTATTTCTGCTGCTTTCAACTATACCTTTATCTTCCTTCCATTCCATTGTACATTTGTCTCAGGTTTTGTTAGGGGTTTTCTTCTGGCTTTTACAACAACAAAAACAAAAAAGGCAATTTTACACAAGTAAAAGACTATAATTTTACTATGAAAAAAACTTGCTTTACAACCTGAGAGGCAAACTGGGGGGAAATTTATGATTTTGCCCTTTTCAATATTTCACATTTTAAACACACACACACACACACACACACACACACACACACACACACACACACAAAAGAGAGAGAGAGAGAAGCTTTTGCTAATGGAAATAGACACATTTCAGCTTTGATCAAATTTATGAGTAACTGTGAAATAGAAAATCTCAGGTTGTGCCAATGAATTCTCAGTGTGGGAAGGGGTAGCTAGTAATTTTGCATAGCTCTTCTGACTGAACAATGTCCCGCTCTGCATGCAGGACTTAAAATAATTGTTTTTTCCAATAAGACAGGTGAAAAGGCATTAATATTGCTTTACATCTTCCACTTGAGATCGCAATGCACTTTTCTGACTTTAACAAGATAAAACTCACAACACCTGTGTGAAGGTTTGGCTTGAACTAAATCTTTGGGAACTTGAGTGGACATGTGTTCTAGATCTGAACTTTGTGGCTGGATCTTATTTATAGAATGGACCAAACCAAACTCTAGAGCTGAACCTTCTCAAGCTGTGGGGAAATTTATATCAAAACTTTGTCCCATCCATTCCCCCTAGCTTATATGTTTAGAGACTGAAGCCCAAAAATGCAAACGTTGAGAATTAGCCGCTGATCTTGTTCATCTTATTTTTAGAATTCCCAGTTCACACCTCGTTCTCAGAGATGTTGAGCGTTGCAATACTCATTGACTTCATTTAGAGCTGGAGGTGCTCAACATTTCTGACGGTCAAGCCCTATGTGTTTTAAGCTGATCAACCAAAATTTGTGCCACCTAAAATCACTGGTGTGTTTTTTTGTTTGTTTTTTTGAGAAAGATGTCCCAAAAGCATAAGGAGCCAAAACCGCCACTGGCTTCAATGGGAACATGATCCAGTCCAAAAGTGACATAGGGTGTGTCTACATCGGAGGTTCCATTAAGTCAACTTAGAGAGTCCATATTGAAAACTCTTGTCAATTTCCTGCGTCCACACTGGCAAGTGCTAGGTCGTCGGAGGAGTGGTGCATTGCAGGTAGCTGGGAGGGGGCCTGGAGGCCAATTAGGTCAACTTAAGGGCTTTCCCCGTCTACACTGGCTTAAGTTGACTTAATAAGGTTGACTTAAGTGTTAAGTCGACTGTAAGAGGTGGTGTTATTAAGTTGACTTAAGGCAGAGCTTAAGTCGACTTACTAAAAAGTCAATGTGGACACAGCCGTCTGTAGGTCAACTTAACCTTCCTTAAGTCGACCTAAGGCTCCAGTGTAGACGTACCCATACAGACAGTCCTGCATAATTAGAATCTAAGTTTCCTGATTCTCAGTCTTATACTATAATAATCATTAGATCACATTTTCAACTGTCATAAAAAAGAGTCAGTAGCACTTTTCAAGTAGCCTTCAGTAGAGTACTTCATGCAGTTCCTGTTCAGTCAGGACTCCCATTTACTTCAGTGGGCTTTGGAACAGGCCCTTAGGCTATGTCTACACTTGTTAAGTTAAGTCAACTCTGTTAAGTCAACTTAACAGAGCATCAACACTTAAAGGTGACTTAAGTCGACCTTGTTAAGTCGACTTAACAGACATATCCGTCTACACTGGCTTTAAGTCAACTTAATAAGGTCAACTTAAGCCTTAAGTCAATCTTCAGAGGTGGTGTTATTAAGTCGACTTAAGGAAGCTCTTAAGTTGACTTAACAAGCACCCAGTATGGTCGCAGAGTTCTGGAGGTTGACTTAAGCGTCCTTAGGTCGACCTAAGGCGCCAGTGTAGACACACCTGTAGTGCTTTCAGGAAGGAAAGTCTGCTTATTTTAACATGAACTGGATGAAAATGAAGCCTTCTTTGGGTAGGAGATACACACACACACATTAGGAAAGGTCCATTTTCAATATCCAAGGTAACTATTCATTCTCCTCCATGCTAATACCACTTAGTGTTTTTCTCTCTCTCTTTCAAGGCTTAAATCTTTTGCTACACAAGTTGCAGAAAAGACACAATATAAAATAAGAGTCTAATCCTGCAAGGAGCTCAGCAACCATGCTTTGAATGCTGGGAAAACTGGGGGCACTCAGTCTCAGGCAGGAAGAACTATTTGTAGAAAGGACATTTGACATGCATGCACACACAAATATGCCCCATTAAACATATTTAACCTGATGATTTTCAGTTTCAGCATCTCTATACATCATCGATTCATAATGCTGAGCATAGTGACAACCGTGTTCGCTCTGCAGCTAAGACTGGCTTAGTTGTTGCTTTGGAGGAAAGTCATCTTCATCCTGAAGACAGCATAAGCTTTCCTGTATCCAATGTCAACTAGTATTATTAGCCTGACTCTTTTAGCTGCTTATTCCCATTAATTTGTTATAATATACAAACTCGTTTAAATACATAATTGCCCAGACTGAATAAAAAAGCAATTTATACTGTTTTTTTTATCAGAGACAATTTTTACAAATAGTTCTTTTAAGCAGTCTTAATAGTATCTCTTTAACATTGTCATTATTATTCACCAGAGTTCAAGAGCACAGCAACTTTACATCTGTTAAAATAATGGAATTGACACTGATATAACATCATTGCTATTTTAAATAATCGTTCTTCGCAATTCCAACCTACATGTCTCAAGTTGAAAATAAAGGACTTGATTCTGCTCCCATCAAAAGCAATGGCAAAATTCTTATTGACTTAAGGGAATAGGACCTAGCCACAAATGTGGGGCCTAAATTGACCTTACAGTTTCTATTTGGACTTGACAGCACTCACTTATGTAGTAAAGAATAATTCCTATCACTGAAAGAATTACTGGGTAAAATTCCATTCTTGTTATGCCTTGATAGAAGATCATGTGGTCTGTTCTGGCCTTACAAATTCATGAATTTAAAGGGAATAATAGTTATCTAATTTTATCCTATTCAATTTTATAGGACATAGTAAATAGTATACAAAATAGTATTTTGTAGCTGTATTTTGTCTTGATTTTAATGGAATTATGTGATTTTGCTTCCTGATGATTTTATTGGGACTTTGTTTTAAGAAGAGTCAAATTTGAAATTTCACATGCTTGCCTTCACACAGTACTGTTTCAGGAGTATCACTAAAATTAAGCAAATATTTACCTGAAAAAATAAAAACCAAACTAACTAAAAAGGGGATTACAGATTCTGAAATGAAAAATAAGGTGATTTATTAAAATCATCAGTACACCATGAATGCACAATCATCATAAATAGAATAACTTGTAATAGCCCGATATTATAGGAGGCCAGTATTATTGCCCAAGGATAATGAAATAAGTTTCCACAATTTTCAACATAAAACATATATGGGAGTGGGGAGGGGGACTAGCCAGGAAATATAAAGTCCTTTCTCTGAGTAGGGACTACAGTGGAATAATAACTTGAGGAAACCCAGTGGATGATGATAATTTTCAAGACTATTTGAAATTGGAGAATCATTTTCTTGAGGTTAAGGCATTGGCTTAAGGTACGGATGAGTGAAATTCAGCTCCTGGCTCTGCCACTAACTTCCTCTGTGAGCTTGTGCAGATGATTTGATCTCTCTGTACTGTAGTTCCCATGTGTAAAAAATACCTCATATTTCCATAGTCTATTTAGATTGTTAGCTTCTCGGGACTGCTTGCATCTATGTGATGAACTGTACCTGGTATGATGGAGTTCCAATAATGAGGTCTCTAGTCACTGTTCTTAATACTGCTATTAATAAAGTGCTGATCAGTGTTTTGCTAGAAAACAAAAACCAAGCACTTGATTGCTGGAGGTATTTATGTGCTAGAGTATTGGGCACATTAGATGTTTTTTGGTTGCCAACTACTGATCACCCTAGAAAATTGTCTTATTAGAGCTACTGTAATAACTAAAGTAATTTCAGTTCTTATTTTATTATCCTCGGCACTACCTAATATAAATAAAACAGCTTAGCAACTTAGATCCAAATTCATGTCTTGCTTATATCAATGGAAACGGAAGTAACTCCCTTTTTGTGCATCCACACTGGCAACTTAGGTCGACTTAAGGAGGCTTAAGTCAACCTAAACAAAGCCACAGGCTTAAGTTGACTTAACACCTCGTTTTAGGTTAACTTAAGCCTTAAGTCGACTTAAAGCCAGTGTGGATGGGGATTAATGCTTAAGTCGACCTTATTAAATCGACTTAAAGTGTTAAGTTGACTTAATAAGGTCGACAAGGGGTTATGTCTACACTAGGGCTGTGTCTACACTGGTAAATTAAGTCAACTTAAGCTTGCTTAAGTTGACTTAATTTACCCTGCGTCTACACTACAGTTTCCTTAAGTCGACTTAAGCAAGCTGCTTAAGTTGACTTAAGGAAAATAAAGTCGACTTAATTAAAATTAAGTCGACTTTATAAAACCACCTTCCTAGTAGACCTAAGGCTTAAGTCGACTCCCTAGAGTCGACTTAAACCAGTGTAGATGTGGGGTAGCCCTAAGTCGACTTAGGGCTACGCCAGGGCTACACCAATGCCCTCCCTGCTGGGGGGGGGGG
>ML685770.1:20462273-20533049 GCA_007922175.1 Pelusios castaneus
TGGAGTCTGGCATGCCACCCCACCTGGCAGGGCAGAGCCCTGCCCACCCTGCCCCCATGCCCTGCCAGGGTCCCTGTCCCCCTTTGCCCCATTGTACCTATGTACAATGGGGCAAAGGCTGAGCCCCCTGGCATTGAGCAAGGGGCACCCCCCAGCCCCTGTGGACCTCCCCTAGGTCCCCCTAAGCCCCTAGAAGTCAACCTAGGCATCCAGTGTGGATGCTCTAGGTCGACTTTTTAAGTTCCCCTTTAAGTTAACTTTATTTTTAAGTGGAGACACACTAATTCGACTTAAAGTCGACTTAAATTACCAAATGTAGACATAGCCTAGAAAAGTTAAGTTGACTTAATAAGGTCGACTTTAAGTTGACTTAAAATCAACTTCATTAAGTCAACTTAACAAAGTCGACTTAACTTTTCTAGTGCAGACATAACCTTTGTGTCTTGATGAGTTACTCCAGCTTTATGTAGATGTGAGAGAGAGCAAAATTAAGCCATTTAATATTTAAAATAAATAAGTAGATCAAGGAACGGGCAAGCTTCTGCTGCCACCACAAAGAAACACAAGTTATTTACTACATTATGCTTCCCTCCCCCCCACCCATTTCCACAGCAAGACATCTGCTCTACTGCTTATTTAGGAGGATGAACAATTTAGCTTGGATAGTAGAACAATATCTTAGCAGCAAAGATTAATAGAAAATGTAAGGAACTGGTTGAGGCATTGTCACTTAGAGGTGTATAAGAGGAGTTAGGGAAAACAGATAAGATATTAGCCTACAGGAACATTTCATTGAATGAAAAGAGTTAAGCTAGTTGATGCAAGAGGTCTTTTCCAATTCCATCCTCTGTGATTCTATGTGGCATTGTTCTTTGGATTCAAAATACAGGCTCATTGAGTTCAAGCCTGTAGTACTAAGTCAATATGATGTCTAGTAGAAGCCAGCTTAGGGGCTGATGCTGAGGCAGACTTAATGAATATGATTAGTGATACATCCCTTAAATAAACAGAAGCTACTACTATAAATCGCCTTTTTGAACAATTTGCTTGTTTATTATTGCACAGTCACATGCATTTCATGTGAATCAGAGGAAAGGGTGGCATAATTGATGGGGAAGGTGGATTCAACATAAGTGAATTAGTCACGGCTTCCCTGACCTCACGGGTTGGAGGAGGAGAAAAAAAACCAAGTGTTTTAAATGATCTGAAAGGAAGATTCTTCTGTCCTTGGCCCAATTCTCCATTTAGTTTGGCTATTTTGGGCAGTTTCTAAGTCACCTTACATGAAGAGCTCCCTTAAAGAAGTTACCTTCCAATGGCATAGAAAAACTATGACATCTATGCTATTGACCCCCAATAGGGAATAAAGGAGACCAACCCTAGAACTGGAGGAGCCTAAAAGCAGTTTAAAATGTATTTTTGTCCTACTGAGAACAGCTTGCTCTCCCATTTTGGGTACACAATAAATGCAAGATGGGGCTTCACTTCGGTAGGAAATAAAAACATGGAAAGTGTAAATTGGTATGAAATTAAATTAATTTGACCTCTTATAAACACTCGCAAGGGCATCAGAGAAAGTACCCAACAAAGCTGTGAGCTTAATGGCAGTTTTAAAATGAATGAGGGGGAACATAGTGGAAAATACTCACTTATTGAAGATGTATATTGCTGTTACTGACAACTGAGTTAAGAAAAAAATAGCATGCACTTAAAAACATCCTCTTTTCTTACTTACTGATTTATTTGATAGAGATGATTTTTAAGAGACTATCTATTAAGAAAGAAATGACTTAAAATATGATTTTAAGAGCTTGGGGTTTTCCTCTCACATATATTCACATAAATCAGGAATAAATCCATTGAAATTCATGGGTGAGATTAGTGTGAAATCAGTTTAAATGTGATCAGAATCAAACCCCAAGACATATATGGATAAAATACATTATCTTTGTTCCATGGGAGGATGACATCAATGGAGAATTAGTCAATTGGCATTCAAGGCTTGATTCTCTCCTTGCTCACTCTAGTACAGATCAGGAATAACTGCATGGAGATCAGTCAAGTCACACTAGTATAAAATCAATGAAATGAAAGGAGAATCAAGCTTATAGGGCCAGATCCTCAGCAAGTGCAAATAGGTTCACCTCTGCTGAAGTCAATAGAGCTGCACCCATTTACACAAGTAGAAGATCTGGCTCATTATCTTAAGTTTATTTACGTGTTGAAGTCCTGCTAGTTTGAGGACATTTCCCTCATTTAAAAAGTTTTAATTTGACATTAGTTATGCTACAGTCACAAAATACAGCATTCTGTTCACATCATAGCCAAGAAGCAAAATTTTTCCCCCAGTGGCAGATATACATGTGAAGATAATATCCATATAAGGTTGAAGAATTATTTGGGGTTGGGATTGGTCCTGCTTTGAGCAGGGGGTTGGACTAGACTAGATGGCCTCCTTAGGTCCCTTCCAACTCTCATCTCCTATGATTCTGTGATTGAGTCTATGATAGATTGCATGGATTGGGCAAATACGATTGCTTCACCTGAACAGGGCCCACAAATCCATCTCTATGAGGACTCCTTAACATTCCAAACTCTGAATAGCTTCTAAAAACTTTCATTTCAGGAAAGAACAACTTTATGTCGTGCCACACCGCACAATCATTATTATCTACTTACAGACGCACACCATATGTAGTGATGATATAGCTGCATATGAACTGCAAGATGGGATCAGATCAGTGGTCCATCTACACTAGTATCCAGTCTCTGCCAATAGCCAGTATCAGGTGCTTCAGAAGAAAGTTCAAGAAACCCTGGGATAGCCAGCCATAAATTAATATCCCCGTCATTAAATTATGGGAGAAGAAAAAGTGTTTGAAAAAATAAATCTAAGAGGATTAATCTTTTGGAATTTCTGAGAAATTTTCCCTCAGGACAAAGAGGTTTATGGCTCTATGTGGAGGGGGCATGTAAAATGGTCACCTTAAAACCTACCAGAACCCAAGGATTTGCAGGGGAATGTGGTCTCTGCTCTCTATGGGTGTGTCTACACTTGTAAATTAAGTCAACTTAAGCTTGCTTAAATCGACTTAATTTACTCTGCGTCTACACTACACACTTTCCTTAAGTCGACTTAAGCAGCTTGCTTAAGTCGACTTAAGGAAAATAAAGTCGACTTAATGAAAATTAAGTCGACTTTATTAAACCTCCTTTTAATTCGACTTTAGGCTTAAGTCGACTTTCTAAAATCAACTTAAGCCAGTGTAGACCTGGAGCAGCCCTAAGTTGACTTTAAGTTGACTCAGGGCTCTCCAGGACTTCCCCAATGCCCTCCCTGCCAGGGGGGTGGCACAGGGAGAGCCTGGCATGCCCCCCCAAAGGGCAGGGCAGAGCCCTGCCCACCCTGCCCCTATGACCTGCCAGGATCCCTGTCCCCCTTTGCCCCATTGTACCCTTGTACTGGGCAAGGGGTGCTCCAGTGTGGACGCTCTAGGTCGACTTTGTAAGTTCCCCCCAACTCGACTTTAAATTTAAGTGTGGACATGCTAAGTTGACTTAACTAAGTCGAGTTAGCTAAAGTCGACTCAAATTAACAAGTGTAGACATAGCCTATGATTTTCCCTGACCTCTTCCTACCTTGAAAGGAAGATGCTTTCAGAGAGCTTGTGGCCATGGCTCCCAGTATAGCTGTACATTGCTCAGTTTCTTCCCACGAAGGAGGGTTAAAATCACCTTAAAAAAATAAATTGTGCCCAGCTGCACCCTGGCAGCAGCCCAACAACCCTCACAAACCTACACTGCATCCACCAGCTGCATGGTGTTTGTATAGCAGGGTTTTCACAGGCTGTGGGTGGGTGGAAGGTATGTCACTTCCCTTTCTCTCGATTTCATGGCCGTTCATTGTTCCGTCTCTCCCATTCACACCATACAGCAGAGGACAGCATTTGACCTAAAGTTATTTAGTGTGAGGTCTATTTTTAATATTAGCAATCCTTGTCGTCTTCCGGTTATGAAATTTACATTGATTTAACCCTCAAGCACTGTGGGTTCCCAATATTGTAGTCATTTTATACTCTTATTTGTTAATATCTACAGAGGCCGTGCTGTATATTGAGATACATAAACAACACTGTATATTATATCTATTTCTGACAAAAAGGGCACTTTGCCATTATATGTGTATCTGTAAGATATCTCTTTTCATATCTGTGTCCTGTGGGATCCATGCAAACAACAGAGATTATATTTATTCAGAAAATAAATTAGATTAATAGTATTTAATGTATTTTACAAATAGCAATCAACCTCTACAATGAAGGTCAAAAGAAAAAGGGCATATTAACAATTGAGTATCCCCCTACCCCTTTAAAATGTTTAAGACCTCATACCTGTTAATAATCAGGGAAATATTCTTTTCAATAGTAACATTTGCAGAAATTGGTAGGATCATTTTACTAATTTTAATCTTCTTTTAATGAAATAATTTGTTTAAAAGGTTATAAAAAAGCATGGAGATTGAATGCCAATAGAAACATATTGCTGATACAATAAATTGTTAATGTATTTTCTAAATGAATGATTTAAAATAGCTATTAAAGTAAAGAGAATGAGCTTATGTTTCTAGTAATGACTTCTCTTCTTTAGAAAGAAATTTGTAAATCCCTGATTGCAATTTCACATCCCAAAAGGACCAGTCCTGGACCGGTGCTTATTGCCTTTATGTTTAATAGCAGCATACTTCATTTTATGTCGTGGTTTCAGATACTTAGCTGTATAGCTGTGCATGCTTTTTTATTTTAAATCAAATCCTGTTATTCTCTCTGACACTCAGAAACAATGCTCTCACCCAGTAAAGTCTATTTTTGTACAGATACATACACACACACACAGACATACTCAATATAAGTACAATTTTATTCATAAGAGTGCATAATGATTCAGGCTGTGATTGTTAATAAAAATGCATTTCTAACCATCAAATTTGAGTCTATTATTCTAAGTTAATTGCATTTGCCCTAAAGAGACTTGCAACTGGCTGTCAACCTATTTGTGTCAGTTTCATTTTATTCATCAGTCAATCTTGTCTTCTCTTTTTTCTTCATCCCATATATTGATCAAATAGATTTGTTAGCATGCCTCTACAGCTTTAAAAAAGTTTATGTTATCCATCAGTTTTATTTGATTACTATATTAGTTTGCATGTTATCTTAATTGATATTTCAATAGCAAATAAATGCCCTTTTGATGGTCCCACAAGATTTCCATTACTATAATTCAAGTAACTAACTTATGGCTGTAATGAAGGTAGTGAGAAAAAATACAAACATAAATCCTATTTTTAAATGGACACTGTTAATCTGCAACAGTGCCACTTAGAGCATTTTATATGACAGGAAGAGAAATAGGTATGGTACGAAACTTGTTTTTATAAACATCAATGCTAGATCAACAGCTTACCAAAACACACACCTTTGGTAATATAAATTAAGATGGAACCACATCTGGAACAGAGTGCTTTAAGGGCAGTGGGGAAAATGAAATAAGATTAACGAAAACACAGCACCTTGAAAAAAAAAGATTGGGGAAGCTCTAAGTGAAAAATAGGTGGATAGGGGGAACAATGTGTTACATGGGATATGGTATTTGTTGGGGAAACAAAAATTGAATCATGAGAACAGGAAAAGGAAAGTGGATAAGTGGTGGCCCTTTCTTCTTCAGTTAATAAGGATATGATACTGCTCCTGTTGAAGTCAATTGGAGTTTTGCATTAAGTTATATGGAAAAAAAATCTGAGTTGAAATCTTGACCCCGGGGAAGTTAATGGGAGTTTTGCCATTGACTTAAATGGAGCCAGGATTTTACGCCCAGGTTTTTTGTAAGGTAGAAGTGGTACAGGCAATGTCCCGTTATGCAAACCAGAGAAGCGCTGTATACATTTCCATTATCGACTAGACTGTGCAACTCTGGTTCACGTCAATGAACATTTAATCTCTGATCTTGAATCTGCATGGAATCTGGATGGATCCCTGAGTCTATATGGATCCCATATAGCCTGAGAGGTTGCAGCTATAATCAATGCCCTGGGACTATTAACATGAGTAAGTGCTCACCAGTGCTAATGGGGGTTACACAGTCAAGGCCTTATTGGCAAGCTTTTCCAAACATTAGCTCCCACATTCAGATCCAGATGTTTCAGAAGGGCTCAACTAATTGGCTAGTTTTCAAAAACGGGGTGCATACTGAATGGATCTTGTAAAAAACAAATTACATTATTCATGAATGTATTTGCAAAAATGTGTTTTTATTGACATTTTATGGCATTCTTTTGTCCAGCTCTAACGCTAGTTTAAAAAAGAGAGTCAATTTTTCATGAAAATGTGTGGAAAAACTTGTTTCTGGTTTTCACAGAAAAATGGCAAATTAGAACATTTTTCAACCCACCCTTTTGCTGGGGTCTTTTGATAATTTGGCCGTGTATTACACTTAGAGTGGGAGCTATTGGATGCCAAGCAAATCGGGCTTACTTGTGGGGGTTGTGCACTTGAAAAATCAGGCTCCGATCTCGTTCTTGAAACCTGTCTGGCTTCGTTGTATTTCTTTTCTTCAGTAGTCTTTTGTGGGAATCCTTTCATAACATTTCAGACTTTTCACTCAATCTTTTCTTCAAGTGACAACAGGGATTTTAAAACTCAATTTGCTCTAAAACAAAAATCATCTCTGCTCGAGTACTAGGGCAGTTAGCAACAGTTTTCAGATTCCGAACTGTGTAGCATGGGACGGTATTTCAAGCAAAAATACTACAACCAACCAGAACCTAATATAAACACGAACAGATGAGAAGTATACAACCTCAATGTCTCGGGACAACAAAGAAACAGGGAAATGATTGCTACATAAAAGACATTTCAAAGACCTCCCAGAAAGGCACGCATAAAAATCCCCAATAAAAAAGCTCAGAAAGAAAACTGTCACACCCCCTACTCCTCAACAGACTTTAACAAGATGTTCACATGAGCCAGAGATTGTCTCTTTCAGGAGAAGACAAAAGGCACAGAAAACAATACTGTCTAGCAGAGGATTAGGAGGCAAGAGATAGATAAAAAGGATTCCTTAATCTTACAATTAGAAACCCCAACTCCCCAGCCAAGAGAATAATCAAAAACATGCTGAAAAACCCATGTCACAGTAACTGTTGTACCTTTCTTTTCTCTTTGAAAACTGATATTTATATATATGGATATTGCATCCCCTGAGAAATGCTTTGATGACCACTCAATTACAGGCGACTCCTGCTACCAAACCACAATCCAGCACATATGGCAATAACATTTTGTTTCCCATAGTTCATATTTCCATAGCCACCCACCAGCCCAAAATTAGATTACCAAAGCTCATAGCAACTTTCCAAAGAGGAGATTCCAGTAAATGTACTGCTAAAAGCAAAATTAGACATAATGCACTACGCCTCTGTCAGACAATTGGCTTATCGGGGCCCAACCCAGAGACAAATACAGTTCCCTCATGCCAAATGTGCTAAATTAAATAGATTTTTTTCTGGTTAAAATGGAAACAACTTAGCTAATATACTGGGCACATTGAGTTTTATTGGCATTACTAATGCTGTAAAGCAAAAAGGGGAGTATTGGCAAGTGTAGAAATGAGACAGAAAAAAAACAGGAAACTTGCAGCTGAAAAGACACTTGTCAGCCTGTCAAGTTTGTTCTAGCTATTGGAACTAACTAGTGGCCATAAACTGAATAGCTATGCAGATTTAATTACGTGAAACATAATTCACTATAGACTAAACTTTCTGGAACTGAACAAATCAACCAAGCTAAGACTTTACAGTGTGGTAACCATTTTACTTACATGGTGTCTTCCAAAAATCACTGTATAGACAGGAACTGTCGCCATTTTACAGAAGATAAATTGGGACACATGGAAATTGAATGAATAGCCCAGGTTCATTTGATCTCTGAAGAGTTGTCAGACTTGAAGACATTGTAATTCTCCATTGTAATTTAAAGATGACTCACATTTTCTAGCTAGAGATGGACTTTGCTACATAATCGTTTGCTAAAGGCATTCTCGTTTGCATCGTCTTTGAGTCACCGAGGAAGGAAAGGGGAAGCCACCTTTCCATGCTCATTTCTTAGCTGCTGCACACTGGTGGCTCCTCTTCCGAAGGCGCTGTGATTCCAATGTCCACACAGAGTATTAGAGTAGGTGTCCTGGGCAAATATAATTTTATTCTGCCTATCTTTGGTGCCATCTCAAAAGGTTCAACTGTCCTAAATTTTGGTACAGCGTTGTAGTGTCGGGGTTAAAGGCATTCACAAAGCTCTTTGCTTCCCACTAGTGGGTGAAATGATCCATCTGTAGGTAAAGTGCTTTAGGACCATTCAGGGCAAATGTTACTATAGACATAGCCTAAAAAGTGCAGTTGAGCACATTATTATGATCAACGGGAAGTCTGTCTATACAGTAAGACAGTGGTACAAGGTAGGACTCTATCTCTTCAGTTAAAATGGTAGGGGTTTAGGGGCTATAATCAGTTTTCCAAAATACTGATATCCAGGATGCACAAGTGCCCCCAAAATCCATCCTCAATTTTATTAGTGTTACTTACAGACTCAATGCTTTCTGTTTAATTCCTGTTTTTTCAGACTTGGCCAGTCCTATCTTACAGCCTCTTGGAGATTCAGGTAAGCTTCACTACCTGTCTCAGACAACCCTTTCTGGAGAGAATATTAAAAGGTGTTACAGGAATTGTAACCATTTATATAGCGCTGTCATGCAGAAGAAAAAGTTAAATTAGATATAATTTACTGGTCTATGTATCATTTGACTTTATTTATTGATCTGTCATCTGATTCAGATTTCAGCTGATCTCTAGAATGATTATGTATATTTATTAGAACAATAACAGTTTAAGAGGCGAAAAATAACTTATCCAACCTGGAACTAAGAGGGGAAGGTATGTAGGTCACCATACAATACATTTATGTCAGTTTGCAATATTGTCGTAGTTTTATTGGTGCCAGGATGTGAAAGAGACAAGGTGAGTAGTTAATACCTTTTATTAGACCAACAGAAGCTGGTAAAAGATATTGTTTCACCCACTTTACCTTAGCTGGGCACTTGAAAGCCTAGGTTAAAGACTTTCTCTTGTGAACATTGCAATAGCACCTTTTGCTAAATAGCCTTAGGAGTCAGAATGGGAGGTCCATGAAACCAGCATTTGGTCTGCAGAATTTCAACTGCCCAAACAAAGTGGTTTACTTTGGGTTGGTGAAAGCTGAAAGCTCCATGCAAATAACACTTGGCTATGTCTATACTGGCAATTTTGGTCAACCTAAGTAGCCTTAAGTTGACCTAAATAAATTCCCGTCCACACCGGGCTTTCATTAAGTCGACTTAAGAAATTCCTTAAGTCGACTTAATGAAAGCTTAAGTTGACTTAGTAAGAACCGCTGGTTAGGTTAACCTAACCCTTAAGTCTACTCCTTAGCTTGACTTAAGCACAGCATGGACATGGATTAACCCTTAAGTCGACTTTATTAAGTCAACTTAAGGGCATTTAGGTTGACTTTCTAAGTCCCCGTTCAGGGTAACCACTTCATTAAGTTGACCTAACTTTTCCTAGTGTAGACATAGCCACTGGCTGTCTAATGAATCTTGCTGGTTTTCTGCTTAAACCAAAATTTAACCATCTCTTATCCAAAAAGAACTTGCCTCCTCCCTACCTTTGTTTATCTACTGGAAAGGGAAGGATGGCAAAGACTTTCCCTCACAGCTGTCTTCTTCTTGCAGTTTTAGGGGGTTCTCTACCCCTTTAATCCAACGTTAAATCCCCTAGGAGGGAGTGAAAGGTTTGCCTGCTTATCCTCTCCCCATTCATCAACAACAGAAATGGGAAATGTTCATCCAATCCTTCTACTTACTGTAAGAGCCTCAGATAGAAGCTGGCTATTGATCTTTACCATGACTTTCTCTACCCCATCCCTGACCTGACCTTCTCGGTGGACCTGAATTAGATTGTGAGCTTATAAAATTATACACAATGCACATTTTTGGGATGCTGTAATGATAATAAGCTGCTCGCAGCAAGAACTGCATCATCTAAAATGTCTGCAAGGCACCAGTCACACTTCTGGCACTTAGTAAACAAAACATAATGTTCATAATCTGAACTGGGCTCAGAATGTTCCCATCGTGCATTGAACTGGGGTGAATACAACAGCTCTATACTGCATTTTTAAATTGCTTCCCCCCCACTGTTTGAGCTTTCTTTGATCAAAAACTAATTAGCAGGAAGCTCATTGTGGGTTAGTTAGGCAAGGTCAAGCAACATTAATCTGTGCTGCTACACCACGATGAGGCAAATCATTCAGTGTAACTAAGAAGTCATTCAGAATGTACTTTTGGCATTTTTCCCCCTCTTTTGTTCTGTCAGTCTGAAGAGAACAGCTCGTGTGATGTAATTTAGAATAGAGCTTTTTTAAAGCTTTCACTCAGGAAAAGCTTCTGGAGCTCTGGGGGTATAGCTTAGCTCAGAGAAATAGAAAGAAAGCAAGTTTGCATTGACAGCTTGATCCCAGAGAGAGGTGGCTGCCTGCTTGTCTAACAGGTCCTCTGGGTCTGGATGAGGCAGAGACAGAGGAGCAGTCATATTAAGTGAACGTGTGCTGCCAATGTTAAAGGAACAATTACCATTATTCTGCATAGTTCACTGTTTGCTTCTGCTATTTCCTTCAATAAAACCTCTTTTCACTTGCCAATTGGAGCTTGTCATGTAACAATATTTCTCATGCACAATACACATACTGAAATGCCCTTGTGTTTTTAATACATTTATAGTTGTTAACAATAGTGGTATAGTGACAGAAAAAACGTACTTGCTTTGAATACAGAATAGATTCAAAGAGGAATAAACCAAGGGCCCTGTTCTGAAAAGATGAGCGTCATGCTTAGGGCTGGATTTTTGTCTGGTTTTGGTATAGGAGTGGTGGTACCTCTTTCACTTAGTTGATGTCTAAATATTCATCTCCATGGTCCAGGCTATGATTTTCTTACTCGCGCTGAGAAGGAGTTACGCAGGTGGTCTTCGGTGATGACTTCAGTGGGACTATTCATGTGTTTCCTGAAAGGGAGTCTCTCTCTTTCTCTCTCTCTCTCACACATACACACACAGTTTTCTCATACATCCATAAAATGGTGAACATGTCCTAAGGAAGACAGAGGAAAAGTGAAGTTCCAAAGGGAGGAAAAGTGGCATCAGTTTAGTGAACAGTGAACACCAATGCAGGGAAGCACTCTAACAAACAAGTGTGGCTGATTCCATTCTGTGTTACATGTCCCTCAGCAGTGGCTGTTCCTAGTAGTCTACAATACCAACCAGCTCATGGACACCCAGGTGGTTGTAGTTTATGCTTTTACCCATGTAGGTCTTGAGTTCAGTCCCCAGTACCAACAGTAGTCATTACATAAACTCTTATATGTGCTAGCCAAGTTACTCGTGTGTGCAGTTATTTATATGATCAAGCTCTTAATTTGCACAAACCACAGTACAGATGAGATTTGCAAAGGTGCCTAATGGAAGTTAGCTGCCCCCACCAATTCCATTGACTGTCAATGAGATTTTGGGACTCTTAAGCTCCTTTCAAAGCCTATACAACTAACAGATCAAGCCAATAGTACTTTTGGTGCTGTTAGGAAGAGTTGTTCTTATCTCAGCTGTAAATCCTTGTGGTTTGTTTTTTGTAGTATCAAAAACTCTTGTCACTTAACTACATGTATATATCCACCAGGATGAACTACAGCTGGATAAAGCCTCCAGTGTAGTACTCAAAGAAACTCTCATCCAATACCAGGGGATTCATTGCTCACTATTTCACTCTTTAACCTGAACAAGTTTTTATTTGCAATGAAATCCTACTTAAATTTGAATTCCTCTGTCTCCTTCTCTACTCCTCTCAAACCGAGATAATATGGAGGCCATTAAGCACTCACCCTTACACTGTACTATAATATTTGAACCACATTACACAGGAGCTTGATTAACCAGAATTCTTGCACGGTGTTATAATGTTTTCCTTGGTCACTGCAGACACAGATGGACTATGCAATAAAGCATAATATTATTAATAATTTATTTATTATTATTTATAGATGAGTATTAAGAGGATCTAGAATACCGCAGTGATAGCCCTTCTGTTTCTAGGGGCACCCTAGCATATAGGAGACATTTTGGAGGGTTCATCCTGGTCTGTTCTAGTCATAAAAATTTGTTATGCCCCTTGCTAACAAGAACTAAAAATGAATGAGGACATCAGCTGGCGAGGACATTGACAGAAATTGCTTTAAAGCCAGATCCAAAGCCCACTGAAATTAATGGTAGTCTTTCCATTGACTTCAGTGGGCTTCGGTTCAGGTATAAATGTCATACACTTCAGTATTCAAAATAATTTCCTCTACCCATCTCCCAAATATAGTATTTGCTCGAGAAGAGTACGCAGTTAAGAATTAAAAATTAGAATAGTGGTTAGGACTGGGCAGTGCACAAGAAATAAGACATCACAGATTCTTCATCCATTTGTAGGATCAAATGTCACCCAAAGCTTTTTAATTAGTAAGAGATTTGGATCTTTTCTTTTACATCACTTTTTTTTTTCAGTCTACAACTTGGAACCTAAAGGAAAAACTGATTTTCCTGTGATTTCCAGCTCAATTTTTCAAAGTTTGGTTATGTGTCATTCTGAAAGTGAACTATTGCCAAAGAACCAAGAACACAAAAACAAGAGCTGAGCTAACTTTCTTCCGAAAATTCACAAATTCTGTTTGGCCTCTGATCCATGCAGATGTTTCGATTTTTCAAAAGACAACATTGTGCAAAGATTCTGACTTATGTAAACATTTCCCTCCTGAATACTCAGCATCAATCTTCCCCCCCTTTTTCATTTTTTAAAGTATTCTAGCAGACTAAACAGCACAAACACTTTTAATCAATCTCAAAACTGTTAGTAATTATTTTTGAGAACTCTTGGAGGATGGGTGAAGTCTTGGAGAACAGGAGAAGGGCAGACACAGAACCTATCTTTAAAAAGGGAAAGAAAAAGGACCTGTGGAATTATAGATGAGCCAGTCCAACTTTGATATCTGGAAAAATACTGGAACAAATTATTAAACAGTCGGTTTGTAGCACCTAAAGGATGGTGTGTTTATAAAGAACAGCCATCATGGATCTGCCAAGAATAAAACCACTGACTTAATTTCCTTCTTTGACAGGATATTGGCCTTATAGATGGGGGCGGGGAAGCAGTAGAGGTGATATTTCTTGATTTTAGTAAGGCTTTTGACACAATCGCATGTGACAGTCTCATAAATAAACGAGGGAAATGTGATCTAGATGAAATTACTATAGAGCAGGGATTGGCAACCCCCGGCACATGTGCCAAACTTGGCACGCGGGCAGATCCTGAGCAGCACGCGGGTTGCTCAGGCTCCCCCCACTGGCCCCGCCCCCCAGCATAGCCTGGGGGCTGGGGCCACAAGAGCCGTGTGCCACAGCTCCAAGGTCCCTCCTGCTGGCCACGTTTCCCCGCTCCACCCTGTCTGAGTTGGAGGCTCCAGTCCCCGGGACCCCGACTCCACAGCAAGGTAAGAGCTGTGGGGGGAGCCTTGGGTCAGGAGTTGGGCAGGGTGTGGGGGCAACCAGTGGTGCAGCTTGGCCCGGATCAGGGCATGGCCTGGGGCTGGGCTTGGGGCCCGGCCTGGGGGGTGGTGCAGCTTGGGGCTCGGGGCTCGGTGCAGCTCAGGACTCAGTTGGTAGCCCTGCCCCCAGGGACCCCAGCCGCCCCCCCCAATCCAGAGTCCCTGGCTCTGCCCCCTTTTGGCCCCATCTCCGGCACCTTCTGGGGGTGCGGTGGGCAGAGCTGGCAAGGGGGCTGGCAAAGGTTGCCAACCCCTGCTATAGGGTAAGTGCACAACTGCTTAAAAGACAGCACTCAAAACAGTAGTTACCAATGGTTTGCTGTCCAACTGGGAGGGTATACCTAGCAGGTGCAATCCCTAGGGATCAGTCCAGGTCTGGTACTATTTAATATTTTCATTTGGATAATACTTTTAAAATTTACAGATGACAAGGGATTCTATTTTATTTTTTTTATTTAAAAGCAAGCTAAGCAGTACAGTTAGAAAGATGCTTCATACTCATACACTTCCCAATCTGCAGTGAAGAATGCTGTGAATGTGACAACTCCAATTGTTCCTTAACTGTAATAAAAAAGAAAGGGCTCACCGGTGGCTTTGCACATAGCTACACTACCACAGGAGTAGCCAAGGAAGCATACTGGCGACATCTGCACTGGCAATTTAAGTCGACTTAAGGAGGCTTAAGTCAATTTAAATTAAGCCACGTCCACACTAGGCTTTCATTAAGTCGACTTAAGAAATTCCTTAAGTCGACTTTATAACTACCACTCATTAGGTCGACTTAAGCCTCCTTAGATCGACCTAACCCTTCCTTAGGTCGACCTAAACCCAGTGTGGATGCATACGTCCACTTCGTTAAGTCGACCTAAGGGCAGTTAGGTTGACTTAACAAAGTGGACTAAGTCGACTTAAAGTGTTGCCACTTGTTAAGTCGACTTTAATAAGGTCGATTTTAAGTCGACTTAAAGTTGACCTTATTAAAGATGACTTAACAAAAGTCGACTTAACTTTTCTAGTGTAGACATAGCCCCTGCGACTCAGAAGTTACCTCTTGGTTTTCCCTGCTCCAAAAAGACGACCTGCCTGTCCTCAGTCCTATATTCATGCAGCAGATGTCCCCTGGCATACGGCCGTAGTTGTGCTGTCTGATGGGTTTGTGCCGCTGAGCCTGCCAGCCCACGTATGTGTAGAAGCAGTGGTTCCAACTACACTTCTTTCCACCATTATCTGCTGCTGCCCACAATTTGGGTGATGGGTTTGTGCCGCTGAGCCTGCCAGCCCACGTATGTGTAGAAGCAGTGGTTCCAACTACACTTCTTTCCACCATTATCTGCTGCTGCCCACAATTTGGGTAGCCAGTGCGTGAGACCGAGGATGGCCTCATGCCCCTTTCTCCCCTGCGCTGGCTCACCAGGACCCACCACAACCTACCCCATTAATAAGAATAAATATAAATACAAAACCTCAGTTCTCTGTTTGGAAGAAGAAGGATGGTGTTGTGGTTTCAGGCAGAGGTTCAGGATGATATTATTTGACCTGAACTGGTTCAGGAAGATCAGAAAAGTGCAGTAAAAAGCCAATAACCACAACTAATAACAGTATGGCTTCTTTACAAAAGCTCTGTGAGACTGCCTCATAGATCAGCTACGCCACTTAGCAGATCCAAGAGGGAGCATATATTCAGGCTCAGAAACAGAGAGGAGATGCCTGGAGACTATCACCTTCTCAAGAGCAGAGAGAGTAATGGCATGATGCCAATATGCCTTGACCACAGACAGGAGGGAATTCATTAATAACAGGGGGGAAAGATGATTAACCCAAAGGTGAAATGTCACAAAGACCTGCTTCTTTCTGGACCTGCCTCAAATTAGAAGTATTTGTTTATTATGTAAAGTGAAAGAATCATAGATATTGCTTAATAGGCAAATCAGAGAACAAGATCCCTACCCAAAAGACCAAGCAATGCAGTATTAATTAATTATTAATTAATATTATTAGTATTGTGGACTGTAGTAGCAGCCAGAGCCCAAGGCACAGACCAGAACTCCATTATGCTAAATCCTGTACAAACACGTAACACTGCCCCAAGGATCTCATCTGCTTCTCAAGACTTAGTAAATAGAAAAGTTGCCACCAGCTGAATCAAAGAAATTCAGAATAAAAATAGAGGGGATGAGAGGGTGTCTTGGGGTGGCCAGATTATAAAGTGTTACTTATGGGACTAACTCAGAGACCCCAGAGGACATCATCACCACAACCAAAATGTGCAATGCAAGCCAAAAAAGAAATCTGGTAGGAAGTAGAGATGGGTCTGAACCAGAATTCAAGATTAAAACCTCCTGCTGAGGTTCTAGTTTATAATGGCACCCTCCAAACTTGCATACATAATTGACTTATTGTAAGCATCCACCCTTCCCTGACTGCACAGTTTGGGCCAGATCTCCACAAGAGTTCAACATCAAATACACTGAACTCTTATGAACACCTGGGCACTTATTTTGTTGCCTGCATGGGAATTGAATGCTTCAAAATTTGTCCTTCTGAGCATACACATGCAGGTTTTCAGGTGCACCCACTGCAAATGTATTTGAATATTTTGCCCTGATCTTTACTCTTAGGACAAATTATATCTAAGAACTGAAGGGTTTAAAATAAGTAATATAATATGGAGAGGGGCGTATTAATACATCCAAAATATTTTGTAAAACACTTGGTCTACCTTCTTTCAAGGTCCAATACAACTGTAGTTATCTTCTGTGTAACAAACCAGAAACACACTGTTTCTTCCAAACAGTGTTCTAAGCCTCTTTAAATTCAGCTATTTTTTTTCAGGTCGTACAGCCTTACTTTTTATAGTTAAAAGTAATTTTAAAGAAAAAAGAACATAAACAATATACACTGACTCTTGACACTCCATTGCTTTCTTAAACTAGAATAATAAAAATTTGCAAATGAACAAAAGAGTGGGAGGAAGATATCTAATTTACAATGTTTTTGAGATAAAGAACACTATAAAAAAAGATCAATGTGAATAATAAAGCATTGTTAACTGAGTCATGACATTTCTATTCTCAGTGAAGATTTGAACAGTAGAACTGTGCAAATGAGCACCTTATGCCATTTTCAAAGTGGGAGGAAGACATATAATTATAATTTTTAAAGTGAGGAGAATTAAAAAAATCTCTGTGAAAAAGTTTACTGAAAAATATCGACATATCAATATGACAAATTACTTTAATTTTATTAAACTGGGAGGGAGAAAAACTCTTTCTTTCTTTCTTTCTTTCTTTCTTTCTTTCTTTCTTTCTTTCTTTCTATACTGGCTGCAGAATATGTTCCTTGAAAAGAATTTGCTTTATGAAAAAACTCTTTTGCTAAGATGAAGCAGCACTGAATGTCAGCGCTACCATATATTTATTCTGTAACCCTTCCAACAGCTGAGATCTATAAAAGAAACATATTTTCAAAACAGTTTTAACCTCCATTGTCTTGATCACTTGCATTAACGTTTTTCATGTCACCTACTGAAATCCCTTAAAGGAACCTTTTATTCAGTCAAAATTAACAAATCCATTTTTTTAAAAAACAGCTGCTGAGGAGTAAAAAAGACATAAGGCTGTGTATTTTATTTGACATACATTTTCAGCTGTCTCTCTCGTTTGTGGGATGAGAGTCACATTTTATACTGATGTTATCGACTCCTGGGAGGAGGGATGATTTTGAGAGTGAGGAAAACAAAGTCTGCTTCCATTGCATGTGCGCCTTAAATTAAGAATAAAAATATAGTGTTGATCAGATCACTCTGATGGAGACTTTTGCTGCCTTGGCATTCATGAAGCTGGGAGCCAGCTGGAAAATGATAGTTTGGGCCTACCTTTACACTTGAATATATGCATGTGGCTCCCATTTACTTCACATGACCAGAATTTGACTTTCCCCTCATCCATTCTTAAGCCTGCACAAAGCCAGAATAAATAGGCTAAGTGAAGGCAACTGAATGGAGTTAGGGACAAAGAGCAAGAGTTTTGTGGTGACTGGTGATTTTGGCTGCATAACTTGAGACATCTCAGAGAGTGGATACACAGCCCTTCCTGAAAATCAGACCCCTCATTTTGGGACCTCAAAATCACAACTTGTTTTGAAAATCATGGTCTATGTTTCTAATTCCATTACATTGCCAACACAAGAGTAAGGTGTAGGGAGGCCCCTTTAAGACCATTAGTTCCAATTACAGGACTGTCTTGGGAGCCTGGGAGGTGGGAGCCCTTCGAAACCCCTATTAATTGGCTCCTAACCACTGGATCTGCATATGCCTCCATGTCAGCACAGGTGGCACTGCTGTGGAATACAATGCAGAAGGTCTCTCTTGTATCATAGCTCTGCTTGTGACTCCTGCATGGTGTGCCAATAGGTGAATTTCACTATTTAGACCAGATTCTGCCACCTTCACGCACCTAATGTTGCACTTTATTCCTTGTCCAATCCTATTGATCTCAATGAGATTACTCCAGAAGAGAGGCAGTACACATATTCATACAGACAACAGAGTCTTGTGGCACTTTTAAAGACTAACAGATTTATTAATCGCATGAGCTTTTGTGGGAGAAAATCCCACTTCGTCAGACGCGTCTGACGAAGTGGGATTTTCTCCCATGAAAGCTCATGCGATTAATAAATCTGTTAGTCTTTAAAAGTGCCACAAGACTCTGTTGTCTTTCTACAATAGACTAACACGGCTACCCCTTTGGAATTTGACTACATATTCATATAGTGTGAATGGTCATGAAGGTGTGTAACCATGCTTCATGATCCTCCACTCTAGGGAGTCTCACTAGTACGCATCATGCACCCTACGACCAGACCAACGACCAGATTTAGAAGTGATGAGAAGGTGGGGTTAATTTGACCCATTTATATATTCACCTTGATCCTGCTCCCACCACATATTGCTAGGCTAGTGTAAATCGGTCTCAGAGAATCTGAGGCAGTGCAAGAAGTCTAAATGTTTGTGAGAGGGCACTAACAATCTAAGTTATTAATCACTTCTGAATCCAGGCCTTTGATTTTTGACATGACAAACTACCAGGTGAGATGAAAAAGAGAGGTATATAAAGAGAGAAGAGGAGCAGAGAGAACAAAGACAGAAGAAAAGCCTCTGAAGGGAAAATCATGTGAAGGGTGTGGTGAGATGCAGTAAAAACAAAGGGCAGAAAAAGGAGAATGAGAAGAAGAGAGAAAATAGAGACAGGGACAGTCTATGAGTAAGCATATGGTCTGATCTGTAAAGACCTTGACATCACATATCACTGCATAAAGCTAAGCACAAGCATAATAAATCTTAGCAAGATAAGAAGAGAAAAGGATATATCATAAAGAGCAATACACCTGACCCATGGTGCGCAGTATCTTCAAGGCACTAGATGTGAAGGCTTTGGTACGATCCCTGTTGACTTTCCTCTTCATTTCCCACCTATAACTGTCTATCCCTCACACATTTTTGCATTCTGCATTTGCTGCCTCTTTCTGTGCCCAACTGTTCTCTCCCTTCCTGAATCTGGGTTGGTGAAGGGAAGTAAATCAAACCATTCATTGCACAGATTTTATATTTTAAAAACCCCAAACCTCAATTTCATTCATCGCTTCAAAATTCACAATGAATAAAAAAAAAAATTGAAAGTGAAAAAATGATGAGGGCTTGTTGTTTTTTGTATTTCAAAACCAGTCAAAGTTATATACATACATTGCCTTCATTCATGTTTATTATATACGGCATAATTAATAAAAATATTAATGGAACTGGATGGGATGTGGTCAATCAACACATTCCTGTCAGACTTTAGGATCTGGGCCAAAATGTTTGGCCAGCACTGTGAAAGACTTATAATGAGTCTATAGAAGGCTTTATGGTTGTTTGGGTCCCTAATTCATGAGCTAAGAATTTATGTGTTGGGGTCAAAAATTCACTGTTGATAAAATCCTCCTTTCACAGATCACACCACAGATTTGTCCTGCTACTGCAGCAGCAAAAACCAATAAATCTAAAGGTTCTATAAATTACTAATTCATCACCATAAATCAGAAGAGAGGAGCTTGCAAAAGGTCACGAGAAGCCCAACATGTATTTATAGCTTTGTTTCCATGTTGCAAAAACAAGAAGTTTCTAAACCCCTTGTATCCTTAAGCCTGAGCCCAGTAAAATATGATGGCTATGAGACAGCGAAAATATCCGTGAAGGTAGTGTTCCTTAACAGTTGGGTTTGGAACAGCTGCAGCTTGCTCTCTCTCACTCTCTCTTGCCTTCTTTGACATTAATAAAACAGTTCTATTCAACCAGCATTCACAATGGCACTGAATGAACAGGGAATGATCTTGGACAAGATCTGAAATATCAGAGTTCTCAACACAACAGAGAACTGTGAGCTTTAAAGGACCACAAAAGCGGGAGCACCTCACCCAAGATCTTGTTGCTGGGGAAATATGGTTGCTAGCCAGCCCTTAGACGGCACTGGGGAAAAGGATGCCTATCTAGCACAGAGGTAGAGTGGCTCCACACAACTGCTCCCGTATTGACTGACCCCTGGAGGACATCAGAGCTAATGAGTCTTCCCCCCTAGAATCTCAGATGACCTGCCACAGCTGGTAATAAGAAGCAGAAGCAGTGGATTTGGAGGCAGAATTGCAGGACCTCACCTATCTCCTCTGAAAGGCTTCATTGTTGAACATTTCAGAACCTCAAGGAGAGTTCCCCTAATGTTTGGCACTGGGACTGGGGGATGGTTAGGTTCTTGCTAAGACTCCATAGCCTCCCTGGATCCTCATTGTAATCCTACTGACACCCTTTCTTTCCCAGCCTCCAAATTTCCTTTATCTCCCTATGGCAGTGGCTTGCTGGCTCCCTACAACCCTCTCTCCACATTTTCATTTTGAATTAATTTCCTCGTGATTTTGGCATTGATTTTGCTTCCTTTCCAAACAAGAAAAGCCAAAAAAGAGGATAACAAAACAGCACAAACTTTTCTTGTAAAAATCCCCAATGACCACATTTTCTTCCTGCCACTCTGACATGGAAACTTCAGAATAAACTATTAAATTAAGCAACTTGACCGACTCATGAGCTGAACCCCATTTTATTATGGCGTCTCTCTGTGCATTATGTTGCTTCTTTTTTGATCAAGACAACTGCATACGTTTCTTCCCTTTTCTAGCTCTTCCCATTGCGGTTCTGAACACTACTGACCATCCAGGTAAGATTCAGTCCCACTTTCATCACAACACAAACCATATGTGTTAGGCTGGTGAAAACAAAACAGACAAAACTGAAGTCAGTTAAAAGAGCTAGAAAGTTTCACATTTTCACATGGCAACACAAGACGTGGGTTTTGGTTTAACTTTTTCTCTAAATCTTTTCAAGCCAAGTGAGCTCAGTTGAAACTCTTAATAGAGACGTTCTCTTCCTTCAGCTCCAATGTAGTCCTGCCTACTTCTCTGAAGGATTGAATGGACATGGCACATGGCTATCACAGTCATGGGTGCATGATAAATTAAGCAGACAGCCAGAGTAACAGAGGTATATGAAAGAATGAATGGGATAAAGGAAATAGGCCAGGCATTCACTTTTTTACCTTTTCTCCTGATACAAGACATTGGCGACTCTCAATAAAATTTAAAAGCATTTAAATTTGACGGAAAGTTTTTCACATAACACATAAATAACCAGTAGAATTCTTTGCCATATGATATTAAGGCAAAGATCTTAACCTGATTCTAAAAAGGACTGGATGTTTGTATGGCTATTAAAAATAAGATCAGCTTTAATATTAAAAATGTATGAGAGATCTCAACCCTTATGCTTCAGGATTGAAGCCAATCACTAACTTCCTTACAACAGAGTCCTGTGGCACTTTTAAAGACTAACAGATTTATTTATCGCATGAGCTTTCGTGGGAGAAAATCCCACTTCGTCAGACGCTTTGACGAAGTGGGATTTTCTCCCATGAAAGCTCATGCGATAAATAAATCTGTTAGTCTTTAAAAGTGCCACAGGACTCTGCTGTTTTTCTACAATAGACTAACACGGCTACCCCTTTGGAATTTTCCTGGGATTAGGAGATATGCCCCGTGAGGATGTTGTGAAATTGTCCATTGAGGGAGGTGGCTAACACCTTCCTCTACAGCTGCTGGTAAAGTATACGGTTGCATAGAATGATCTGAGGAAGTATATGAGTAAACAGTGATTTTGTCATCCGGGTGCATTTCTGCTGCCACCCCCATTCACCCTCTTTTTTCAGAGGATAATTCATTGAAGTTGATTTGATTGCTAAAAATACACAGGTTTATCTGGGTATATGATAGCTATGCTACGCACATGGGTATTAGAAGGTGGTAATGAAGTTTGACCTCCTGCCCATTTCTAATTGTAATTTAATGTTTTACATTCACATTTCAAATGGATAATAAATATCAACTGTACATAACATATTTTAGAGCTTATTTGGCTTCATTTATGTTTCCAAGCTCTAAACCCATTACTGACCTGTATAGTATTAAACTATTTGAAAAAGGCTAACCGCTTTTTTATGCTGGTCTAGCATAATCTTTATTTCTTTAGACACTTTATGCAAACATTAAATGGATAAAAGACATAATGCAGATAAACCCATCGCTGAACCGAAGGTAATGACATAAAAACGAAATGGAGACCTATGGCAGCCTACCGCATTCTCCCCTCTCGTGCTGTTTTGTTTTCTGCTTCTCATAGCAAGTTGCTTACCATGGTGAATGCAGCAAGACTCAATCTAACTGTACATGACAAACATAACATGACTTAGGGGGAGATTTTCAATCAAAGATCCTGACACAAAAAATATACCGTATTTTCAAAGATGCAGTGGTCTTCAAAAACAGAGGAGTCCTTGAATGACATCTTTTGTTACTCTTTTGTTTGATGGTGTTGTAGGTTGCATCTATGCGTTTACATTTCTAGTTTTGATTTCTCTTCAACAGCACTTCAAGGATAAAACTGACTCGAAGCACGAATACGAGCAGTCTGTGGATACAATAAACGTTAGACTGGCATTTAGTGATTATTTCCATCTGATTTTTCAGTCTAGTTCCATTAAATGCTTAAATGCCTTGTGAAGGCAATTGCATTGTTATATAACAGAACAAAGTGGGCTCTTGACATATTCATTGAGTTATTAAAAGCAAAAGCCTGCTCAGAGTTTAGGGGCAAATTTTCAAAGGGTGCAATTCTCCACCTGGCCTCTGATTTTGCAGATAAACACTGTTTTGTGATCACCGACTAATGCTAGTGCAAATGATGGAAATCGAAATGGTAATTAGGCTCCATCTTGCAAGCAAACCTGCACAGAATGAACTTTTGGGTCTGTACAGAGCCCTACTGAAATCAGTGGGTCTCAGGGGATCTGCCCACATGGATCTGTTTGCAAGACTGGGGTCTGGATAACCTGTGAGAGCCAGTGTCTTTTGCACCCCCAAAGCAGGTCGTTGTCTATATTCCATCTCTTGTTCCTGCTATTGGGCATGGAAGTATTGATGGTGTCTGATTACAGGCCCTTAATGAAAATCTGGCTTCAAGTGAGTATTTGTTTTAGAAGACGCCACAAATTCAAATGAAACAATTGATGTAACAGAGACTTGTTCAGTTGCAGGTGGGTGTAGTCGGGTATCAGCTGCCCCTTCTCTTCTAGTTCAGAGGGAGGCCAGACCACTGCACTATGTCATCATCTCACGACAAAGGGGGATTAGCCAGTAGGGGAGCTCTGACTCTCAGGCAGGGCAGAGCACCTAGCCAGTTTATAGCCCCGACGCTCAGCTGGAGCGAGGTGAGGCACTGTTTATAGCTCCTGGTCCTTGGACGGCAGGCCAAGTACACAGTATGGAGCCCCTAACCCTCAGACAGAGGAGGACAAGTACATAGTTTGTAGGCTCTGCCCCTTAGGGAGGGACAGAGCCAAGCAATGGTCTATAGCCCAGGCCCCAAGCAGGGTAGGGCAAGTGAGCAGCCCTCAGACAATGGAGCAGTCTATAGCCTGTCTTGGCAAAAACAGGCCTCTTGGCTATGGCGGGATGCTATCACCTCAGGGGGATGTGGGCCCATCCAACTCCACCACATACCAGCCCAGGGCCATAACAGTGTGGGAGTGCTCTGCCACTGGATCAGTGGGGAACCCAACCATAACGTGCTGACTAGGACGCAGGCCCAATACAGTTGAATTGCAGTCAACCGCTCCTGAAATAATTATTACCCTCTCTTAGAGGTGTACCTGGGTCCACAGGGTGTCCTTGGTTACCCCTGTGTAGGCGGCTAATGTCAGTCCCAGCAGTTCCCCTGCAGGCACAAGGTCCCTAGGGGCAGGGTGTTTCAGGGCTCATTGGAAAGGCAGTGGGCTGGGGCCACAGAGCATCCTCAGTTAACTTGAGGTAGGTGCTCAGTGGCAGCCCTGGCAGATCCCCTGCAAGCCTAGACTCCCCATGGCGCATCTGAAAAGGCAATGGACTGGAGTGAGTTAGATGTGTCTGTCTCCCTCATTATATCGTCCCCAAATGAGAGGGAGGCCCCTCCTTTTATACTTCCTGCCCCACCCACTCACTTCCACTGGGAGGGATGAGGTTGGTCTGGCTCCACTCACTTGGGTAGGGACAATGGCTCTCCCCCCTCTGGCTTGGAACGAGGCTACTCCACCTCACTACAGTTGCTCTATCATTAAGTACTCAAAAATGTAATTCCAAAATGAACACACACACACACACACACACACACACACACACACACACACCTTCTTATCTATATTTATAGCTACATGTACATGCATTACAGTTTTAACAAGATGTCTGTAGTAGTAAAACAACCTGCTTCTTGAAATCATATCAGTTTTAACAAAATATGAGCTAGGGGAAAAAAGGTCACTTATTCTAAGGTAGACTGAAATCCGTGGGAGTCTCATCTTTAAATTCAATGGAAGCACTATCAGGCCATTTATGTAATGACTTCAATACTCGTCTCTAACACTTTGACTTTCCTGAGCATGTTTTAGCACAGTTTAAGTCAACACACTGGACATTACAGAGTTTACAATACTTACAACTGATATTGAGGTGAATGTCTTTTATTTATTTTGTTGGATAACTATTGTGTGGACTATGCAATAAAAACCTTATCAGAGTGAAGTTTACCAATACACTAGATGGAAATTGCTTCCTTCAGAGACCTGATACTTCTGTTTGTGCATCCTTTTTCTTTTTCCAGCCTATCCTACTTGAAGGTAATTCACAGCACACTTGTCATCATTGTAAAGTGGAAAATACCAGTTAGTGCATCTGTAAATACACACCAAGGCTGTCAGTTTTACTGCATTGTGGACTGACCAGGCTGGGGAAAGAGTCAATATATGTTCAATTTTATGTAACTGATGAGAAAGAGATAGTTACCTTCAGGAAGGGAGGAAAAATTATTAAACTAGCAAATTCCCACTTCTGCTCTGGCAACCAATAATGGCAGCCTTCCTTACTCACATGTTAAATTTTCAAACAAGCCCCTCTTATTGCTCATTTTTTGGGAGGAGCATAAACATAAACATTTGCAAAGCTATTCAGTGTCCTTTCTCAATGCTCTCCTTAAAGCTTGCTTTTGCCTTGGTGCTTTCAAAAAGACGTAACCCTTTGGCAGCAGGTGTCCTGAGACCACTGCCTATTTTGTTGATCAGTACTACCTTACCATTTCTTGTGCTCCTCTGTCAGTCTGGATTCACCTCTTGTCTCTTGTTTTATGCTTGAATTGTAAGCAGACACCTTTGTTTGGAGTGTGTAGACTGTAGAGTGACTAACATGATGGAATGGGGAGCATAGTAGGAAAGGGGAATGAGGCTCACCATGGAGTCATTGGGAAAATGAGGGATCCTGGAATGGTTGGAGGAGGGAATGAGAGGAACAAAGAACTGTTGGGAGGGAGATTGGAGGACCAAGATGTGAGGAAAGGAGGATACACGGAGCCCATAGCAGAGGATACATAGCCCCTGCTATGGAGGGAAGTGGGAATCGGGTGCACATGGAGCAGCTGGTATGGCGGGGAAGAATAGAGGATCCTTGTATGTCAGGAGGGAGAAATGATGGGCCCATAGAATCCCTGACAGATGCGGGGAGTTGGAGAGAGATCCTGAAATTGAAAAGGATGGGAGGGTGGCACGCAGGAAACTTGGTGGGGGAATGAAGGGCTGCAAGCTGCTAAAAATAATAAAAATGGTTTTAGCAACAGTAGCTCTAATTCTTCAGAAACCTATGTGGATACAGGAGCTCCTTCACATTGAATCATGTCTTCTTTAAAATAAATAAATAAATAGAATTCTTAAAAATGGCTCAGAGTTAAAAAGTAAAATGTACAGCCCTGTACTTCAACTTTATATTCTCCCCATGTTCTTATACTTCACTAACCTCCACCAACTTTTTGGTCTTTACGAATTACTTTGTATGATGGGAATTTAAATTGCATGTTGCCTGACGCTGTACAATCATTTAAACTGGTTGTGAATTGATTTGTAAATAAATAGCTACTGCGCGACTGCCATCTCTATATAATCAAGGTTTCTCTAGCTACCAACCTTTGCTCTAAGAGGCTTTGTAGTATACAGCACAAAGCAAAAGTATCTGGAAAAAAGGTTTTGCAGGCTCTCTTCCCGGGTCCTTGTTGTAGAAGGCATCCCCACTTCTTGAAAACGCCTACTGCTCTTCTTAGAATTAAATGTTTGCCAAACTGAGTTGTCTGTAAAGATTGATTTTCTGTATATAGATTAAAAGGAAGCATATCATGAGATTTAGGTTACATAAAATGTAAGGCTCTGTGGAATGTGAGGTGCCAGGGTTAATCAACAGAGATAAGAGTTGATGAGGTCACACCATTCCAGTACCAGTGTGACTGGCTAGTTATATTTCATTATATTTCTTAGCCTCTTGCTTACTTTGAAGAACAGCAGTTCCTCAAAGTCAGGCTGAGTTCAAAATTCTCCTAAACCATTTTCTAACTGGTCCTTAACATTAAGATCTACTTGTAAAAAGTCATGGTTTTTCCCTTGATTTTTAAGCTGTCTTTCTCACATTACTGCAGCATGAAACTAATCTTTCAATCACTATAACCAGGACATCAAAGGCCAACAACCCAATTGAAAATAAAGTCCTGAAACATGGCGTGAAGGTTCTCATCAAAGATCCTCTGGCTCGCTTTGCAACAAAGTTATGAGCCATGGCGAAAGAACAACCCATGCCGGCCCATCTGCACATAGGTACCACGTACCTGTAGCTGGCTGCCACTCCAAAGACAATAGTGATGCAGTTAAAAAACAATAAGATAACCCTTTTGCCTCCTACTACACAACCAAGAATTATAATTGCAGCAGTTAGAATGCAGCTTCCATTTGAATAAAAGTCTACACTTTATAGTCTAGTTTGATCATGCCCCATTGAAGTCAATAGTCGTTTTCCCACTGAATTCTCTGGGTGTAGGAGAATACCTTCAACCAGTGGTCCACAAACTTTTAGGCTGTGCCCTCCTGCAACTCCTTTCCACACCTCCTGCACCCCTCCCAGCTGGGACTGGATGGAGGGCCACAGTCAGGGTGAGGGGCTGTGGCTGGGAGCGGGACTGCCGTGGCTGGCAACAGTGGCTGGGGGACGCAGTGGCCAGTGGCCAATCACCAAGACCACAGCCAGACACTGGCGACCAGGGCTGGGGAGTGAGGCTGGGAGTTCAGGCCTGAGTAGTCATGGTTAGGGCCAGGGCTGGAACAGAGCTTGGACACAGCAGGACGGCACTCTTTCTCCATCCCCGTGGGGCCTGGCCCGGGCCCAGTTGTACACCCCCAACGTTCCTTCATGCCCCGTGGGGAGATGCCCTCCACAAATTGAAGACCTCTGCTTTAAGCTGTAAGTGTCCAAGCCTTTACTTTATGAATAAATTTTACTTAGGCCAATAGTCTTATTGTAGTTATTGGAACAACTATGATGAGTAAGGCCCAATCCTATATGATTGGGCCTGGAGATTGGGAAATTCTGAAAATGTCATTCCGCTGGTTCATTGACTTGATACTACATGTTTATTCCCTTCCCCCAGAAAACCAGCTTACAAATGAAAAACATAAAGACAAGAAACCTATGAAAGGTATTATGAGTTCAGTATCGGAATTCAGCATTACAGATGCTCCAACAAGGGACACCAAAAATGAGAAGAAATTGTCGGACTCTAGGACACCATCATTATCTTCCCTTGAGAAATGCAGGACACAATTCACCTACATCGAAAATGATGCATCAGTTCATCAGAGAGACAGTGATGGTATGAGCAGCTTTCTAACTAATATCTGTTTAAAGAGCAGCACATTTATTGTGAAACACTTGCTTAAACACTGGACAGGAACCTCAAGAACCCAAACTAGACAATCAGTGAGGCGGCCCTAGGAATAGTTTACTCTAGAGCTGGGAATTGTTTTAAAGTGGGCATGAGATGAGGGTTCTTATTGCTGGGCCACAACAGGAGAATTTGCAACCAATGGAGATGCGTCTATGCCTGTGCATGTATCTTCGACAACAATATTTGCATAAGCAATGCTCAGGAGACTTTGAAGGAACAGAATCATTTCTCTCCAGGCAGCAGAATGGCATTGTTGTTGCTGCAGCGCCTATGAGCGCAGAACACATGGTGGCATGCCTGCTGGCTCGATATGGCGGTGGGACCATTACCCTAACCCTACCCTTCCCTCACCCGGTCCCAATCCTGCCTCTCTCTGCATCTGCTGAAAAGGCTCACAGTGAACTGCAGTGAAGAGGACTTTTTGTATTCTGCCCTTTTTAAAAAATGCAGAATCCAGCATCCTGTTTATGTGGCTTAAACATTGGTCTAACTTTAAGCATGACTGACTTCAAAGTGCTTAAAGATAGGTATGTGCTGCTGCCCTTAGGTGAATCATGGCTGTCAGGCTTTTGATTCTTACCTAAACTTTGCTAGATAATATGATCCCATATATGCAGAATACCATGGTTGTATCAGTATGTCACATGACTGTTTTTGTAAAAACTCATTTTCTACCAACTTGAATGCAAAATGCTGTAAAAAGGTGTTAAAACATTGAACCTCCATGGCTTCTGCCTATTTTGTGCGTGCACCAGCAACCCAACGAAATGTTTGCACTTTCTAAAAGGAAATGTACTTGACTGCTAGTCCAAAATTTGCATGTGGCTATTATTGGGGCTTGATTTTCTTTTACATAAACCAAACATATTTCTTTCTCTTTCATTGTTAGGCAAGTCATTAACGTGCCAAACACCATGATTCATTTTCATAAGAATTTCATACTGATCTTCATTCTCTGTAGTTTATCCATACACCAAAACATAGTACCCATATGCTACAGATTTAGTACAGACAACATCTTGTGTAAACCACACTGAAGTCAATGAAGCCATGCTGATACCACAGCAGGGGATCTAGCCCTAAATATTCTCATAGATGTGATATACCCCAATCAAATATCTACAATGCTCATGTTCCAAAGATTGAAGTTCCTTCTGTGGATATTTTATAATAAAGCATTGGAGTGGATTGTATTCAATATAGCTGAAACATGTCATCCATATCACGTTAATGATCCTTGAATTAAGAACTACTAAGTACAGATCAACACAATAAACCACAATCCTGGAAAGGAACCATTATGATATATTGTATCTGTGATCCTGTAATAATTGCAGCGCTTCTTATACTTCTAGCAATATCAGAGTGCATTCGATCTTCTTTAAGAAGGTGAAGTAATCATTCCAGCAGTTCCAACACAAATGGGTGTTTTACCGGGGTCGTGATTACAGGATTTTCTCTTAAATTGTCACTGGTGCACATGTGATGTAAATAACAGATTTCACACAGTTCAAAAAAAAATGATAAGCAAAGGAAATTAAAACCAATCTGTGCTCAATTAATAATGCTAAGAACTGAACTGAAGCCAAGAAAACCAAGGAAACTCAGATTAGTGTTTGTAACTGAGCACTTCATTCAATCTCTTCTGAGGAGTTATTGTAGCTGATTATTAGACACACATATGGCTAAATCTGATACAGCCATGGAAAAACTCTACAGCCAGTAAACCCCACTGAAGCCAGCTGTGTTACCTAGCTATAACTGAGAGAAGAATTTGGCTCACTTTGCAGAAACCACACTAGTCAGTTCTGATTCATAATCCACTGATGTCAATAGGGAAGACTCCCATGACTCCAGTGAGCTTTAGGTCAGGCCCATATGAGACTCAGCAGTATGAATTAAGGTCTGATTGACAGCCACAAGCCATCAAGAACAAGAAAATGTAGAGGAAAGGCAGACCAGGAACATTATTAAAATAGTTCTTTTGTGGTAATTAATCTAATAATGTAGAAATTGAGAGTTGAGGTCATTGTTCTCACAGAGATAAATGCAATAATGCCTTTCACAAACAGCAGGGAAAACAGGAGAGAAAACAGGAGATTGCATCTTCTTTTATGCAGTTTGTGGCTAATTTATTTTCAAATATATAAATGAGTGCATAGGAATGGATGCTTAATTTCTAATGTCTATTATTTATATACATTACTCCACTTAAAACAGAACCAAAAAGCCTCACACATGCAGATTTTGCAAGATGCGTTACCATCCATTAGCACAGTTCATGGTGTGTGCTCTGATGGGAATTTAAAAGCCTCTGTACCGCACGTCACAGACTTTGTGCTGAAACATTACTTTCTCACTGGAGTCTTATGCTTTTTGTATGGTCCCTTTCCTGGGTAGAGTTTCAAGAACAATATCTATTCTCTCAAGATTATGTGAGCATCACTTAGATTAATAAATTCAGGAAAATCTGTGTTATTAAAAAACAAATTTAAAAAAAATTTTTTTAGAGAAAGCTGAAAAGATCCATAATTACTGTATAATTTTGAATTTGATATATCTTACTGAGGTGCAAGGGGGAAATTTAATAAATATAAGATATCTAAAAAGAATAGTCTTAATTACACCATGGACTACTGGATAAAATGATTACATTTTCTACACTGTAAATTTCATACAATTAAATGCAGCAATGTCTCCCTATAAAATGTTTCAATTTTCTAATTATTTCAGTTCATTAACTCAGAAAAAAATATAAGCATGAATTTACTAAGTATCACCAAAATCTAGTCATTCTCATTCTACAGAACTGACTGGGAAGTTATTTGTGCTTGTCTGAACTTAAATAGATCTTGACATATTTAAATAAGTATTAAAATTGATAATACTGCCGAAGATATGCTACTTACGGAAAGAATTTCAATCGCATGCTATTTATTCTTACTACTTACTGTAGTATTTTTTAGTTAAATAAAGAAGTTAGAGTGTTTTTTTAAATTTTTTAATCAAGGAAGTTTTAAAAAAATTCTTTTGGAAACTTTCTCGCTGTGAACTTCTTAGTTAACTCCATTGGTCATGTTGCATTATGTTACAGGACATATATCATGTCATAAAAGTGTTGTGTTACATGACATATACAAATACATTATACATATATGAATGCATTTATGTTACATGACATATATCATTCCACGAATGCGGCAGAATAAGGTATCCAACCGTTTGTCATGCTAGAGCAAGAAATGTGATAACATCTCATATTTTTTCCCCTGAAAGTACCCAAAAAACCAAATCTCAATATGAAAAAATATTTTCCTTAAATAATAAAAAATAAATAGTTGAAAAGATTTAGGCCCTGATCCTCCAACCAGATCCACAACCCTAATTTGCTCCAAACAGATTGACTTCAGTGGGGCCTCCCACTGGTGCTGGAAAGTTGGTATGAAAACAGAAAATTGTCCTGACTCTTTGAAGGCAATGGGAATTCAGATTTTTTTTCCCAAAGGATCAACACAATTAAGACAAAGACCATTGTTGAGAGGCATTACAAGGTGCAGTCAAGTGAGGCTTCTGACTTCATATCAGCACAAGCGTAATTTAGAAATAACAATTAACAAAGAAAAAGAAACACAAAGCTGAACAAGGAAAGGAAAAGCTCACATTCTGGGTTCTGAAATAAGTGAATGCATAGGAAGTGTAAATCTTTGGCAGAATCCACCACATTTCAGCTGCATCTCCACCAATGTCCAAATAGAATCATAGAATCTTAGGGTTGGAAGGGACCTCACAAGGTCATCTAGTCGAACCCCCTGCTAAAAGCAGGACCACTCCCACTAAATCATCCCGGCCAGGGTATTGTCCAACCGGACCTTAAATAACTCCAAAGACGGAGAGTCCACCACCTCCCTAGGTAACCCATTCCAATGCTTCACCACCCTCCTAGTGAGAACATTTTTTCTAATATCCAACCTCGACATCCACAGCTGCAGCTTGAAACCATTGCTCTTGTTCTGTCCTCTGTTACTACTGAGAACAGCCTAGCTCCCTCCTCTTTGGAGCACCCCTTCAAGTAGTTGAAGGTTGCTATCAAATCCCCCCTCAGTCTTCTCTTCTGCAGACTAAATAAGCCTCGTACGTCATGTACCCCAGCCCCCTAATCATTTTTGTTGTCCTCTGCTGGACTCTCTAATTTGTCAACATCCTTTCCATAGTGGGGAGCCCAAAACTGATGTGGCCTCACCAGTGCCGAATAGAGGGGAATAATAATATCCCTCAATCTCCTGGCAACGCTCCTACTGATGCAGCCCAATATGCCATTGGCCTTTTTGGCAACAGGAGCACACTGTTGACTCATATCCAGCTTCCCATCCACCATAACCCCAGGTCCTTTTCTACAGTGCTGTTACTTAGCCGATCGGTCCCCAGCCTATAGTGGTACATGGGATTTTTCTGTCCTACATGCAGGACTTTGCACTTGTCCTTGTTGAACCTCATGAGATTTCTTTTGGCCCAGTGTTCCAATTTGTCTAGGTCGCCCTGAATCCTGTCCCTGCTCTCCAATGTGTCTACCATTCTCCCCAGTTTGGTGTCATCCGCAAACGTACTGAGTGTGCAATCTATCCCATCATCCAGATCATTAATGAAGATGTTGAACAGAACCGGCCCCAGGACCGACCCCTGGGGCACTCCACTCATCATTGGTTGCCCACTAGACATTGAGCCATTGATTCCTATCTGCTGAGCCTGACGATCTAGCCAATTTTCTATCCACCATACGGTCCACTCGTCCAACCCATAGTTCCTTAACTTGCTGACTACTTGAAAGAGTTTCAATTTGCCTCTGAACCCCCCTGAATCTTGACCAACACTCACAAATGGGAACTGAGTTGGTTGGAAAATCTGGCTCCAATTATGGGTGCTGAGCCCATTTGAAAATCAAACCCTGGGTGAGCACATTAAGGCAACCTTATGGGGCATGTTATATATGCTGAAAGTATGAAATCGTTTCCAAAGCACCTGCAACATTATAAGACAATTACTCTAGTCATGAGCTAGTCCTTCTGGGGGTCGTGCTTACTGATATGTCAAAAGGTACTCAGTGCTTAATTTGTTCCAGAGCTGAACCCTGGCACCTCTCGGCTTGGCAGTTTGTTGCCCCAGCTCCCCGGGGCTTGCTGCCTCAGTTATGAATGTAAAAAAATTGCTTGAGCCCCAGCATCTCTTTCATTACAAATGAAGCACTGGAGTTACTGCCTTACACAATGCTGGAAAGGAAACAACTATTCAAATGTATATATCCTACTTAAGACTCTTTTTCCACATTTTTCTCCCTTTTAAAAATTAACAAGCATGTGAATTAGAAAGTGAAAAGCCCATTTCAGAAAGAGGGTGAATTTGTAAGTGCAGGGATCCTAGGCAAATGCGCTGTGTTAGCTCTATGCTGTACAGTTCCTTTCTGCCCCCTCATCATTCAGTATTGCAAAATCATATTCACTAAGCTCTAAAAGATCTGCTTTAGAAATTATTTGGGGGAAGGTCTATGGCTTGTGTTATACAATAGGTCAGCTTGGATGATCACAATCGTCCCTTCTGGTCTTAGCACCTGTGAATCTATTGCATCAGACGCCTTGTAAAAATCAAACAAGAAGCATGTGATTAATGTGCGCTGTTTTATTCCTTTCCACGAGCGAGTTCTGCTCTGACTCATATATTCATTTAAATCCTCATCCATATGCCACGTCTAATTCTGTGATTCAGATATACAGCATCTTCTGCATCCTGCCTGACCTTCTCCATATGAACAACTAATAACTAAGCTTTTAGCAGACTTTAAAGGCCTTATGCAACACTCTCTGAAGTCAATGGGACTCATTCCGCTGGATTTAGTGAGCATTATATAAGGCCCTAAAGTGCTTTGATGGGCTGACAGCCCAGAAAAGTATTATTTAAACACAAAAGGCCTAGCCCTGATATCTTTACATGCAGGCAAAATTCCCACTGGAAGTGTGGCCTGCCCAAGTGGTGTAAGATTGTGTCTCATACTTTCTACATTGAATTACAAATTCCTATCTAAAAAAATGTAAATCTTCTACTCTGTAGGCTACTGTAGATGCTGTGTTTGAGAGGAATTACTGGCATTACAGTAGCAATACACTTATACTTTGTCATAGGAAGATGGTATAGTGCAAGTGTAAAATTCACTCCAATGCAGAGGGCCAGCGCAGGTCATCATCAGTACTATGTAAATACCCCGACCCTCTGGGCAAAGGTGAGTTTTACTCATCTGAAACATGATGTTTTTTTCCTACAATAAAAAACCATAAATCATTTTATTTAATATGTTTTTATGCTGTAATTTTTCCCAGCTCATATTTTAAGCTTAGCTTGTAGTCCGCAGGGATCTCTGACTCCCGGTCTCATTTAAATGTAGTCACATCAGCCTAAATTCGGATTACTACAGTAGTGATTCAAGCCATCTCTTTCCGGTATCTCACTCTTTTTCTTTTTCCTTAGATGAATGTGCGTCGCTTATCTTGGCCTGCTTGTTCTGCCAGTTTTGGGACTTTCTTATAATGTTGCCTAATACCTGTGAAAATTGGCTGACAAATATGTGCTGTCCGTCCCATAGATATTATCAGACCTCCAGTGAAAACCACTCCGACAATGACTGCAGCTGTGACTGTGGTGTTGACTGCAGTATTTTTGAATCCTGTCACGAGACCAGTGAATGTCTGGAACTTGCTTTGGAGATTTCCGAAGTCTGTTATCGCTAATAGAAAATCGTTGATGGAATTCCAACAAACTGTCTGAATGGAAACTGACACAGTAAAAAGGATATACGATTTTTTTTTAAATTAATAATTGTATGTTTGCTAACCAGGCCTGCGTGTATTCTGCTATGTCTTCTTGGAAGTACTGTTTAGCATTACCAAAGAAAATTCTGTTCGTCTGATTTCACAAACAACTGAAGCCAATAAAGAATGAAAACCTGTTTCCTACCTTGCAACAGATGAAAACAAAATTCCTAAATACCACCTGTGTGCTAATTGCTTTGCCCAGGATCAGTCTCATGTTTTTATAAATCTCCCTATTGCATTCAACGTGGATTTCCCCCACCCACAAACATAGGACAAATTAGGATATTCTTTTAGTAATTATATATATTAACTCATCTTCCTAATGGATTCATATATAAACATGTGTTACACATTGCTGGGTATTATTAATAATGTACGCTATAACATCATTTTATAATTAAAAATGTATTTATACAATCTCTTAAAACATACTTATGTGCTCAGTTTAGATAGAAGAGAAAATTAAGTGAATTTGAAACCATCCTAGTTGTAATTACAATAAAGGTCTCTAAAAATCTCCACTGAATTTTGAAGAGGGTGCATTTTAAGAGGGCACTGCAATTCAGCAGCGTATTAATGCGTGTGCCTATCATTATGTAATATCAGGTTATGCCTATTTTCATTAGTTATAGGAAAAAGCTCCTTAATTTAAATTAGCATTAAAAGAAATTGAATGTACACTTCAAGAGGAGAAATTCCCTAAGGATAGCTAATAACACTTTTGCCCGATTTTTGTTTGTGCAATTGTTTTTTTTGTAAAGAGCAAAATATTACAAGGAGTGGAAAACAGACATTTCCGGGAGTGCACAAAAGATAGAAATGACAGTATCCAATGTGGAGGCACTTATTCCAATCTGTAATGCTTCCTATGTTTTTTCTTTTTTGTTAACCGATCCAATTAATAAAAAAGAACCGAATGTTGTACATTACACAGGTGACGACAAAAGAATGGAAATTAAGCTACCAGAGGAGGGAAATCTGCATATTAAGCAAAAAGGGCAAATACAAAAATTGCTTGCTCATGTGGAAGATTAACATACTGAAACTGACCTGCTCTGTGACAGTATATACCTTCTAGCTATGCTAACAGATTTCCAGGCAAGCCCACTGACGTGAGCACAGAAGAAATATAGTGCCAATAGGGTGCAAAACAGGAATCCTTCTGGAAAATGAACATGATCAGATCCTCAGCTGGCATAAATCAACATAGCTACATTGAAAGCAGAGCAGCTGTAATGGAGGAAATGTCTGTGCTACAATGGGGTGTGATTGCAGCTCAAGTAGACACAGCCGAACTAGCTTTAATCCAGGTAGCTCAGATCCTGGAGCAGTGTAGCTCAGGTAGCACACACTTTGGCACAGGCTAGTCCCACAAATAATTACCCAGCATTCCACTCCAGTAAAAGCTAACTCAGGTATGTCTACTTGAGCTGCACTCACACCCCCTGGTAGCAGAGAGACAACCTGTCATTACAATATAGACATATCCAGGCAGGTCTACACTAGCCGCAGAATTCAGTGGTAATCAAAGAGAGATACGCAAGCTACATAAAATAACTTGCATATCTGCCTTCAACTTTCTAACACGCACTTACTGCCCTGACTCCACTGTGCTGAGTTGAAGGGACATGCCATCCCTTCGACTCAGCACTGCTCTTCTTATGGGGGTGAACGTACTAAGTTGAACTCCAGATCGATTGAGCAGGTCTTGATTGACCACTCAGTCAAAACCAGAAACATCGAACTGATGGCGGTAAATTTGCTGCCATCAGACTTGGCCACCCTGATTTATTCCATGTGAGCATCAATCTTGAAACATAGAAGAGTTGAAAAGAGATGCAAGAGCTATTCATGTGCCTCTCTCCTCTAAAAATAGGTTGTATAGCAAAAATGTTGGGTTGTAATACCCATCTTATAAATATTTTTAAGGACATTTCCTCTCCTTTGCAAATTCAACAACTTCTTATAATAAAAATTAGATTGGATTTGGGAAAAGGAGAACAAAACTCAACTGTACCTGAGCAGTTCAACTGTACCTGATTTCTATGCCTTTTGTTGTTGAGCTGGAGGTGGAGGAAAATAGGGCTGTTAGTGTTTTGTTGTTTTAGATTCCATAAAAGGTCAAGTTTTTCTCAACGTTAGCCAGTCTAAAGATTAAAATGGGTGTTTCCAAATTGCCTAGCCCATGCCAAATGTCTGACTGTGAAGTAAATTTTAATGTGGGAAGATGGACACAGAGGGCTGCGTCCTTCAAACCTTTACTCACATTCTTAATCCTTTCCTTATTCATGCAAATAGTTCCATTAATTTCAATGTGAATGGATGAGAAGAGCTACTTATGATTCTGCCAGCCCAACGTGTTGGACTTCTGCACCAGGAGAACCTTTGCATCATTGGCCTCATCACAAGCACAGAGGTTTGTCCACGTGCAACACCTAACAAGATCAGTGTCTGTTTGAGGAAGGGTTGGAGAACTGTGCCCATACTTCCCATTACCTTTCAAAACCAGCTTTTCTTCATGTTGGAATCCATAGGTTCTCAACCTGGGGTCATAACCACTGGGATGCGGGTGTGTGGGGCAGAGTGCACAGAGAAATGTCAAGAACAGGATCAAGAAAGTCACAACCACAACCATAGCTAGGTGGGACAAGTCTCTCAACTCTTTTTTGGCTGTAACATGGTTCACCGCGTGGAACAATCACTGCAATAAATTATGGTGTTTTACATAGAACAGCAGTGTCTCCTCACCTAATGCATACAGCGGCATACTATTTGGTTTCTTGTTTTAGAATGTGGATGAATATTTTTGTGACCTACAGCGTGAACTAAGAAACCCTGGAAAATGTTCTTCATTCTTATGTTACCTTAATAACCAATAGGAGTAACAGCTCATAATGCTTTTCTCTTCCCCCATAAAACTGTTAATTGTAAAATACAGCATACAGCATTTTCATGACACAGAGGAACTATTTAGCACACTGAGATCAGATAGCAGAGCAAGTGGGCTAGAATAATTTTTCCTTCTGAAATATTCCAGAAATTAGCTTTTCTATTTAGAGATCCATCTTATTCCCACACATATCCGACTTTCAGAAATCAGACTAAAACCATTAATCAGATTCAGACTTAGACAGAGATTGCACAAGACCAGTTAAGCAAAGACACCAGAACAGTATTTTTTGTTTAGCTTAGAGAAAGGCCTACTCACCCAAGTGGGAGGCATGTGGGGTGGCATCATTGGTCCATGCTGTCAGAATCAGCTGTGCTGCCAAAGAGAATGTCAGCTCTGCAAAGTGTGAAGCCTCAGCTCTTTAAGACTACGGCTAAAATATCACCATTTTGTATGTCTCCCTGACACTCTGCCTTTCTTCAGCACCTTTATTTTTAATCTATAAAACACTGACAGATTGGATGGAGGAGAGAGCCAATCACAAAGGGTGCATCTACACTGGTAACTTAGGTCGACTTAAGGAGGCTTAATTTGACCTAAACAAAGCCACGTCCACACTGGGCTTTTATTAAGTTGACTTAAGCATTTCCTTAAGTCGACTTAAGGTAAGCTTAAGTTGACTTAATAACACCTCATTTTAGGTCAACTTAAGCCTTAAGTTGACTCCTTAAGTCGACTTAAAGCCAGCGTGGACGGGGATTAGTGCCTAAGTCAGTCTTATTAAGTTGCCTTAAAGCATTAAGTTGACTTAATAAGGTCAACAAGGGGCTATGTCTACACTAGAAAAGTTAAATGGACTCTGTTAAGTCAACTTAATAAGGTTGACTTTAAAGTTGACCTTATTAAGTCAATTTAACAAAGTCAATTTAACTTTTCTAGTGTAGAAATAGCCAAAGAGCCACTTGTTGCCTTCTATAGTCTATTACAAACTCTTGGAGAGTCTTATGAAGATTCCTCTGCATTCCTGGCTCCAGCAGGAGATGCCCTTACAAGTTGCAGAAGGCTCGGAAGGCACAGCATGGATCCGGTTGTAATCACTGTCAAGGCGGAGATTGTCGTTTCCTATCTGTTTATACAGCATCTAGCACAGTGGGGGCCCTGACACAACTAGCCTCTACGTGCTGCTGCAATGTCAATGTTAAATAATAAAATAAATAACAACAATGGAAATCTAGCCTTTGCACTGAAATTAAGTTCTGTTTCCACAGACCCTGGGCTTGGTGTCTGATTTTCCATGGCAGTCTGAACTCCTCAAGATGTGCAGGCGGGGAACTAAGATCTAGGTCCTCAACCTCAACCCATGATGATTACCAGGTATAGAAAGGAGTCCTTTGGTCCTCTTCATTACCCACCAGCTTCCTGGAGCTCTAGGAGGAATGTTGCCTTCTGACAAGTCTTACCCTAACCAGGATGACCAATGTCTTTCAAGCTGCAAGTGGTGGCATGACTATGAGTAGGATCTTTGGGCACAGCCGTAAAATAAGCAAGTTCCTGTGACTTATTCTTATTATACCTTTCTTAAAAAGAAAGGGTATCTGATGAGAAACTGCACATTATTTTAACACACCGCATGTAATTGCACAGCATAACAAGTGCAGGCAAAGTAATGAGCCCTGGAGAATGACCTGGATTTTCTAAATGATGCACATGAATTAGAATCCCTGGCATCAGATCTGTGTTCTGTGGCCTGCGTGAAATGAGTTGAGGGACCTAGGCCAACTCATATGCTCCTGCTACATCATAAGCACCACCAATAGAACAGGCATCCTTAGTAATGATGCCAAGGATTGAGTGTATACAGGGCCCTTCCTGTCCCATTAGGTAGCTCCTCTATGTCCTGGGTCAAAACATAATGTAAATGGCAATGTCTATATTGCATCAGCCCTCTTAATTTAAAAAAAAAAAAAAACAAGAGTCCTGTGGCACGTTAAAGACGAACAGATTTCTTTGGGCATAAGCTTCCATAGGATGCCCAAAGAAATGTGGTAGTCTTCAAGGTGCGACAGGACTTTCGTTGTTTTTGCTGTACACAGACTAACACAGCTACCCCTCTAGAACTTATCACGATGCATGTCTCTTAATCAAGGTTTTCTTCTCCAGAAATATCAGCAGCGTCTGATGTGCACTTTAAAATAAGGATAACAATCATCCCTAAATCTAGGGATTCCTCCCTTCTAAAGTCAATGGGATTGCTTGGGTGTAAACGGGGACACAATTTAGGATTTGTGCAGTGGTGTTCATCTGGATCTTAAAATGCTTGAGAATCTGTTATCATCTTAATGTTACAGATGGGGAAACTGAGGCACAGATGTCATATAATTTGCACAGACACCAAGCCTGGAAATAGAATCAGGTTCTCTTGACTTCCCATTCTAGTTCACTACCCAGTGGATCACATGGCCTCCTTATAAAACAAAATGAAAAAAAAAAAAACGACATTGCACTGACATTCCAAGGAAGACATGCCAGAACGGAAAGAGTTACATGGCAAAATAATATTGAACAGCTATGTTTCCATCTTAGATAGTCTTGCAACGGGCACATGGTTACATTCATCCCCGGACAACATTATAGTAAAATGAACATGGCGGCACAAAAGGAAAAAGAATCATGAGTGCACAAGAAAATGGTCATCAGAGTCATTAAAACATATACACGACATATATTGCCAGTTTGCTGTGTTTTTCTAAGAAATAAAAACAGAAGAGAAGAGAGAAGATATTATTAGATCAACTGTAGAAAAAAAGGCATGAATGGTTTCCATTAGCACACCACTGTTGAGAAAGGACAAGTTTTAAATCTAATATAAATATGATAAAATGATGCAGCTACAGTGACATGCTGGCTTTAGAAAAGAGAGAGCACAGAGAAAGAAGTGGGACGACAGCTGAGATTTTAATTTTATGGTGTTAAAATATATGTTTTGCCTTGTACAGTATTTACAACTCCTTGGCTTAAACATCCTGTTCATGTTTCTATTTTATACTGTACATAAAGACACACGCTAAATAATTTATACTGTACATACAGACACACACAGTAAATAATTCGGCTGGCTGGGTATGATAATTCCAGTCTGTGGCTACTTTTAGGGTTTTGAATTTTGTTCTGTTTCTGTACTGAAATGAAAACAAAATCTTTCCAGTGTTTTCACAAAATGGAATTGTGTCAAAGTATCAGGGTATTTTAGCTTTAAAAGGTCAGTTTTTCTTTATTCAGGTCTGTCCCTCTTCCTAGAAGTGACTGGAAAGTCCACCCTGAGTGTCAGGAAACTTCCTGTCAAAAACTTTGTTAAAATCAATATGCCTCTGCAAATTATTTCGGCTTTGCCAAAACATCACATTTTGATCAAAAAAAATTGTCAGAAATATTTTAACCAGCTCTCTAAATAGATACACACAAATACCTTTTGATAGGTGGATGAATAGATGGATAAATCGTTGTTACATATGTAATTGATATGAATTGTTATTAGCCACTTATAGAAATGGCAAGTGATCTATAATTTTCCTTGGAACAGCAGTGCTGAATTCCCTTGTTGGGACAACCTCCACCCTTTTCTGCTATGCCGGAGGCAAATGTGCGAAGCTATGTGCTGGAGAAGAATTTTACAAAGCCACATCTTATTCTGCAGATATGTTCTATTCCTTAATCCTTATAGGATCCAATTTCTTCTCTCTCTATCATATTTTTGAACTGCTCAATCATTTCCTAGTTTAAGTCCTAGCACTGTTTTTTAAAAGACGTTTTCTAACTATATAATTACAGTGGAGTTTAAAATCAGCAACACAGAGGGACATACATCAATATTCATTTCCTCAAAGATATAATAACCAACAATTAATCCAGCTCCAAGCCCTCACTTTGACTACAAAAATTCAGAGTTTTGTATAGTCTGTAACCCATATAATGCTATAATCATTACAGGAGAGGGGAAACTGGAAAAAATCCAGTTGGGAAACACAAGGTATATTTTTAGCTACATTAAGCCAACTGTACGCAGCTCTGCACACTTATGCAATTCCAACATAAAAATAATCCATAATATTCCAGAGGAACAAATCCAATTCTTAGTCATATAAATTTTCATATAAGTCCATCAAAATTCATTCCAAAAACGTCTCAGTCTCTTTGAGAGCTGAAGTTAGAACAAAAGATAGAGTCCTTTAAAATGCCTTTAGAGCTTCCAGAGATGTTAAATCTAATTGCCCATAGCATAGCACCGATCCACAAAGGCTTAAGTCATGGAAAATGTATTTTGCCTTTATAAAAGTTATACTACGCCAAGTTTATCATGGCACAGTAAAGTCAAATCTAACTTATTTCTTACACATTCCTGGTGGAAAGAAATTAACCTTTGATGCTTCACCTTGATTGACTAGAGCTGCACATATTTTCTTTTGAGTGGGTCAACCAAGCAAGCAATGATTGGAGACCATGACACCCATAAAAGTTATGCATCAGAAAACTGCTGAGATCAAGAAGAACCAAGATCAGGGTGAGTTGACAATAATAATAAAGCAGCTTCCTAAGGTTGTTAATTATTTCTAGAGCAGTAGCACCCGGAGGCTTCAACTGAAGTCAGGCCCCCTCCATGCGAGGTAGTGTACATTCACCTTGGAAGAGATTGCCCCAGTCCTGAGGAGTTTACCACCTAGTGGACAAATGGAGTATTATTATTCCTGGTTTACAGATGGAAATCTGAGACCAAGATTGAGAACTCCATTCTCAGCTTCTGGACGAAATTAGAGAGGAATCTGGGATGAGTCAAGAATTGTGGCCTCCGCTGCGCAGGAGATCAGACTAGATGGTCAATAATGATCCTTTTTGACCTGAAAGTCTGTGAACTGAGCCCCAACCTCCTGTGTCCCATCTGAGGACCTTAACTGCAAGACACCCCCCACCTCTCCATGGCCCCAGACCAGAGGAGCTCTCAGGTCCCTGCCATAGCCTCCAGGCTGAAGGAGCTCTTTGCTTTCTACCTCACTGAGTGGGGCTGAAGGTGGGATCCAGGCAGGGCCAACCCAACCATATAGGTGAACTAGGAGGTCGCCTAGGTCGCCAGGCTTTAAGGGGCACCAAATTAGATGGAAGAGAAGTTTTTACATATGTTATCTCTTATAACATGTTGGGGAGGGGATGCCAAAATCATAGTTTGCCTAGGGCACCAAAAACCCTTGGGCCAGCCCTGGATCCAGGGACTATGCTCGCTATAGGGATATAAAAATTAGTTTAATTAAAAATCCATTGAAACATTCTAAAAATAGCACAAGATTTATTTTTAGCTACAGTGCAGGGAGTAGTCGACTACCCCCACCATCCCACTGCTGGGCTCGGTGCTTCCCCACCAGTGAAAGCTGTCCAGCTGTTCCCTCTTGGGGGGAGCCGAGCCCAACTGTGCCTGCCCCCCTCCCCTGGCGTTGGGCTCTGTGCCTCCCCACCAGCAAGAGCTGCCCAGCTGCTCTCACTGGCAGGGAGCTGAGCCCCTCCAGTTTAAATGGTAACCAGTTGTTTAAACATTTAGACTTTTACTTCCTTAGTTCGCTATAACCCACGGTTCACTATTGGAAGGGCATCAGTCCACTGCGGCTGAGAACAACATGTATGGCTCTCTGTGCCTGTACATTTCATGTGGATGTTAAGTTTATTTTTTGAGGCTGGGCTAGATTGCTCCGCCTCTGTATCTTGGACTCTCCTCACAAATTACCTTGTGAAAGCAAGGCGATGCTGCCCAAAACTTCCTGATTTACCTTGCATTTTGGAAAGCAATGATTAGGACAATATTTCCTTGGAATTCTTCCCCTCCCACCAGCCAGACCTGTTCTAGTTCCATCAAGCATCAAAGGATCATACCCCCTTTTTATGGAACCAGAGAGTTTCTCTCCTATAAAGCAGAGTTTAGAAGCCAGTTGCACTCCTGCGGCTGCTGTTACAGTCCATAGCCTCACTTGCCAGACTCCAGGAGCTGTATAGGCTCACAAAAACTGTAAAACATTTGGTGCAGAACAGAAAAAAATAAAGAGAAGGAGGTGGGGAAATGCCTGAGAGCTTTGCCAGACATTTTGTACTTATTTGCACGCAGGCCAAATAATTTGCAACCTCTCTTTGGAGTACCAGAATGTTACCCTGCATGTACCCTGGAAGTCAAAGTGTATTCCCAGATGGCCAGTTAACATTTCTCCCACTGTCAGTTCTCTCTGAAACAGAATCAAAACAGAACTGCCCGCTTCCTAATAAGGGTACGTCTACCGTAACAGTGGCTAATTCGTGGCTGTCAGATTGATTTTTCCGGATTGACTGAGTGGTCTGTAAAGACATGCTCAGTCGATCCAGAAGTCAATCTATTAAAATCACCCCTTCAAGTAGCATAGCGCTGCATTGATGGGAACGCACTTCCCGTCGGTGTAGCGCAGTGAAGAAGGCATGCTAAAGAGGAAAGTTACTAAGTCAATGGGAGCTCTGCATAGCTTGCGTAACTCCCATCAACTGTAGCTAAATTTTGCCAGCTGTGTAGAACGGGCCTCAGACTTGGTTAATTCTGGGTTATTTGCACAGAATGTAAGTAGACTGAAGTTCAGTTAAAGTTTTACTCTTTCTGGCAATCTAAGAAACAGGGACTCCAGAGTTCTAATCCTGACTGTGAGACCCCGTCCATGTGCAGCCTAAGATAAGTCACTGAACAGCTCTGCCTCAGTTTCCCCCTCTGACAAACAGCGCTAACACCTGCCTTGCAAAACCGTCCTGAGGATTAATTAAAGAGACATTGTCAAGTTAAATAAAAATCACATTTCTCTGTGAAATATTCATCTCTTCTGTTGTTACATGTCACAACTATGGGAACCATAACTTGACAGCAGTTAGCAGGGATTAAAAATGTCTGGCGTTTGTTGACTCTGTGCTTTGGGGAGCACTTTTGTGAAGGGTCAGCACTCCTGCTTTGATGCTGGTTATTGGCAACTTCCTGTAGCTTGCTGCGGCATGATACTATCTCCTTTCTACATGGATCTTGAGGGGGCTCACATGCAGGTTCTCCCCTCCCACCCCATGGCAAGTACCAGTTAGAGTTGAGGATCAGCTGCTGTTTCTCATAGTGAACCTAGAACACTGTCTTTTCCTGGGACCCAAACACAACTGTAGAACAACAGAAGCAAGGTTAGAGGAAGAACAGGTGATGTCTTGGGGAAAACTCTTCTTTGCTCTCCAGACAAGCAGAAGGATGATGAGCAACTAAGACCAGGGGGCCTAGAAAAGATCTTCTTGTCTCTCCAGATCTCCGCACTGTGGTAGGGAGCATCTACAGCCTGGAGCCAAGCGATCCCCCACCTTTACATGCAAAGCCAGCTGGAAGCAATGAGTTTTAAAGAGATTTCAAGGTGGCAAGTGCGATTGCTTAGTGCAAGGAGAGAGGGAGGAAGCTTTAGACACTGATAGCAGTGTGATGAAAAGGCTGGTGTCACAAGTGGGAGAAGACTGGGGAGTGATGCGCATAGTGCATAAGAAAGAGAAGGTAACAAGCTAAAGTTGCATGAGTTTGCCCTGACTGAGGTCCAGTCAGAGGCTGAGCTGTGTAGAAAGGTGAGGGCAAGTAACTTGAACATGGAAGGAACAAGAGGCTGAATTTGGGTGGTCACCTTTGCTCTGACCACAACGGTTACAGTGGTATCAATGGTCTAAACAAACGTGCCCTGCCCTTACATGGAATATTTGGGAGGGGAAAAGGAATATTTTAACTCAGCAGCTCTTTGGCCATCATTCTCTTTTTTTTTTTTCCACTTGGAGGGCTGTGTTTTCTTTGCAATTTTCCTTTTCTCTGTAGGTTACTCTTGGTGACACACGTTAAAGCAGTTTGCAACAGCAGCGCTTTGTGCTGCAATGAGAGCTGCCGAATTGCTGCTGCGAGTAGAGAAAAAGAATACATGAAACTCAAGAAAAATGATTTATCTTACTGGAGTGCCCAAACTTTGCTAGGTGCCTTGTGGGTATATAGAAAACAAAGGTCCTGTCTGGAGGATCTTAAAATAGAGAACGACAAAAAACACGTGATGGGGCAGGAAAAAAGATGCCAGTGAAGGAGTCGAGGTGATAATGGGAAAATGAGTTATTAGCACCATTTCTTGGTTTGTTTGGTTTTTGCTTGTACTAATAGTTCATTTAATTCTTCCTTACCGCCCTTCGTCCTAGTAACTTACACTCATTTTTGAAGGTGATGCTGAAAATAAATACACGCATGCACACGCACACCCTCTTCCCCCACTACACTCCTACAGACTAGTTTCCATTTCATTCAACTGATGAAGTGGGATTTTCTCCCACAAAAGCCCATGCGATAAAGTTGTTAGCCTTTAAAAGTGCCACAGATCTCCTTGTTTGTTTTACTGAAGAATGAAGAAAATTAAGAACTCGGAGCTTAACAGTGACTGTGGCCCTGAACATTGGATCAGAGCAAAGTCTGTTCGGCACATGAGGGAGGTGGGAAAGAAAGGGGCAAAGGTGACTGATTTTAAGACCGAAAGAAAGCAACATGATTGTCTCGTTTGACCTACATAACACTGGCCATAGATATTACCCAGTCTTTCTTGCCCCAAGTCCAATAACTCGTGATTCAGCTAGAGTGCGTCTTTTAGAAAGACATCCAACTTTGATTTAAACACAGAGGGCTAGACCCTCAGCTGGTGCAAACCGGTGCAGCTTCGTTGAAATTAATGAACTCTGCTGATTTCCACCAGTTGAGAACCTGGCCTTCTGTGCTTGCCCAAGTGCTAGGCAGGCTGGTGATGGCCTTGACTCCAGACATAAGTTAGAACAACCTCCAGACTACACTAATGAATGCCACTTTGGGAAAGCTGCTTAGGCATGAAGCACTGTGCAAGGGTACGAGAAGCAGTGACCAGAAAGTATATCCCTTTTCTCCTAACCACCAGTAGATTTGGCAAGAGTCACGGGGACCAAGTCCTATAATTTAGGTTAGTGGAGTCTCAAAGGCAGGAAGAGTAACCCGTGCCGCTTACTTTCACCGTAAGTCATCCCTCACGTCTGCCTGTGCAACATCAGTGGTGCCAATGGAGAAGCACAGGCAGACATGAGAGCAGAATTTGCCCCAGTAGCACGATCTGGGCTTGTTTATGGACTGAATTTTGTCCAAAGCCCGTTGATGGGCCTTTGCTCCTTCCACTATTTTGAACCTTCGTAGGTAAAACATTTAAGTTGCAGATTTATCAAAACATGATAGGTGTTGCCAGAGGATTAACAACTCATTTTAAGTCTCTTTACAAAGCCATTTTAAGGATAGAAACAACATGTCAGCACTATGCCAATAGCTGACTGTACCAACAGGGAGGGATTTAGTGGTTTTTTGCTATCCTACAGTGACTGTTATAAGAAAAGACAGCAGTGCATTACTGAAAGATTTATCCTAGTATTTCAACAACGGAAAACATGAGGATTCCTATGTTCTCATTCTCCCTGAGACAGGCAGCCAGGGTACATCATGTAACAATATTTCCAGGAATGAAGTCATGGTGCAAGAAATGCATATTTGTTGGTGCCATAAGACTGTTCCAGGAAGCAGAACAAACCCTAGTTTTATTTGCCCTCTCAGATGGAGGATTTCATAAGGAAACCTCCCATCCCTGCCTGTTCAGGAGAAACAACTTTTCTGATTCCAGATCAAGGTGAGAAAAGGTGAACAACCAACCTGCCTGCCTTGGAGGGCCCAAGTCACTTCATGGGCCCTTCCTAAATGTAGCTTCTTTGGTGACTTCACAACCAAAGCCATCTGTGCAAGGAAGCAGACCTACAGGCTGATTGAATTTACTAATGATACATTCTCTAGAAATCCCTGGTTATTGAACCCAGAGTTCTCTGCCCATAATTAAATTACAAACGAAAAGTGTATTTGGTAACATTTGACACTGAGATACCAAAGAAACTGGTTTACAGGCAAAAATTCTTTCCAAAGCAAGATTTTACCATCAACATTGATAAGAACAGGATTGGGTTCCTACCAGTGGCATTGGAGTGATGTAAGATTACAAAACAGACAAACACTGATCTAGGGTCAGATAGAACCAAAAAATTAGAGAAAATTCTATTAAAAATGAGTGAGAGCAGCCATGTCATTCAAAGCAGAGAAAGGACAAGCGCCATGTACAGATTGCTCTGGACTGCATGGAAAAATTCGGCTGAGGGGTGGGGATCAGCTGCCTTCAATGCCCCTTTTCCCATTCCTTGATGTTCCAAAGAGCTTTGTCTAGGGCTGGGGACCCATGAACAGGAAGTACAACAGAGGTGCACAGTATCCATGTCTAACAAGCTTTTGGAGACAGGGGCCATGTTTCCCTCAGTGTTTGAAGAGCATCCAGATCAGGGTCCCCATTCACTATATAAAAAGGTTAAATAATAATTATGCCTCCATGAACTTTTCCCCACAAAAAACAGTGGGAAGTTTTCAAGGGCTATACTGACTGTTCACTTCCACGGGTAGCCCACTGGTATAGAAAGAACACCTTAATCTCCTATGCAAGGGACTTTGATTTGTAACTACTCTCTGGACAAGCCCTGGAAACTGTGAGATATCTGCAAAGTTTGGCATCATATTGTCCCAGGGTCTCCAAGCAACAATTTGGTGCCTCCACGAATCTCCTGTGTTCTGGGTGCTAAACCCTCCACTCAGTTCCATGTTGCACCAAAGTTGGGCAGACTCCATAGTTTCAACCATCTGCTAATGTTTATGCAGGTGGAGGAAGGGTCCAGGCAAGAGTGGGAAAAGCAGATAAAAGTACCAGGGGGAGCTAACCAATTATGGCAGCTCTATGCTCGTGATGTCACCATCAGTTCATAATATGACACTGTATGGGGAAGCTAATGTGGACAAAAGAATAAAAATGTCTGAAAGATTCATAGCCAACCGCACACCAAAGTGAGTCCATGTGTGTTTGTGCTCATACATTTGCACATGCTTAGAGCCCAGTGTTCCATGGAGCTCAATATTAGTTTTGGGTGCATAAATGATGCATTGCCAGGCTCCAAGGTTGCCCCTAGGGGTGTAATGAATTTGGAAGAGGAAGAAAAAGACCAGGGAATTATGAGATGAATTAAACCTTGTATCCCTCTTCGAGATGAATTGAACTCCACCCGTTAAGTTCAACAGGACAACCGCTGTGAGTAAAGAAAACAGGATTTGGCTGCTTCTTTCACTTACTGCTGACAGCTCTCTGAATTACAGAAAGGGCATGAGAACATTAGGGGTGTGAGTAGAGATGGGTCCTCTAAAAAGCCCCTGATAAAAAGAAAAGAGCACTTATTTACAAACAAGCCAAGTACTTCAGTGAATGTTTTCCCTCTTCTGAAGTCTGCTCCAAAGCTCTTGAACCAGGGCTGCACAGAGCAGGAGTACATAAACCATGGGCTCTGGCAGCTGAACTCATTTAATGGAAAGGACTAGGAGTGTCCATGGAGTTAAAAATAAAGCTTTGACAGGCAAGGGTTTGGGTTTTTGTTTTTTTTTAAATTTCCCTAGTTGCAGGTGGGACTATAAAACCTTTCTTGCATGAGTCAGAGAACCAGACTTGGCAAAGCTGACCTGCTACTTTAAAAACAGGTCGCTAATTAAATAGAGTAACAACAAGGAGAATAAAATAGCTTTTTTTCCAATAACTAATCCAGCCTGATGTGAATTTAAAAATATTTTATCTGGATCCCATTCATATACAAATAAAGAAAAAAACAGGCTTCCAAAAATTCACTTGGCAAAGAACTAACCCAAACTACCCTCACATAAAAGTGCAGTATTATATTTTTAAAATAGAGTCTAGATAGATTTAATCACTTAGAGCTAAATCTTCTTTCTCTGAGGAAAGGTCAAATGAATAGACTTTTGCAGAGCTGTGCTCTGCAGGAACAAGGATCAGATATCCTTTGATTTGTAGCCACCCTGCTCAGCCCATTACAGGGTTAGCAACTCGCATGATTGTGATATTTGGTGTTTTTCCTAATACCTCAAGACCTGGAGTCATGTTATTACAGGAGAATGTGAGCTTCCATTTTTTTTCATAGTTTTCAGTGGTGCCTGCTGTGTATCTGTTTGGAACTTATATAGAGCCCCATCAAAAAAACATTCTGCGTCCTTCACACACACTGTTGAATTTATCCTCCCAACATTTGCATAAAACAGGACACTATTATTATCCTGGTTTTACCGAGGCGGGACTGAAGGACAGAGAAATCAAGGGTATGTTTACACTGGAGGCTCTGTTAAATCGACTTAACAAGGCTGATTTTCAGTCGACTTAAGGTCGACCTTGTTAAGTCGACTTAGAGAGTCCACATTGAAAACTTCTGTTGACTGCCTTCGTCCACACTAGCAGGTGCTAGGTTGACGGAGGAGTGGTGCGTTGTGGGTAGCTGGGAGGGGGCCCGGAGGCCAATTAGGTTGACTTAAGGGCTTTCCCCGTCTACACTGGCTTAAGTCGACTTAACAAGGTCCACTTAAGCATTAAGTCAATCGTAAGAAGTGGTGTTATTAAGTCAACTTAAGGAAGTACTTATGTGGACTTAATAAAAACCAAATGTGGATGCAGTAGTCTGTAGGTCGACTTAACCTTCCTTAAGTCGACCTACGGCTCCAGTGTAGATGTACCCTAAATTACTTCCCTAGAAAAGCTGTGCCAAAACCAGAAAGTAAACCCTGTCTCCTGATTCCCAGCCCAGTGCATAACCATGAGACCATCTTCCTGTAACACCATTTTTTTCTAAGTGCTCATTTAAATTACATTTAATAAAGTGGGTACGTGAGATTTTATTTACCGAAGTTTACTGCTCAAAGTAACAGGAGAAAATAAAAATCCATTGACTGTAGCTTGTGAACAAGAAAGTCACAGATATTGTTAATTGTTGCTGTGAATCTCCAGATAAAAGAATAATCTAGCGCTATTGTTTATGGTTATCATCCACTGTAGTTAAAGGGTTTTACATTCTCTCCTCACACACAATTCCCATTGATTTCAGTGGAGCCTATGCACAAAGGGTAACATACAGTCTAGAATGTTTTCTCTCTGTAGTGTTTCTGAGTAAACAATAATTTCTTTTGAACTACTAAATCATAGAAATGTAGGACTGAAGGAACCTTGATAGATCATCTAGTCCAGTTTCCTATACACAGGCAGAACCAATCATCAGCTAGTCTACCCTTGACAGGTACTTGTCTAGCCTGTGACAGAAACTGTACAAAGTCCCTGGGTAATTTGTTCAAGTGCTTAAATATCCTTACAGTTAGGAAGTTTGTCCTAATGTCTAAGCTAAATCTCCCTTACTCCCTTGCAATTTAAGTCCTTTACTACTTGCCCAGTCTGCAACAGCTAATGAGAAAAAAAATGTATTACCCTTCCTTTTTAAACAACTTTTTATGTTTTTGAAGACTACGACCATGTCCCCACTCAGTTTTCTCTTCTCCCGACAAAACAAAGCCATTTTTTTCAGTCTTTCCTCAGAGGTCACGTTTTCTAGACCTTTCATCACATTTGTTGCTCTTCTCTGGACTTTCTCCTCTTTGTCCATATCTTTCCAAGAATTGGACACAGTATTTCACTGAGGATCATCAGTGCTGAGCAGAGTTGAAGAATTACTTCTCGTGTCTTGCTTATGATATTCATGGCAATACATCCCAAAATGATGTTTGCTGTTTTGTAACAGTGTTACAATGTTGAGTCATATTTAGTGTGTGATCCTTTATAGCCCCTAGCTCCTTTGGTTTCTGTACTCTTTCCTAGACAATTATTGCCCATTTTGTACTATTGTAGTTCATTATTCCTTCTTAAGTGTCGTACTTCGTTTTTGTCCTTATTGCATTTCTTCCTATATGTTTCAGAGGTTTTCTTCAGTTTGTCAAAATAATTTTGAATTCTAATTCTGTCCTTCAAAGTGCTTGCAACCCCTCCTCACTTGGTATTGTCCACAAACGTTACATGTACTCTATATGCCATTATCCAAATCATTTAGGAAGATATTGAATAGAACCAGACCCAGGAAAGATTCCTTCAGGAACACACCCAATATGCTTGAGCGCAAAAAGTTCATAACTACTACATAATCTTCCAACCAGTTATGTACTTGCCTTATAGAAGGTTCATTTAGACTATATTTCCCTAGATTGTTTATGAGAAGGCCTGTGAGACAGTACAAAAGCTTGACTAAAGTTGAGGTACATCACATCTACTTTTTTCCCTTGTCCATAAGGCTTTTTACCATGTCAAAGATGGATATTAGATTGGTTTGACGTGATTTGATCTTAACAAATCCATGTGACTTGTTACTTATCACCTTATTTCCTTCCAGGTGCTTTCACTGATTGTTTGATTTCCTCCATTATCTTAACTGACATTCAGATGACTGGTCTCCAATTCCCTAAACTGCCCTTATTCCCCTTTTTATAGGAAAAGCTATATTTGCCCCTTTCCAGTCCTCTGGGATTGCTCCTATCCTCCACAAGTTCTGAAAGATAATTGCTAACAGTTCAGAGATCCCTTCAGTCAGTTCCTTATGTGTTCTAGGATGTAGTTCATAAGCTCCTGCGAACTTGAAGACCTCTAACTTTTCTAAGTAATTTTTCTTTCCCTATTTCAGCCTGAGATCCTATTCTATTTACTTTACATTAATCATCTGATCACTGCTAACCTGTGTGGTGAAAATGAAACAAAAAGGGCATTTAACACTTGGGTCATTGCTGCATTTTCTGTTATTGGCTTTCCCTTCTCATTGAGTAATTGGCATGCCCTGTCTCTGGTCTTCCCCTTGTTTCTATTGTATTTATAAAATGTCTTCTTGTTGCCCTTTATGTGCCTGGCTGCTTAGTGTCATTTAGGCGCTGGCCTTTCTAATTTTGTTCCTACATGCTTATGTTGCTTTTTTATATTCACCCTTCATGATTTTAATTAGTCTCCACTTTTTTATGCTTCTTTTTTGAGTTCTGAGTTGTTGAAGACCTCTTGGTTAAACCAGGGTGGTCTTTCACCATACCTCCTATCTTTCCTATGCATTGAGATAGAGAGATATTAAGAGCACAAGATCAAGCTAAAAGTACTGCCAACTCCCATGAACTTTTTTCCCTTAGACTTACTTCTCATGGGATTTTTACCTACCAATTTCTGAATTTGCAGAAGTCTGCTTTCTTGAAGTCTACTGTCTTTGTTCTGCTATTTTCCCTCCCACCATTCCTCAGAACGATGAACTCTATCATTTCATGATCCCTTTCACCTAGGCTGCTTTCCATCTTCAAATTCTCAACCAGTCCCTTCCTCTTTGTCCAAATCAAATCTAAAACACCTTCTCCCCTAGTCACTTTCTTTACCCTCTGCAATAAAAAAATGATTCAATATTTTAACACAAAGAAATTCTCAGTGTATTTTAATATATGTAAGTTACAAAACAGCATGTCCCCACTGGAGAAATATTTTTTGAAAGAAATAAAATGTAAATACCTTTCCTCCATCTATATTTCTATATTGTTTGCTTTTCCCACCAGTTCCTCTGTGACTTTCAATGTGCTAAAAGGGCTTGTAAGAGTCCAGGAAATATGTATTATGAATACTTTCTGCCTATTATAGCAAGTGAAACACACACTGGTTCAACTTTTTAATCTCAGATACATAGGAGTGAACCTAGGCTTCACTTCAGTGAAATCTGTTAGTAGGGACTTAGATTCTGATTCAACAAATTCCTGGGGCTTAGTTTGGGACCTAAGCACATGCCTAAGTGCTGAACTGGGAGTTAATTTTTTTATTCCATATAGGATGTAGAATCTAGTCAAATGAAAACTTACAGTTGCCTTACCAACATAACCTATTGCAGTTTTAGGAAGACCATACCAAATGTACAAAACCCCTTATTTTTCATAGTTTATTGCACGTAAGAGAAACAGCAGCATTTCTTTCCATCCTCACTGGTTTTGACCGTCAGACTAATGCCATTAATTGATCTATATACACTGAAATAGAACATGCTACTCTATATAATTAATAGCTCTTTGATTCTGGAATAAAAAATAATGAATCAGGTATTCTCAAGTACCTCATTCACCCTGAAGAATCCATATCCCCTTTCTTCCTTTCTTTCAACATTTGTCATTCTTTTCTAAGGTTAAATCCATTTGACTATCAAAACTAACAAACGGGTTCATTTTTCAAATGGTAAGTTTAAAAAAAAAAACAAAAAGAAGACACACTTCTGCACAAAATATGTCCATCCTCATTAGATCAATTTTCTCAATTAAATTCAAGATTCTACATCCAAAAGGCATAAATCTGGGTATCGATTTAGTCATAAAATAATTAAACTCCCAGAAGTCTCCTAAAACCATTTTACTTGGATGAGCATATAAGCTTTTAAAATATCAAGTTATTCCAGTGTTTAATACACATAACTGCTTTCAGAGGTCTAAAGCAATAAGGGATATCTCCCCACTCCATTTGAAGTACCACAGCTATAACCAAGGTCTCAGTACTATTTTTCAAGCTTTGGACTGTATTTGATTCAGTGTGAGCATATTTTCTGAACATGAAACTATGTACCCTGGAGCCAGAATCAATAACCTATTGAATCAAAGCACTGTAAAGTAACAACATGCTCCTGGTGTTGTGTGCCCATAAAATGTATTTCAGGCTAACTACACTTCCAAAATAGTCTAATTCTGAATTTATTACACTGTTCTAACAAGATGACTGGATAGTCAATGTGAACCGCCAGAAAAACTTTTTTTTTTTTTAAGGACAAATTGTCTTCTCTGCTTATCAAAGCAAAGAACCAAAATCGATCATACTATATTTTTTATTCAGGGCCCAATTCTACAGTCCTCATTCACATTGAATAATACCTGATTATGTAAGTAGTTCCATTAATTTCAATGGGGCTGCTCATACAGGGTAAAATAGATCGCTGTGAAGAAAGCAAGCCCTGGTCCTATGCACCACTTATACCCTACATAGCCTATTTTTGAGGACTTACATTGCTTTTAATAGTCAATATGTCTGGTAAATGGCCATAAGATTGAATGGGACATAGGTTTCATGTCGGCCATTTGCATAGAAGTAAATTCCACCCATTTCACAAAGGAGGAATCAGCCCCATGATCATTATCACAATTTTACTTGATTTTACTTTGAAATCCTATCTACATTCCAGTCACTGCTTGACAAAAAATAATCTCACAAAGTTAAGGACAGCATTTTATGAGTGTTCAGAAATTTTCTTGTCTAGCTTGGAGAAAAACATACAAAGAGATATGTTACTATGAGGGCTGACTTATTTTGCTAAGTCAGCATATATACTGTATAAACATTTTTTCTTCATTCTACAGAGTTTAACAAACAAACCTGCCTTGCATAATACATCACGTCTTCTTTTGAGAGCTGGGAACAGCACTGTAAACTCAGTGCCTTTCAACATTTTTGATGTGCTGATATTTGCTCCAAGATCTTTCAAAGGCTAATTCCTCACATGCCTTTAACAACAGAGGGCTTGATTTATCATTTTGCAATTCCAGCTTCACAGAGGGGCAGCACCAAGTTACTCTGATGTAAAACTGGAACAACTGCCCCTCCACTTGTACATATAGCTCTTTTTCAGACAGCAGCCACATCCTTCCTCTGTACTAAGAACTAAAGAATCTAGGGCTATGTCTACACTTGCAAGTTAGGTCGACTTAAGGAGGATTAAGTCGACCTAACTTAGTCCCCATCCACACCAGGCTTTCATTAAGTCGACTTAAGAAATTCCTTAAGTCAACTTAATGAAAGCTTAGGTCAACCTAATAAGAATCGCTGGTTAGGTTGACCTAACCCTTAAGTTGACTCCTTAGGTTAACCTAAGCACAGTGTGGATGCTTAAGTCCACTTTATTAGGTCGACCTAAGGGCAGTTAGGTTGACTTAACAAAGTGGACTAAGTCCCTGTTCAGGGGAACCACTTTGTTAAGTCAACTTAATAAGGTCAACTTGAGGTCAACTTAAAGTCAACCTAACTTTTTGTAGTGTAGACATAGCCTAGGAGACAGACCGCCTTTTCTTGCTTGGTCTATCAAGTGCTTCCTGATAAATGAGTACTTTGAATATGTTGATTCCTAATCACCATCACTATTATACGTTCATGATCCTGTTCCCGTGGCTCAATAGTTTCAGTGAATTAACTCTTTCTATGATTCTTCAAAACCAAGGATAACGACAACAGTAATAGTACCTGAAATGTGCTTCTTCCAGTATGAATTCCATTTCTGTAACTATAAAAAGTAATGCTCAGCTCTGAAAGACTGAATAGCTTCATGGTAGGAACATAGCCTTTTCTTAGTCCTTTAGGCCTGGTCTAAACTGCGGTGCTAAGTCGACGGGAGATACACAAGCAGCATGCTGCAGAATGCGCATCTCCCGTTGACTTAGTTACTCTCACTTACCTCCAGGTCATCATTCGGCTGCGTCGACTGGCAATGCTCTCTCATCGATGCAGCCTTACCCAGTTGGAGGGTACGGAGTTATTGCATCGATACAAGAGCACTTCCAGGATTGATTGAGCGGGCCTATACTGGCCGCTCAATTGGTCCCTCTGTGTCAATCCGTGAGGATTGACGCAACATTTTGGTTGCAGACATGGCCTTAGTCAGATCTCTTGTTTTGGCTAGTGCTTTATGGTCATCAGAAAAGTGGTTGGTCAAATGTGCCAGAAAGTCCATCTTTAGCAGAGTGAACCAGAACTTTGTGTGACAGACTAGAACCTCTGGTTTTTGTGTGGCACCACCTGACCTCTAGTTTCCTTGGCCTCAAATCAGAATCCTGATGATGAGAGTTGAAGCTTGACACTATCATTTATCAAGCAACTTGTGGTTAAAAGGATGCAAGCTGCATATAAGAGAAAAGGAGACGTTGACACAGGAACATCGACAGAAAGCATTACTCTTGAGCTGTCTACCGACTCCAAGATTAAGTGTAAAATCTGACAGGAAGAATATGCATTAAAATATGTGTTGACAGAATGATTTAACTAATATTTTAAAGACAAAACATCAACTGCATTTCCATATCATTTATCATCTTGGTGAAAAGGATACTAACTATGCAGGCTAGCCCCTTCTGTCATTATCTCCTTATTCTCTACTTCCTTTTGCAGATCAAGTCTCTTTTACTGAAACATATGTTGGAGCTATAGGACCAGATTCTCAGCCAGCATAAACCAGTGGGGCACCACTGCTGCCAGTGGGGCATTGGTATCAATGGAGCTACTCCAATGAACAATCATAGAAGCTCTTGATTGTTAGTTGTTATGCAAGCACCTGTCGATACAGACAAAAAAAAATTAATCAGGAAACAATCAGTGACACAAACATGTAACAACGAATGTATCATCATTCCATTTATGAGAATGGCCTCCTATATGGATTTTGGTGGGTGTTTCCATCATCCCATGAGGTTAAAAGCACCTTGATTAACATAAGCCTGCTGGCCGCCTTCTATGCTAGAAGAGTCTGTAAGCAATCATTTGCCAGATGATATTCCGTTCTCATTCTTTTTTTCCTCCGGCTCAGATTCTACAGTCTCTTCACTTTCCTAAGGCCAGATCCTTAGCTGGTATAAATTGGCAAAGCTTTATTAAAGCTTATGGAGCTATGCTGATTTGCACCAGTTGTGGAGATGACCCCCCAGCTGTATCTCAACGAAAGTGGAATCACTGGAGTTTAGCACAGATTGGTCATAACTGAAGCTTGTTGGCAAGGCTGCATCCTCACCATCTGCTGAAGATACATCCTCACAGTCTCAGGGTCCTGTTGGATCCATTATTGTTCCTCCACTCTCAGATTATACAGTGTCCCATCATATTTATGGCTATACACATTTTAAGTTACAGTACTCTAAGACCATCTCCTTAGGGCTAGCCTTGAAATCCATTTGGGAATTCCAGCTGGAGCACATCAAGTCTGCCTACCTCAAACAGCTGAAAGCAGCAATGTTTGAGTTCAAGATTCTGCACTGGCTTCCAGGTACTCTCAAAGGTAACACAGAGCCTGGGAAGCGATGATCTGAGAGATCGTCTTTGACCCTTCTGGGGCAGTTAAGATTTGCTCCAATTTAAAATTGGTAGGATCTACCTTGGACTTATGGGAAAGCTTTGACATTAGAGAGCTCATCCTCTGGAGGTCCAACTAGGCCTAACAGTGGCAAACTTGTGCTTAATCTCACTTTTTTATTGTATTGTATTTTATAATTTAGTTTAGTTTAGCATTTAGTTGACTGGTTTTGATGCTTGCTTATTTGTTTGTTTCTCATTATGGGTTGAGTCACATTTTCTTCTGAATAGTTGGACAGCCAGCCCTTCAGAGTAATCCAAATATTGTGGCTGTTTTAGTTTAATTGATGCCGCCCATTCCCATTGCAAGTGGCTACGTACTTTTGTGTTTTACCTTTTGTTCCTGAAACACCTGAATGTCATGAGGAAGGACACTATGGAGGTGAATAAAATAAATGGCCAACTACACCAAGAATAGGTGAAGGATATGAAGATGTGACTCAGCTCTGAGTGGTGGTACATGAAAGCATGTCACCGTATTAGACCATCCATATTGCTAAGAGTTGAAAAATTAGTTGAAGAGATGATGGTAGTAGGAGGTGCCTAGAATAATCACCTGAATAGTATTGGCCACCAGAGGTGAGTGCTAGGAAGGCCTCTAGCTGATCTGAATCTGGAGGTAGCTGAAATTGTTTAATCCATATGAAAATGTTAGCACTTGGTTTTGTGAATGGAATGATTCTTTTACTGCATGTTCCATTAGCCCTTCATATTAGCAACTTCTTAGCAACTCTGTTTCTTAAAATAGAGATTTACTGTGCAAGCTTTTATCTTATATAAGCCTTTCAAAAAAGCTCAGACACCTTTGGGGGGTTTAAACATCAAACCTTCAGCCAGAGACCTGTCGTTATCAAAAAGAGCTAGCAGCTCTATCTAGGGTTTATGTTCTTTAGAGGAATTCCAAATTGCCTGTTTTTTATAGACTACCTCCATAACAACCTCCTACTGTATTTAAATTTTTGTAATTTTCTACCCTTAATGCGATCTTCATATCTAAATGCACACAGAGTATTTTACATTTATCAGTTTAATACCATACTTATGTCTTTCTTTAAATGCCTGTTATTCAACAACTTATTAATAGTGAATTGTTTTTTAGAACAGAAGATATTTAAGTGTAGTCAGTTTGCGATGATTCCCTATATTTTTTTCAGCCAGGAAAAACACCGTTAATGGCACAAAAGGCTGCATTTATAAAGCCTGTTTACCTATTTAACCTCATATATATTATCATTAGGGGAGAACTAAAACAATTACATGTCTTTTCTTATTACAAATATTTGATTTTTAGGCAATAGCAAATATTGTTCCTTTGAAACAAGCTATTATTTATTTATGCTGACATATAAAAATGGTAAATGCACTCCCCCACCCTCACGGAATACTGTAAATTTTTCAAGTATAATCCCCTAAAACAAGGAGGTTTGCTGGTATTACCAACTCATTCTTATGCATGGGCAAATGAAGTGAGGGTAAAAAGAGACAATGGATTATCAGCTGGTTGCTGAAGCTTCTATAGCATCAGAGTCTAAACCTCCAACCCCAAACCTCTGAGTTACCATTTGGTCTGCAGCAGCTGGCACTAATTCAAGAAAAATCCTAAAGCACAAACTTAATTCAATGGGACATTTATGTGCTTAAAGTTAAGTAAAACATGTTCTGAAGTGCTTTGTTAGATGAAAACCTTGGTCCCACTGGCTATGTCTACACTTGGCCAAATAAGTCGACTTAGCATGTCCCCACTATAAAATTAGGTCGACTTAAAGTAGGCCTTAGAATCATAGAATCTTACGGCTGGAAGAGACCTCATGAGGTCATCTAGTCCAACCCCTGCTAAAAGCAGGACCACTCCCACTAAATCAACCCAGCCAGGATTTTGTCTAACCAAACCTTAAATATCTCCAAAGACGGAGATACCACCACCTCCTTAGGTAACCCATTCCAATGATTCACCACCCTCCTAGTGAGAAAATCTTTCTTAATATCCAACCTCGACCTCCCCAGCTGTGATTTGAAACCATTGCTCCTTGTTCTGTCCTCTGTTACCATCGAGAACAGCCTAGCTCCCTCCTCTTTGGAGCAACCCTTGCCAAACCGACTTAGAGCATCCACACTGGACACCTAAGTCGACTTCTAGGGGCAAGATGGACCTGGGAATGGTCCATGGTGGGGGGGGCACCCCTTTCAAAGTGCCAGGGATACAATGGGGGCAGACCAGGACAGGGACAGAGGCAGGGTATAGAAGTGGGGTGAGCAGGACTGTGTCCTGCCCTGCGGGTGGGCATGCCAGGCTCTGGCTGTGCCAGCCACCCTGGCAGGGAGGTCAGTGGGGGAGCCCTGGGGGCCCTTTAAATCGACTTAAAGGCGACTTAGGGCTAATCCACGTCCACACTGGCTAAATCGACTTAACAAAGTCGACTTAGCCAATAAAGTCAACTTTAAACTAGGTTTTATAAAGTCGACTTAAAATTTCCTTAAGTTGAACTAAGGGCAGTGGGGGGGAACAATCAACAAAGTCTTCCACAATGGTTTGTCTGGCATCTGTGGGCCTTCTTTTCTTGGAGAGGAGGAGATGACTCTTGTGGTAAACTAGCCTTTCACACTTAGTAATGATTCTTTCCCAGCTGTAGCAATTTTCAGTTTTAAAGCCAGTTACAGAGCCACACACTTAAAATATTGCCATATAACATGGGATACGATATCATCAGGGATATTCAAGCAGACAACAACTCACATTCTTTTAATAAAGTCTAAACACCTTTTTTTAACTCTAATCCCTATTTTAACAATACAAACACACAGCCAAGCTAGACCAGTTCCCCGCTATGCATTCACCAGTGTTCAGTGAGGCCTACTTGCAAGCTGGCCTCTGTCCTGCCAGCATCACAAATAGCATTGGGTAAATATTAATGGTGGCTCCAAACTGTATGTTCTGGACTCAAGTGTCATGTCTCTCTTTGTTTTTAGCTACCCACTCTCCTCCCCACATACATTTGAACGGGAGGATAAAGCAAGTGCATAGCTTTTGAAAGACCATTGATCTGCCCATAGTCACCAGGGCTATGTCTACACTTGCTAAAATTAGTTCGAATTAGTTAGCTTAATTAATTTCAATGGCCAGTTATTTCTAATTAAGAAATGAGTTCGAATTAACATGGCCACATTGGTTAATTCAAACTAGTTAGTTTGAATTAACCCTTTAGTTCGAACACCCTATTTGAACTTATTAGTTCGAATTAAGGAAGCCCTTAATTCGAACTAACATCTAGTGTAGACATGGCTTTACTTAGTTCGAATTAAGCCTCCTTAATTCGAACTAACTTGCCAGTGTAGACATAGCCCAGGAGACTGACTGGCCATTCTACTGAGTGGGAGAAAGTTATGGACAGGTCTTTTTCACTAGGAGGGTGGTGAAGCACTGGAATGGGTCCCCTAAGGAGGTAGTGGAATATCCATCCTTAGAAGTTTTTAAGGCCCAACTTGACAAAGTTAGTTAGTTTAGTTGGGGTTGGTCCTGTTTGAGTGGGGGCTGGATTAGATGACTCCATGAGGTCCCTTCCAACCCTAATCTATGATTCTTATGATTCTTCCTGAGTAGCAGAGCTCACATGGGTGGATTGACCCTGGACTTCTTCCACACCCAAAACTCTCATTGATGCCAGTGAAAATCTTGTGCATACAATGGGTGCAGGATAGAACCCAGAGAAAGCCTTCTGAACCTCAAACTCCATTGGGAATTCCCTCATTGCTTCTGAGCTGTCCTTGGCTCCCCCCAATGATGTACCTCCATAATTACAGGCTATCCCCCTTCTACTTGGATCACATCCATACCTCTCCAACCTGCAAAAGGGATGTTCAAAGTGGAAGGTATTACAACCCAATCCCATGCAAGGTTAGGCAGAATAACCAAATTGATCCTACAGTATGAGGTGGATCCTGTAGCTACTCCTCTATGATAACTCTTCTGTTATGCAGAACTCAGCTCCAATATGATAGCCATGGAGGTGACTGTTAGCCACAGAAATACATGCTGGGCACTTTATATCTTCACAGTACCCTCCCTGCATCCATTTAGACTCCTTCCTTTCTGCTCCATACGTGCAAAAGGATGCGAGTATCCATGGCTCTTTCTTTCCCAAAGGAGTGTTACTGAGCAGAAAAACTTTAGGAAGGCACAAGCACTCTTTTATTTACTTAACAACCATGATTTTCCAAAGCTAAACTACATTTGAGCAGGAGTACATACATAGGACTATGCAAGACAGCTCAGCTCCTAGAAGAGTTAATAGGTGTTCTCCATTTACAGTGTATAATTATAAGCGAGGAAGGAAAAGGGGTGGGGGCAGGCTGTCTCAGCTACTGCACAGGCCAATTTGACTATTGCAAAGCTAATTAAATATATCTGCTGTGTATAAAATATATCATCTCCAGATCACAGCATACTGTTAAATTCTTCATCTTATTAAAAGCTTGCATTAATGCTTTTCCAGCATAAATTTTAACAGTGGACAGGTACTGTTTGAGGAGGCTGACAGTGGGAATGACCTAGATTAGGCTGACAGTGCCAAAAGATGCATCACCCAAGGCTGTTTTAAGGAGGAAAAGGATGAGGAATACATTCTCCATTATTGCCTATTACTGATGGGCTGGCATTATCTTCAGAAACCTGGCCTTTCTTTGTCTCCTTCTCTTTTGGTACAGTAGATGGCTATACCAGGGAGAGGAATGATATGCTGTGTTTGCCACATCTTACTCCCTGGATTTTAATCAACAGAAGTGGGATTTAATGGAGCAGTGGGTGATGGTCTAAATCTGTTGGCAAGTCAGCCTATAGTTTACAAAATTACAGGAAGAGTTGGGTATTTCCACTCTCACAGAGGTATGCACTGAGTGCAGCAGAAGAGAGGAGTCTGTGTGGCTCAGAAAAATGGCAATATGCAGGGCCGGATTATCAGAAGAGCTTTAAGGGGCTTAAGCCCAAGGCTCCAGCCAAAAGGGGGCTCTCGGCTTCAGCCTCTAAAATCCCTCTGATAATCTGGCACCCACCCAGCTCAGCGCCATCAGGGCAGGAGCACTAAGAACACTCCTTCCCTGCTGGCCTTGGGGTGGAGGGGTCTGGGGCCCTGGAGCCAGAGCCAGGATCTGCTCCCTGCCTTGCCCCTGGGCCAGCTGGCCTACCCCCAGGGGCAGGGCAAGGCAGGCCAGCCCCTGTTCGCTCTGCCTGGGGGGTGGAACTGGCTGGCTCATGGCAAGGCCATCTGACGCAACCTTCCAGGGCCTGTGGCCCTGGGGGGCTGCATTAGAGGCCCCCATTCCACACACCAGTCAGCCCCACCCCCCCCAGGAAGAGTGGGGCCAGGGCGGGAGTGCCCTCTGGCCCCAGTCCCCCCCCCTTCCAGCGACAGGGGGGCCATGGTTAGGGAAGGGGCCCGGGCAAGGGAGGGCCCTGTGGTGTGGGGGAAACCCGGGGCCTCTGTACCAGTTAATCTGGCCCTGGCAACATGAATTGCATCTCCTTAAAAAAAAAGGAAACCTAGGGTCTGATTCTCACTGATCACGTTGTGCTTGGGCCTGGAATTCATAAGAAAACAAAGGGGGATCAAAGGTGACTTCCATCTAGCACAATTCAAATACCTACTAATGCAGCCTTGGGCATACTTTAACTTTCACATTGCTTCTGCTGGGTCCAAAAAACAGAGAACAATGCACGGCATCGACTCTTCCCCCTTTTCCCTATATGAGGGATCAGTGCCAGCACAGAACCCTTACAGAGTGGGGGTGGGGGGTGGGAATCTCACAGAGTGTATTCTCAGAGGGTCATTTACATGGCCAGAGTGGTGTAAAAGGGTGTCAGTGGATCTGCACATAGCCGATCAGGGCTCTCTTCATGGTATCCTTATTCCAAAAGGAACCAGCAAGCAGGTTTATAAAAATCTTTCACTGTCACACCACTTCTAATGCGGGAAACAGGAAGATTATTGTCTAACAGCCGCACAATTTCCAACCGGCATTACTGAATATTCAAAGAATGGGAAAATCACTTTAAGGAGGGAAGAAAAGAGGAACTCTTCCATTGACTTTAGCACAACATGTGCCTTGACACTGTACGGTGCCTTGGTGTTAGACACTTGATTGACATTCTGATGGCTCAGTCAAGGCAAAGATTATGTCAATGCAACTGCATTATGGTCTTCTCTTGACATGGTAATAGCTCCTTCAGATGTCTTTTAAAATCCTCCAATTGATATCCCAAGGGAAATTGTATTGACAGAGTAACATTCCTGTTACAGTATCAATGCATGAGACATTCTCCTTTTAGGGGAGGTGGTGGAAAAGAGATTGGATAGAGTCTTCAACGCATGTGGTCAATGGAATCAGGTGATGGCATTATCAGAGGGACACAATCTGATATTCAGACATGTCTAGGGATTTTCTGCACCAAGGACAATGTTGAGGCCTGATTTTCAGAGGTGTTGAACACCCCAAAACATCCCTAACCAAAGGGAATAAAACCAAAGAGAAGCAATAAGTCAACATAATCTGGCCGGCAGACTGGAGCACAGAAATAAAAAATATTGCCTCTTAAAAGAGGACCTTGAATTATCTAGATTTGTACATAGAAGTAAGTGATAATAGCTTTGAGATAACACTTTCCCTTTTCCACATATTTCAACATAAAGTCAAAGTTGAGTGGAAAAATATTACTGCCTTGAAAATTAAATATATTACTTATATCACTTCTTATAGAAGTATGTGCCACTGAATAAATATTTAAATAAAAATTTAGAAAATGTATATTTTGAAAATCTCCAGGCCAGTAAGTTTTGTATTATAAATTTATATGCAGAATTTCAATTGTGTGTGTGTTTTTTTTAAAAGCCCTATGAATTCTGTTTCATTGAACAATGGTAATAATTTGTGATGTAAAGTTACTCATTTTGCACTCTGCACTCCGTGTTACATTTTCCCATTTCCTTTTAACCAGAAAAAGAGGAACTATTGACCTTAAATATTTCTATTCAAATTCCTTCCATTATATGATATTCTTTATAAGACCCACACTGTGACCAAAACAGGTTTCCCTGTATGGAATTCCAACCCTTTGAGAAATGGCCAGCAATTCAATACGTATAAAACACAATATAGTCACTAAAATTTGGTAATGGAAATTTGGAACTGATATACCAGAAATACCTCCCCCCCCCCCCCCCCCACGCACCACTCAATTAGTCACAAAACCTCATTGAAACCAGGCACTCAGCAGGTTTTTTTTTGTTTTTTTTTAAAGTGGGGGGGTGAGATTGAATGTTTATAGATACAGCAGAACCATTCAAAGTTACAACAGTGAAGTTGGGGTTTTTTTCAAACTGCTCAATGCTTTTGGAAGGTTTATAACCTTCATGTCCCAGAGTGTGAGCCAGCCTATAATTAGTGTGAGCTAGAAAGAGTGTGTTCTTTGGGGTTTGTTATTCTGTTCTTATAACTGCTTACTACTGGGTTTCTTACTTCTTGCTCTGAAGCACTTGGTACTCACCATAATTGGGAACATGATGTTAGACTAAATTGATTCCTGGTGATTCCTATTTAATCAGTTAATTCCTGAAATCCTGATTCTACATGCTTTAATCAGGCAGACCTGCCATTGGGCCCTGACTCGATAAAGCTTTGCTTAAGAGGCAACAGGTTGAAAATATAAAACAAGACAGTGAATAACAAGTAAAAGATTGAAGTCAGCCTGGCAAGTGCCATGAAATTGAAAATTTAAGGCATGCCAAGAGTGTTATGATTAAGTTTGCGAAGGAAATAGGCTCTGGTCTCATAATTTATAAGAAACAAAACTGCTTAAGTGGTGCTAATAATAAAATGGTCAAGGAGAAAAATAAATTGGTCTGCTATGCGTCGACCCCATCCTGCAAAATTTAAAAGGCATATGCTCAGTTTGTCCCTGCACTTAAGGCTGCCCAATAAGTGGTTCAAAAGAGTTTGTTTACCACTGCATGGAGGAAAGAGTCTGAGGAGACACTATCTATCTCAGCTGGTGGGTGGAAGCATGTGACCAGAGTAGGGTTTAATGCTCTTAACTGGAAAATTGACTTCCACACCATACAACTCTCTACAGGTTTCAGTAGGGTAACAAAAGACTGCAAAATTTCCTCCTTGCTATTCAGCAGTTATGTTTCTTCATTAACATTTTAACTTAAAGGCCAATTTGCTGACCATCACAGTGTCGATAGCCTTTTATAATAAATAATGCATAATATAGACAATAAAGGACAAGGTAAAAATGTAAAACATGATAATGGTGTGTCTTGGTGAGATGGACCATTCACCCTTTCTAAATACTTTATTCATCTCAGAGTTATTCTTAATTAAAAAAAAAAAAAAAAACCACAAACCCTACAAGCTCATAATGCACTACTAACATGCCTAAAATTGTTAAAGCAGAAGATTTCAGGTACGTTACTCTGAATGCTTAAGTGGGGTTAAGTGATGCACAGGGTCCTGTGCAGGCCTTCTTCACTAGGGTGAATTTCAATCTCTAGGGAAAAAGCTGGATCCCAGTTTTTAAGTATGGAATGTTGATCCTGAGTGGGCCAAATTCTGGTCCCATTGAAGGCAGTGGGAACTTGCCCAACCCACAGTTAGACACTAATAATGCAGGCTGGGAACAGTAGTTAAAAAAAGTTTGATTTTGTTTTTTACTAGATTAATGCTCTAGGAAAGTTCTGCTTTACTGTTTCATAATATTGGATCATCTTTGATGTCCTGATGTTTACTTAATTTTTCAAAAGGCTGCTCATGGCTAAAGGAGGTCAAATGTAACTGAGTATAGCAGGGAAATTCTACTCTTGTCATTCAAGGCAGTAGATCCACCCATCCCCCCTTTTTAAGCAAAGCTGCAGTACTACATAGATTTGGGGAGTTTGCACTAAATATTATCAACACATTAACTGCTAAGTACATAAGGAGGACATCAACTGTATTTTGATATGTGCATAACATCATTTTCCCTCCATTGTGACAAACACAGCTTTTTGTAAGTTACATGGTGGAATAGTTTCCAAGAGGAGCCAGCTTTTCAAAATATTTGGATGCTCAAATCAACACTAAGGCAACTAAACAGAGCTTCCTGAGCAAACTTGGAGCCTGCTGCAAAAGCAATCAGTCCTCGGCTGCAAAGCCCATGGTTCAATGTGCAAACTTATAGATTCATAGGGTGCATCTACACTTACAAATTAAGTCGATTTAAGCTTGCGTAAGTCGACTTAATTTAATCTGCGTCCACACTACATTTTCCTTAAATCCATTTAAACAGCTGCTTAAGTCAACTTAAGGAAAATTTAAGTTGACTTTATTAAACCTCGTTTTAAGTCAATTTTGCTGGCTAAGTCGACTTTAGAAAGTTGACTTAGCCAGTGTGGACGTGGAGTAGCCCTAAGTCAACTCTAAGTTGACTTAGGGGGCTTTAGGGCTTTCCCACTGCCCTCCCTGCCAGGGAGGCTGGCACAGCCACAGCCTGGCGTGTCCCCCCACAGGGCAGGACAGAGCCCTGCCCACCCTGCCCCTATGCCCTGCCAGGGTCCCTGTCAAGCTCAGCCCCCATTGTACCCAGGTACAATGGGGCAAAGGCTGAGCCCCCTGGCACTTGGCAAGGGGTGCCCCCCCTGCCACCATGGACCTAGCCCCTACAAGTCAACCTAGGCGTCCAGTGTGGATGCTCTAGGTCGATTTGGTAGGGTCCCCTCTAAGTCAACTTAGATTTTGAGTGGGCATGCTAAGTCGACTTCGACTTTGTTAAGTCAACTTAGCTAAGTCGACTTAAATTAACAAGTGTAGACATAGCCATTGATTTTAAGATCAAAAGGGACCAATATGATCATCTAGTCTGATCTCCGGCACAATCAGAGCATAGAACCTCCCGACCACTTCTGCAATAGACACCTAATTTATGATTGAGTCATTGAAGTCCCTGCCTCCAACTTGCCCGAAGCTCTTTGTGTGGAGGAATGGATATAAAAAAAGGGAGGGGAAAATGAAAATACATCCTGAACATTTTGGATGGAGGTTTGCACTGATGATAGGGAAATCTCCATGATGCTTCCCAGTCGGTTTCACCCATAATTCACCTACATCCCAATCTTAACATAGGCAAAGCTTCGACCCCCGGAAATCAGTGAGTGGTTGCTTAAGTAAGACTGCAGAATAGGAAGCTAGGAAGCTTTCCTTGAAAACTATTGCATGCACTGAATCCTAACTGTATATTGATTCCTTGTATCCAGCAAAAACATGGGACACTGCCACTCTAGAGATATATACTGGGTCTTTCCCCCATGACTGAGGGGCCAGGGGATGAAACAGCAGGGGGTTACTCCAGCTCTGAAGCTGGAAAAGTGAACATGGTGTAGCTCTGCTGCCTTTGCACATTCTTGAGGCAAAACTTTTGTTCAATCAGAGCTGGAGTACCTCTCCAGATGCTGGCCAGAATTTTCAGATTGGGTGCTGTGGCCAGGATTCAGACCATGATGCAGCATAGCTGATAAGTGTGTATAACATATGTAGGGTTACCAGATAGCAAGTGTGAAAAATCGGGACAGAGATTGGGGGTAATACACAGCCATCTGAGAAAAAGTTCCAAATATCGGGACCATCCCTACTAAATTGGGGCAGCTGAACACATCACACTCAGAAAGGATTTTGGTTCAGTAAGGCTTGCAGGAGCAGGACACTGATGTGTTCTCATTAAAGCCCAGAGATGCCTGTATTTAAACAGTTATTTCATTCTTTCATTACATGACTTTGCCATCCCAGAAACCACATTCTGCTCCAGGGAGCTGGCGACTGCAGCTACTTTTTCTGCCTTCCACTATGGAGAGTGATAAAAAACTTCTGAGCCACACCTACCTCCTTATACCACGGTAACAACCACTTTACTCAATACATAACCTTGAAGAACCACCCCAACTACTATCTAAGGAAAGAGGAGTGATTTCATATGGGTATCTTCTAGTAACTGAGCTGAGAGATGGGAATCACCTACGGATTCACATCAAGGGACTGGATTTCAATAGGCCTGTTTGGGATATTTTAATTTCAGTACAGTCAAAGCCAAAAGCAGATGAACAATAAGAATGGCCCAGGATCCTGTCTTCTGGAAGCAGCCAATGCCAGGTGCTTCAGAAGGAATAAGCAGAACAGAGAATCATTGAATCTCATTCCCTGCTGTCCTCTACCAGCTTCTGCCAGTCAGAGGCTAGAGGCACCCAGAAGAAGGGGTTGTATCCTGGACCATCTTGGCTAATAGCCATTGAAGGACTTATCCTCCATGAGTTTATCTAATTCTTTCTTGAATCCTACCACAGAGGTGGCCTTTACTACATCTCTTGGCAACAAATTCAGAAACTGTGCACTGTGTGAAGTACTTCTTTTTTTGTTAGTTTTAAAGTATTCATTTCCTTGGGTGATCCCTGATTCTTGTGCTATGTGAAGGGGTAAATAACATTGCCTCATTCACTTTCTCCACCTCATTTAAGATTTTATAGACCTCAATCATTATAGTCTCCTTTTAGTCATCTGTTTTCCAGGCTGGAAAGACCCAGTCTTATTAACCTCTCCTCATATGGAAGCTGTTCTGTACCCTTAATCATTTTTTGCCCTTCTCTGTATCCTTTTCAATTTTAATATGTCTTTTTTGAAATGGGACAATTAGAACTGCATGCAGTATTCAAGGTTGTGGGCATAGCATGGATTTTTATAATAGCATTAAGTTATTTTCTATTTTGTTATCTATCCCCTTTCCTAAAGGTTCCTAACATTGTTAGCTTTTTTGACTGCTGCTGCTGCACATTGAGCGAATGTTTTGAGAGAACTATCCACAATGACCCCAAGATCTCTTTATTGAGTGGTAGCAGCTAATTTAGATCCCTTCCATTGTTGTATACAGTGTTGTTGTAGCTGTGTGGGTTCCAGGATATTAGAGAGACAAGGTTGGTGAGTTAATATCTTTTATTGAACCAAGCGTGTCTCTCTCACCAACAGAAGTTGGTCCAATAAAAGATATTACCTCACCTACCTTATCTCTCTAATTTAGATCCCATCATTTTGTACAATATATGAACTATGAACTAATTGGGGGAAGATGGAAATGAGAGGATAAATTTCATTTACATTATCTCCCTTTTTATGGTTGCTAAGGTCTAAGGTAAAGGTCTGGTTTCTTTCTGGTCCATAAAATATGGATTGCTATTTTCAAACTACATCAACACCGTTAATAGCCATTCCCATTAGTCAGCCCTATAATAGCATTGTGATGCTATGAAATATTGACACGATAAAAGAAAGTAGCCCCAGGGTTACTGATAGGGCCTCCTTTTTCATTGACAAATAAATGCACACTTAAATGTGCTCCTCTTGGCTCCTTTCTACCTGGCGGATAACATATAAAAACCTTACGGCTAAACTGTGGAGCCCTTAACTCAACATAGAGACTGCTAACTTAAGTGAGTCCTCCCCCTGAAGTTAATGTGAGGAAGGGCCCTAGGACTGTGCAATAAAGGGTTAGTGATGATTATTTCAGAACACATCAAAACCAGGGCTGTTCCACTCTTCATGAGGGAAAAATGCACACAGCTTGCCCAGAAGATGCAGCCATCTTGTATAATGACCACAGAAGCGTGCTTTCTCTCTCTCTCACACACACACACACACACACACACACACACACACACACACACACAC
>ML685770.1:20533059-20678890 GCA_007922175.1 Pelusios castaneus
ACACACACACACACACACACACACACACACACACACACACACACACAATCCCTCCTGTGCCTTTGCCATTTCCACCGTCCTCATCCCCATGGCTTGACTATTCTGTCAATCAACTCACTGGGAAGAAGATTTGGTCCCTAGAGAAGGTGTCTACTCCACGTGTTGTGTTGTGAGTTAAAAACATCCTTCCACTTAGGTGCTTAATGAACTGTCTGTCTTCCAGATTCAAAACCAATAGTACAATTATATTTCAAATGGCAACGTTTGGTCTCCTTAGTCAGCTATCCACAAAATGATCTTTCCACATTAAAAAAAAAATAAAAAACACAGGCCGAAATACAAAAGCAAGATAACAGGAAATTTCCTGGGGCATTTTTAAACTTTAAATTGTCCGTCATGTCTGTTTGATGGGTATCTCTCTACTATATATTATACTTGCACCGTGTTTTATATAATTTGGAAGTAAGCACATTTCATACAGCACTGGATTCTACACTACAGCAGATACATTGTCCTAACAAGGCTCAAGGAGGAGTGCTTACAGATCAGTCAATACAATACATTTCTACAACATTAAACTGGAAATTACCAACTAAGGCTCTTCGCATAACTTGCAATTCAGACTAAAATATCCAATCAATGCTCTTTATTCCAGCAGCTAAACACTCATCTATGCTCTGTTTAAACTCTGCCTTTATTACTGTGATCTCCTGCTCTCCCAAACACCTACAGTGGGCCTGCCATTCTATCCAAGTTCACCCACTGAAATCATTTTCAGTGCCTGTCATTCAGACCAGTCACTTCCATTTCTTGAATCCTTCCAATGACTCCTTATCGGGGGCTTCAAGTTCAAACTTCTTGTTCTCACCTTCCTGGCCCTCCAGGGTTGTTTCCACCCACATATCTGACCTAGAATCTTCTCAAATTCATATATTTTTAAGCCCACAAAATATCTTTGTGATCACTTAGTCTGACTGCCTAAATAACACAGATCATAGAACTTCCCCAATATAATTCCTACAGCAAATCTTTTAGAAAAACATCTAATCTTGATTTAAAAATTGTCAGCGTTGGAGTTTCTACCAGAACTCTTGGTAACTTGTTCCATCGGTTAATTACCCTCACTGCTAAAAATGTAGAAAGACAACAGAGTCTTGTGGCACTTTTAAAGACTAACAGATTTATTAATCACATGAGCTTTCGTGGGAGAAAATCCCACTTCGTCAGACGCTTTGAAGATAGGAAAGTTACAGAGTGGGAGGAAATTAAATGCAGGGGGGTGTATGACATAGTGAAGTTGATGGATTTCCACTTCAAACGGCTGTATTCAGTGCCCTCCATGTAGTCAAATTCCAAAGGGGTAGCCATGTTAGTCTATTGTAGAAAGACAACAGAGTCTTGTGGCACTTTATCTGTTAGTCTTTAAAAGTGCCACAAGACTCTGTTGTCTTTCTACAATAGACTAACACGGCTACCCCTTTGGAATTTGCTAAAAATGTATTCCTTATTTCCTATCTGAATTTGCCTAGCTTCAACTTCCAGGCATTGGATCATGTCACTCCTATCTCTTGTAGACTGAAGAGCCCATTATTAAATATTTGTTTCCCAAATAGATACTTAAAGACTAATCAAGTCACTACTTAACCTTTTCTTTGTTAAGCTAAACAGATTGAACTTCTTGAGTCTATCACTGTAAAAGAGATGTTTTCTAATCCTTTCATTATTCTTGTAATTATCACCCTGTTCTCTTCTTCTACCTCACTGCCTTTTTCCATATATCACCCCCAAACATAGAGTATTTACTCCATTCTTGACAAGTTCCAAAGGGGTAGCCGTGTTAGTCTAATTCAGCAAAACAAATAAGTAGTCCTGTGGCACTTTTAAAGACTAACACATTTATTTATCGCATGAGCTTTCATGGGAGAAAATCATACTTTGCCAGACCAGTTTGCCAAACCTACGATCTTTGCACTTAAATTTCATTTTAAACAACCACTTCTACTATGTACAAAAGAAATGAACAAAATGCGCACACACGCACACGCGCGCACACACACACACACAGAGTATATATTACCTCTTCTTTGTTTTATCTCATCAGTCAGGATGGGCAGCTCTTGTTCTTCATCTCTAGAGGTTCTTGTCCAGATTGTCTTCCAAACTGACACTACCCTTTTTTATGTCCTTTTTCAGCATCTCAAAACACCTATCTTCAAAGCGTCTGACGAAGTGGGATTTTCTCCCACGAAAGCTCATGCGATTAATAAATCTGTTAGTCTTTAAAAGTGCCACAAGACTCTTTCACCTTTTTCCAGGTCTTCTTCGTGGTCTTTGTCTCACGTCTATGAACTTTCATACTCACTGGCCAGTATATCTCACAACCCATTGCCTCACATGACTTAGCCATCTCAGTCAGTACTCCATTAGTTTTTCGTATTCGTCGGGGCCAGTAATCTGAAGTTTCTTCATCTTCTAAGGATAATCAGTGAATGGCATTCCTTCTGTCACCTGTTCTTATATCCAAATCTGGGAAGAAATTTTGCAGTGAGATGTAAATTTTCAGCCTCTTTTTCAATGCTGTAACAATGATTTGCAGGCACAGGTCTGAGCCTTTGCACCCTACCTGATTTCACCCCAGCCTCTAAAGAGAGGCATGGTTCTGTGCTAGCAGATGTGATGTTGGATCCTTGTCTGAAAGGTTAAATTCATGAGACAGTATGTACCAGGGAAGCCATCAGTTAACCTTGAGATTCATGTATCTATAGGATGGGCCAGATTTTACTAGTTCTAGGGCAACTACAGGACTATGTTAATTATTATAGCCAGATTTCTTATTTCCCAGTCCAAAGTGTGGTTAGTTGTTTAAGTACAAGATGTGGAATATGGGGTTCTGGTCCTGGTATATCACAGGTCCTGCCATTGACTCACTTCATGACCTTGGGTAAGTCACTCACATTGTTTCTGCTCCAGTTTTCCTACTTGAAAATCGGAGATAACACTTAACATGGAAATGAGATCTGATACTTAATATATTAATATTTGCAGAGTGCTTTTTGATCCTCAGATGAACAATGATAGAAAATCATTATTTTATTTTCCTTGCTAACCTGGCTATCTCTGGCAGTCCTTAAATCATGATTTAAGGAGGTAAATAACTCAGACATAGGTGAGTGGCTTATTGCTGGAGTGTGTGGATGAAGTTTTGAGGCCTGCATTATGCAGGAGGTCAGACTAGCTGATCGTACTGGTCCCTTCTGACCTTAGATCTATGAGTCTATGAGTAAATACAGAGAAGCAGGCACTTTTTACATTTACGGTTGAACCCACATACCGAAAAATCACTGTTATGACTGAGCAGTTCACTCTAATTCTCCCTGAGCAGTTGTTTGTCTAACTAATCAGCTTTTACATTTAATTTCCCATCCATGTCCCATTCCATTGAATTCTGAAAAAGTCTTCATCTTAGTCTTGGGCTCCAGGTGTTTCCCTACCGGTTTCTATGCCAACTCTTCTGGTCTTGGTTTCTACTAGTGTTCTTGTGCCAGATCCTCAATAGCATCTATCATCTGCAATAGAGGAGTGATGACACAGCTTATGAAGTGGTCCATGGTTCTGAGTTCTAAGAAAATCATGCCAATTTTGGTGTCTTGACTGTATCACAGGACTTACTGAGTAAAACCCTACCCCCATTCTCTTGGTCTCACATCTGATGTTTCCATACCAAGCGACAGTGAAATGGCAGGCAGTTTGATAAAGGCTTGGCTAATAATAGCTTCTTTGTGGACACCTAGCAGTGTAACATGTGTTTTGAGAGATATATGCTGTCTATGTTATCCAGGGGGATCTAACTGGGTCAGAGGAAATGTCCACTCTCCAAGACCAAAGAGCTAGAGGCCTAGGCACACAAAGTTGTGTCTTTAACATTTCATATTTAACAGAGGAATCTGGATTTAGCGTATTACTTTATGGTTACCCTGCCCTAAACCTTACTTTGGAGGTGGAATCTGACATAGCAATAGCTTGCCAATGGAGGAGACAACTCCACACCCACCTGATATCCCAGGATTAGTAGAAAACAAACTCTTCCCAGTTGGTTGACAACCTGGCAAGGACACCCATTGGGATAAAACTCCACTCATCCCACAGAAAAGAAAGTGCCTGTGGGGAGGCAGAAGGTTCCCCTTTATATACCCAATTCTAGTACCAGTTTGGGAGGTGGGGGGGTCACACCCCAAATCCACAGAGGTAACTTTTCCCCAGGCAATGGTAGCCTCTGACTCTCCTCTGCAGCGGACAGAGGAGAACAGGGTGCATGGAGGCCCCATGTTAAAGGCTGAGAGATCATATGCTAGAAACTGGAGCTTTTTTACCATCCTTGGGTGCAGTGTGGCTGGCCCAAAGTTCCCTTCAGTGGGGAAACCAACCCCAGTAATTTAGCTTGTTGTGGTAGAATGAACACATGTGCTTTGTGCCAAGGCCTTCAGCAGGGAAGTTAAATGTGGATCTCGGCTTAGCAACATAAATCCATGAGCTGTTCCTTTGTTGGTAAGGGCATGAGTCACGGAAAGGAACTGAAGGGCAAACCAGAATGAACCCACCAATCTGCATGCAGTGCCATGCATTGGGTTACGTTTAGCTCCATAAGTAGGGAGATGCTTCTGTGACAGACATAGATCCTGGACAAACTTTACTGAATTAAATTAAACCTTACTGAGTGTAAGTACCTTAGAAGTTCTTTGTAGTTTAATAAAAACAAAAAAAGCATACATGTATGTATTGTTGTGGGATTGGACTAACGTAAAGCCTTGGGAAGTGTTCTGAGCTTCAAAGGCCCATTTTCCGATAATGGAGGAGATAAGAAGGAACTTTAGGAATAAAATTACATTTTCCTAAGAAATGCCTGGGGGGGAGGGGGAGAGAAATGCAAATTGCCTGCCCTGAGACATGCCCAACTTTTCAAAACTATGTCTTGAGGAGAAACTCACTGGCTGACTGAAAAACAAATAAGGAGTTCTGTGGCACCTATAAAGACTTACAAATGTATTAAGTCATAAACTTTCAGGGGCTATAACCCACTTTCTCAGATGCTAAACAAGCAAGGAGTCTTGTGGCTCTTTTATAGACTAACAAATTTATTTATCGCATGAGCTTTCGTCGGAGAAAATGCCACTTCATCAAATGCATGAAAACTCTGTCTTCAAGCATCTGACGAAGTGGGATTTCTCCCATGAAAGCTCATGCGATAAATAAATCTGTTAGTCTTTAAAAGTGTCACAAGACTCCTTGTTTGTTTGGCTGATGTAGACTGACACGGCTACCCATTTGGAATTTCTCAGGTGCATGATTCATGGACTCGAAGGATCAAAGACCCAAAATGTATAAAGGAGAAAAATCACAGACTCATGGATGTGCTTGTTCTAAGCCAAAGTAATTATATACTTGTAACCAGCCGTGGCTCCCTCCGACCCCACCACACTATTCTGGCTCCTCCCGAGCCCTGATCCTAAGCTTGGTCAACTCCCAGCTCCCCCCAGAGCCCACACATACCTGGCTGACTTTCCCCTTCGCCCAGTACTCACCTTCACTGCAGCTGGAACACGCTGCCTGGGCCTCTGCTGTTCTCCCGCCCTGAGCCACATGTCTGGGCATGCTGCAGGGTGGGAGATTGTAAAAGGCCCCATCCCAGCAGGCGTCAGCTGAGCTCCCATGCATGCCAGGGCTAAAAAAAGCTGGCCGCTTGGCTCGGGGCACTCCACAAGACATTCAGGGCACAGGCCCTATGGGCCCATGCCCAGTGATGCCCAGGCTTGTAACCCAGCAAAACCCTTTGGCAGGCGGTTGAAGGATTTTTCACCTGCCAGATCCCTTGTTGGATGATCTCTGGCATGTTTTCTCTGTAATGCTTCCACCTTAAGATAAATGTGCTTGCTTAGAAAGATCTGGGTGGTAACTGAACTGTGGGTAATTATGCTGTTTATAACCTCTGAGGAAGCAAGGCAAAGCAGGCAGCTCGGGAATTCAGAGTGTTGGGAGGGAGCTGTGCAACCCTGAAATGCTCCAGTCCGGAGGCAGAGGCACACTTCTCTCCGCTCGAGAGCGATGATGGCTGAGAAACTGAAAACCTAGAGTAGGTGCCCTGGGTAAAATACAAAGGGGAATACAGATGCCTTTGCCCTGTAAAATCTGCTTAATTACTGAGAGAAAAAGAAAAAACGAGAGAGATGGGAGCAATAAAGGGAAGAAATTAAGAGGCATAGACATAATGGTGCAAGAGCTGGTGAGCTCCACCAGTGACAATATATTGGGAGAGTGACTCACCCATATAACCAGGGCCAGAGTATCAAAGGAGCTTTAGGGGGTTACGCCACAGGCCCCAGCCAAAATGGGGACCCTGGGCTCAAACCCCCGTGGATAATGCTGCCCTGCCTGGATCAGCACCAGCAGGGCCGGAGAGCTGAGAGCGCTCCTTCCCTGCTGGGGTTGGGGGGCGAGCCCTGGAGCCAGAGGCTGGGTTCTGAGCGCCCACCCCCGGGGGTGGAGTGGGGCGGGACCAGCCCTGTTTGCTTCCCCCCCCGGGGGGGGCGGGTAGCTTGCAGCGGGGCCTCCACCACGCCACACACCAGCCGGCCTCCCAACCCGCAGACTGGCCAGAGCGGGGCCGGGAGTGCCCTCTGGCTCTAGGCCTCCCCCTGCAGTCGGAGGGGGCAGACAGGGGGGCCCCTCACGGTGGGGGAGATGGTTAATCCAACCCTGCATATAAGAGGCAGGTGTGAGCACTGAAAACGTGAGCAGTACCTCTTGTTGAGGCCTGTGGACTACATTCAACTATCCAAGGAGTCACTCTAGACTGATGGATGATATGTACGTAAAGAAGCATGTGACACTTAGCAGCTTTAAATTGGAGCTGCAGCACAAGACAGCTGGGGAATGTTTGAATAGCTAATGATCACTACCATTTCTTTTTTCCACTCCCTAACTCAGAGAAGCAACCCTAGAAGGGAAGGGCACTTCACCACATGCTTACGTTTAAGCACCTACTTAACTTTATTTCAGCTTAAACACATGATTATGTGCCTTCCTGAATTGGATTGGGCTTAACCATAAAATGTCCTGAAGCAGCAACTTACTTCATAGGTTTGGCCATCTCTGTGGGAGACACTGAGCTGTCAAGTACTAATGAACTGTGTTCGAAGTTGATTATTAAATTACTGAATCCATGAGTGAGGAAAAAAAGAAGTTCTGTATCAAGAACTTACTTAAAAACAAGTTTTTAGCCTCAGTGGTTAGGAAAAAGTCATGCAAATAAACTCACTCTGCGTGTTCGCCATTCTCTAGAAAATGAAAGCAAACCCTACATTAAATCAGTTTAAAACTGAACAGTGCACTCAGCTTAATTAGTTTTAAAATACCGACACTGCAGTAGCAGCTATCAGACAGAATTTCAGCACTTGATCAAGTGTACAGCTTTTTCTGTGTCACAGGGAGCCTTTGCTGCTAAAATTCAACATTTCTTATTGTTTATGGCTTGGCTCGGAAGCAAGCTAATTTGGGATAGCAAGTGGATTGATTGAGCAACTGGTGTTCTAATCCAGCGGTTATCAACCAGTGTGTCAGGACACATTAGTGTACCGCTACACGGAAGTGTGTCATGAAGAGCTGATGAGGGGGTTGACTTCGACCTGGCGAAGGTAGGCTGGTGTGTCCAGTAGGGTTGCGCACACCGCCAAGCGTACCGTGACCTGCAAAAGGTTGAGAGCCACTATTCTAATCCGCATGTGCTAGACTTCACAGTGTTTGTTGGGAAACTCCTCACCTTGTTCTGAAGCTTTCTACATGAGCCGTCTTCTGTTACAAGTGCAGGGAAGATGCAGTGAAGAGTTAAAAGTGAATCTCCTGCCTCTTTGAACTGTTTTCTCAGTACTGCCTGTACACAGATACACTTTTGATGTGTTAACTAGAAAATCTGACTGAAAAAGAACAAAGCAGCTGTCACTGAAAGGAAGACACTGACGAAAAACCACACAGCCTTTTATTGAAGAACTGTCAAGATTGATCCCACAGCACTCAGTTTGTCTGTAGTATTTATCAAAGACCTAGATCAGATGAAGGAAATTAAAAAATAATAATAAAAAAAAATTTATCCACTGGACGTTTATTAATGGCTCTGAAAAAAGTATTATACATAAAACACTCGTGAGGATTATTTTTAACAGTTCAGGGACAGGAATACATACATTTGGCATTTTTCATAAATCTTGAACTATAATAATTTGCCATTGTTGAGCAAACCTACTTAATTGACTGCGAAGTTTCAAGTTGCAGACACACTCTATTAAAAATGGTTCTGGTTGGAAAAGTTCAAAAATGGTTGCCTGGAAAAATATAATGTTCAATAAACATTTGGATTATTATTTGTACAGCAGTAGAGGCTAGTGAGCCCAACCAAGATCAAGGCACCATGGTGCTAGGAGCTGTACACATGCACATTATGTGACCATCCCTGCTTGGAAGACTTATCATTTTAAAAGACAAGACAAACCATGGGTAGGATAAAGAGATATTATCATCCCCTTTTTAAAGAAGGGAGCCCAAAAGATTAAGTGACTAACACAAAGTCACACGACTTGTGGCAGAATCTAGAACTGAACCCAGATTTCAGCAACTCAGTTCAATGCTTTAATTACAAGATTAGCCAGTATACAAACAGCCTGACCTGATTATTAATCAAACACATCATACCACTGTGGTGATAAAGGGTTATACATTTGACATGACAGACAGTAATTTCTGTTAGAAAGGCTTCATTTGCCAACAGCTACCGTAGTGTGACATGGAAGATCCCGATCTCACAATGAGCCCCACTGGGAGAATTAAGAACCCACAGTTTCTCCAATAATTAGCATAAAAGTTACCATGATCATTACGTGGTATCTCTTGGCAAACACTGACAATTTAGTCAAATTCCAAAGGGGTAGCCATGTTAGTCTATTGTAGAAAGATAACAGAGTCCTGGGGCACTTTTAAAGATTTATTTATCGCATGAGCTTTCGTGGGAGAAAATCCCACTTCGTCAGACGCTTTGTGAGGAAGACTCTGAAGGTATGTCTGACACACAGCCAACAATATGAGCCTTTTCCATGTTACAACAAACCTTTAATTAAAAAAAAAATGACCAATGCTGCTTTAAAAGTAATAATACTAATTTATCCTGCCCCCAAAAGACTGGAAAGCACTATGCAAATGTTGATTAAAATTCAAACGCCTTTGAGAGGGCAGTAAAAATTACCATACCTATGATATTTTCTGAAGAAGTAATCTTAAACATAGAAAGCTACAAACAAGTTTTTTTGAAGAATGTCCTCTCACACCACCACAACGCATGCACAGTTGCACATCTATAATTCTCCTGGTTGTGCACACATATCAAAGGTTTGTGCGAACAAATGGCCTTCAGCCGCTAACTGGTCATTGGCAGCTGATTACACCCAATTTGCACATTGATTAATGTCAGGAATGACAAAAGGAGCTCATGGCTGTAAGAGGAGGCAGGACATCTTTTGAAACTAATTTGGTGGTGTTCTATGCAAAGTCACATGGTGAGCTAGTGACAGAGCCAAGAATAAAATCAGGAATATCGGCTACTCATCCTATGCTCTAATGAGTAGACATCCCATTCTCCCTTGTACTGTACAACCCCATCTATATAAAACACCAAATTGTTGTGGATGGACTATAGAAAGCACCTGTCAGTCTCATAGAAATAAATACAGACAGATTGCGCAGCCTTCAAATTCTTGTAGGCATTACTTCTCTATCAAGAAGGAAAGCATCCTTTTTGGTTTTTTCTCATTATATCTTACAAGAACAATTGACGTCAAAAGTAAAATACTCAGAAATCCTGCCAAGTTTCCTAGGGCATGCAGCTGGACAATGGGTAACCAAAGAAATACATCACCAAAGATCAGGCAGCAATGATTTTATGATGGCAGACAAAATCCTTGCTAATAAGGTACTCATTACCTGTAGACAAGTTCCAAAGGGGTAGCTGTGTTAGTCTAGTTCAGCAAAACAAACAAGGAGCCCTGTTCACGCAATAAATAAATGTATTAGTCTTTAAAAGTGCCACAGGACTCCTTGTTTGTTTCTCTCCCTGTAGGTTATTAATGTGCCAACTGACTGTATTAAGCCATTTGGCTCTAACCTGCTGCTCTTAGAAAAGTAGAATTTTCAGAAGTGGCGATCAGCATCACAAAGTGAGGGATAAAAGTTTGGAAAGGAAATAAACACATACCTTACTTTAGTAATCCCAGATTACTGAGGGTGGTGGGATTCATTCTATCTAAGATATAATGCTTTACCCTTTGTGCAGCTACATCACCTTCAAAAGGTGAAATGATCTCTGACGGATTACTGGAGTCCCATTCTTTTAAGGTGCAAACACAGGGGAGTAATATTACTCACTCCAGGTGAAATTCTTACTTGTGCAGATGGTCAGGCTAAAAGCCTAGCCCTTTGTAGAGGAATAATACAGATCATAGGTGGCACTTTGGTCTTACGCTGGTGTCTCTATACCAGTGTGAATTTCCCCCACTTGCACAAGTCTTTATAGGATCGTGTCGGTAAGCTTCTTTGGGGGAAACAAGAAATTAAGTAGGACTTGCTCTTTAAACCGCATGAGGCACCTGACGGATCCTCTCCTGGTGTCAACTAGTATAGTTCCATTCATGTAAACACAAAACCTACATCAGGATCCACTATCATGAACCTCTGTGCCAGAAAAGATTCCTCTAGAAAACAAGGGGGAGAGGGGTCCAGGTTAGTGGACTGTTGCTGAGGCTGGATCAAAGCCTTAGTTGGCATATCAATGCACAAATGTATCTAACCTCTGTACTGTTCTATACACCGCCATGTACAAAGGATTGCTGAGCCCCAGATGAACAACACTTAGAGAAAATGAGAACTCCCAGTGGCTAACTTGGGAAAGATTTTGTTTCTTCCTACCCAAAGAATGGAAGCAGTTCATTTAGGGTAAGATCCTGAAGTCCTTGCTTAGATTTTGCTCATTCCTTCTGCAGCCAAAACTTTCCCTGAAATCAATAGGTGATTTCACAACATTACAATTTAGATTTGGCCACACAGACAGGATTTTGTTTATATAAGATGATTTCACTGACACTACACTGATTTACACCATAAGGATCCATCCCAGAGACTTTACTTTTTCTGAAAAACATTGAAAGCTGTGGCAGACATAAGCCAGTATTGAAATGCCTGAGCGATCCTACACAATGAAGCTATGGCTTCCATAATTTTCTGTTATACTTCCTCTGCAGTGTTGTTAGAGAATCTCACCCAAAAAGTAAATTATTCAGCCTGGATGATATAGAAATCTTTTGATGAGTGTCACTTTTCCATTTAAAGTTTTACCAAGATCCCGTTGGATAAGATGCCTTTTTTCAGAGAACATATTTTGTTTCTATGCCTCTCTTTCAATCAGCAAGCTGTTTCTACTTTTTAATATACTTTTCTAACAAAACAGAGCGGCCATTCAAATGGGTCTATTCAAAGGAAGTGCTCGCATTCACAGTCAGAAATACTGATACATACTTTTTTTTTTATTTAGTTATAAGAATACTTTTTTTTTCATTTTCAGAACATGAGAGCTGGAGTCAAATAAGAAACAGCAGTCTTTTTCAAGGCAAGTTTGGAGAGAGACTGCTGTGGGTTGCATTAAGATTCCTTTTCTTTCACATAAATAAATAGACAATTTACAAGAGCTTTTTAAAAGGGAAAAAAATTGTTCAGGTCACTACTACATTTTAACTCAGTTATATATTAACATGCAGCCAATTCAAAAGATAAATTCCCGAATGTTTCTTTTAAAAAAGGTACTGATATACAGGGGCCAGATTTACCAAAAATAAAATAAATAAATACAAAATAAAAATAAAAGAGCAGTTTAATTAGCCAACCGTATTCCCTTTGCTTTAATTTCAGGTATGTACAACCACCACTTACTTCATTTTCCAGCGACTCTGTTTTCTCTTTCCAGTTTCTTTGAAATTCCATATTTGTGATTTTGTCCCCTTGCAACTGAAAGTAACATCACAAGTTTTACTCTGATCTGACCCAAATTCTGCCCTTTGAAGCCTTGTCTTCGCGCAGGACATCCTTCAACAAAACCAAACCAATCCCTCCTCATTGGCTCAGCACCACAAATTGTTAACGCTGCTAAAGTGCCATGTCAATTAGACCTGCTCTAACCAGGGTGCGGTGACATAATGTTGCAGTTAAAAAAACAAGGCATCCTGTGGCACTTTTAAAGACTAACAAATTGTCCAGACCTATTCCTGAAAGACAGGTTTAAGCATATGCTTAAATGACCGGGACCTAAAATATTAGGAGGTGGCCTATACACCTTTCCTTTTCCAATCCTCACATCTCTGGAATTGAACTATGTTAGCAATTGTGGAAAATTTTAGAAAAACTTCCCTTGTATAACCCAGCCTTGATATTTATGTGCAACACCTCAATGTGAAATTTATCCAGCAATATAATTTCACAGTCAATAATTTGCTCTGCTCTATTCACTAATTAAAGCTTTCCTTCTTCTTGCCTTTGAGGGTTACTGTTTCTACCAATCTCTTGTTTAATTCTTTATAACTGTATTTTTTTCTCTGTAGTTCAAAAATGAACTGAATTAAATTAGCAACTCATAGCGAGCAGTGTGGATCCATGCAAAGCCCTCAGTTGCCAGCATGCATTAGTGAATGCAGCGAAGAATTCATTTATTTCCTGACATTAATCCAGTAGTGCTGTCTTTAATTCTTGGCTCAGAGTAGGCAATGCAATTCATTTGAAAATCTTGCTGTGGCTTGTTACAAATAGTTCTCAAACACTGAGTTTGCCCATGTCCTTTGCATCTGATTTACCAAAAGACATTTCCCTTGGCTCTGTGAAAAAGCTTTATACAATTTCCCCCCTCCCCTGCTCACTCAGCCTCAGCAATACTTTTTTCCATCACAAGGCCTCCACAGGTAATCTGTTGTCTTTGGTTAGCAATTTAGTTGTGGGAGAAACATGCAACACTACCTGAAAGACTGACACCAAGGTAATGGGACATCATGGTCCAGATTGCCATTCCGACGGAAAGTGTGGATTTGTGTCACACTAATAAGGTGCCACAGAACTGTGTGATGTTTTGCATCCCAAATTTATACATAGAATTTAGGACAAGTAGCCGCAAAACTCAGAGAACAGATGCCTATATAATGTGTTAATTCACTCTCTAACAGAATTATTTGATTCCCTCCAGGATAAAAGGATTCTAACTATGGAATACAAACTAGTACTGGAGAATAAATAAAACTAAAATGAGGAAGCCCCAAACTAGGGTTTAGAAAAGACTGACAAGAATGATCAAGGGCCTGGAAAACCTCTCATGTGAAAGGACACTGCTAAAAATACAGGAAAAATATAGGAAATAATAAATGGTCTACAGAAGGTAGATTGAGAACTTCTGTTTTTGTGTCTCAAAATACAAGATTAAGGTGACAACCAGTGAACTTAAAAGTTGAGTAATTCAAAACCAATAAATGTTAATATTTTTTCACACTTTTGAATAGGCTATGGAACTTATAATCACAGAAAATTCTTGAAGCTGAGAACTTACAAAAATTCAAAAAGGAACAGGATATTTATATAGATCTCGGGAATATCCAGGGTGTCAAAACTAATAGCAATACATTTGGAAGGAATATTCAATAGGACTGATTGAGATTTTTTTTTTAATGGTATGTTTTTTCCAGTCAAAAGTTGTTGACTCATCTAAACTAAAACCATTTGTGGAAATTTTGTTGGGAATTTCCAAGGGGTAGCCGTGTCATGTTTCTCAGGCTCAGAACAGAATGGAGTTCAGAGCAAGAGAAACCTATCCTACTAGCCTATGATCAAGGCATTTACCAGGGATATGGAAGACTTGAGTTCAAGTCACGTCTCCAACTCATAAAAATGCAAATCACTTGTCTATATACTTGCAAATCACTTGCCTACAAGTCAGTCATCTCAAAACCGGTTTCACTTTATATTTATATTTAGAATAAACAGATTGCTGTGTTCATGTCTTACCAGGAATACTGTCCTCTTCTGAACCCATTCAGTTCTGAAAGGAGATTTGCAATTCAGGTTCTCAATTTCCTTTCAACCTGTTTCCCTAAAATGATCTTCCACTGATGCACCAGGAGTCTTCAGCCTTTATTTGGCTAAATATATAAATATTTAGGCACTTACAGATTTGAAATATATGTATTTGTTGGAACATTTACCACCTGCTATGTCAAGTTAAATCCATATATTATAGAAAAACCACTTCATCGTGTTTAGTCTAATGCACAATTAAACACAACTCGGTGCCTACAGGCGTTTAGTGCTTATGAATCAGTATTAGCATAACTATGGCTTGAAGGCATAAATAGTGGCATATAGGTGGAGCCTTGCTTTAGGGGCAGGACAGCAATGCAGGTGGCCCTGTGCTCCGAAGGAACGCAGCCATTAAAACACAGGCAGAAGACTAATGAGGGGCCCATGAGCTTGCCTTCTTTCCAGAGGTTCCTTCCGGAGTAATTATGTTCTCTGAGCAGAAAGACCTAGCCCATGCAGGAGGGTAGTGTGTGGTTCCTTGTCTACCCGTTACCCTTGGACGACCATCCAGGGTCATGGACATGGAGTTCATTATTTGCTCTGCTAGTGCACTGAACCCTTGGAATCCAATTCTCAGTTCCACTACTCAGTTACACAACTCGCAGTGAAAAAAAGGACCACCCATTTTAAAGACCCTTTCGCTATCAGAGTGGTGTAGGGATGTAGTATAACTAAGTAAGAAGGAACCAGGCCTGCAGAGCCTTGGGTAGGCCTCTCCAGTGCAGCTTACATGTGACGGAAAGAGGAATTGCTACCCTCAACATGGCATAGAGTTTTGCTATGTTGCGTGTCTCAGGACTTGTGTATGCTCCATGATGACAAACACAGCTGGATCAATTAAGTGGGTAGTGAAGACCCATTCAATGGATGGGCAATGGGCACTCTGATCAAAGCCACTAGTTTGCCTCCCCACAAAGAGTAAGGCTGTGTCGATGGGAGGGTGCCATGAAGATGCCACAGCGCGTCAACGTAGCTATGTCAACGGGAGATACACAAGCTGCATTACGGAGATTGTAGATTAGCCCTCGTTTACTTCATGCAGCTTACCTCGTGCAACACCACCTTTTGTTTTAGAAAAGAGGAGTTGCTTCAGGAAGCATTGGGGGCCTTGGAGATGTACATTGAATCTGTGCTTTTCTGGAATTGCTGGGAACCAAGCACCTGGCAGAATGAGACAATTTGTGTGGCTTTGGAATGTTTCTCAGGTGGCAGTTTGATCAGGCATTGCGCAAGTACCAGGAGCAGTAGAGCTGAGCCAGAATACACAGCAGTTTGTTGGGGGTTACACCCCATAGCAGATTAGCCGACTCTTACTGTTCTTCCACATCAAATTGACCTTGATGGTTAAATACATGGTGTATTTTCCCTGTGCAAACAAACACACAAAATAATCTCCTGAAAATTAGCTGAATTTACCCTAGAAACTTAGGAAATTTCTAAACCGCCTGGTATTATTTTCACTAAACAGATTTCGATGTTGTTGGTTCATTTACGAAACCCATGCATGCTTCAGTATTTATGATGCAAACAGTAAATGGAGATGTCCTCTGAGGTGACAATTCTTTACACTTATATTGATATATGACATAATATGTCAGGCTGTGACTTAAGCAATATAGCCAAACACCTGGACTGGGTAGAGAAGGTCAGCTTTGATCAGAGTGCAATAATTTGCTAGCCTTTTTTTTTGTTCTACAGACAAAAATCAAATGTTTGCAAAACCTGAACACAAGTACTCAGGGTTTGCTATATTCAGATATTTTGCTATGAGTCTTCTAGGAAAAGAGGAGCATGTATCTAGCCTCTAATGAAAAGACAAAGAAGACACTTGAGCTGACCTGGGCTGAGGTATATGGCTTCCCATTTTCACTGACACCTTTAATCATAACTTTTGATGTTCTGACATATAAATAGCTAAAATGTGCTTTTCGATTCTTGCTCACTCCTAAGGCTGACGTGTCATCAAGTTTCATTGGGATTCAGGTAGAGTCCAATTTGCTGAAAATGCCTCCTGCATAAGAAAGTTCTGTGTACTCCTTCACACTGGAGTCTGTCTGTCCAATTCATCATGCGTTCATCTTTCACTTGGGAAGAATCTTGACACACTGCTCAGGTGAGTTACTGAAATGCAGGGAGAGTAATATCAAAATGTTCTGGATGTCAAAGTACACATGGACTTAGTTGCACAAATATATAAAGTTGCTGAAGAAAAAGTGGTGCTAGTTGGTCATATATTTTAGCATTTTTTTCTGTCCCATCTGATTAGTCAAAAGCTGAAAGAATGCAGAATCTGTCTGTTGGGTGGGTTCTTTTCGAAAACTCAGACCATGAATCTTCTGAAACATCCTTTGGTAAACCTTCTCAGTTAATGAATCTTTGAAGTAAATCTGGGTTCAGTTTAAAGCTAACTTGGATACATACAACAATTTTCATTGACATCGTCTAAATTTCAGGTCCCTATGTTTTTCAGAACAAAAATCAGATGAAATGCAGGTGATTTTACTTTGTTTTCAAATGCTCCAGAAGTGCAAACTCATACACACTGAAATCAAACAAAATGTTTGCATGGAAACCTGTGATGCAGAACAACAGTTTTACCAGGTGTATTTAGAACAAGTCCATGATGTGAAAGAGCAGCTGCTGTCCTAAAACTGAGCATGGAGGGATATAGAATATGTGCCAGGGGAATAAATCCTTTCAAACCCAACACTGCAATGGCATTTAAGGTAGACATCTTCAAAAGGCTGGTTAAACAGGACAGCAAAGCATGCAGCTAGTCACAAGAAAAAGTCTGGTACTCTGGACCCCTACCCCATGCTCCCCAAAATTCCAGCTTTGGGAAAGGGGGTACCCATCCACGCAAATCTCTCTGATGCTTTGTGCTGCTAACCAGGTTGTCCTTAGATGGCTTGATGAGCCATGCATTAAGGGGTAGGCTGGATCACCGTGGATCACTAGGGACATTTCAATATCCCCCATTGGAATCTTTTGGTTTGGAAAGAAAGTCCCTGCCTTCAGCTTTCTGTACAGGCCAGTATTCCTAAAGATGAATGCATCATGCACCTTCCTTGACCAAGCCACACTGATGTTTTAGTGAAATGCCCATGGTGATTCACAAGCCCCTTCAGTACCATCGAGAAGTGCCCCTTCCTATTGATGTACTCCATCACAAGATAGTCTGAGGCCAAAGTTGGGATATGTATGCCATCTATCACCCTGCTCCTGTTAGGGAATCCCATCACTGTGAAGCCATCCACCATTTCACACACTTTTACAAGACTCATTGTCCTTTGTAGAAGAATGCGATTAGTGGCCCTGCAAACTTCAATAACGCAGTGCTGACAATGAACTTAGAATCATAGAATCATAGGGCTGGTAGGGACCTCATAAGGTCATCTAGTCCAACCCCCTGCTAAAAGCAGGACCACTCCCACTAAATCACCCCAGCCAGGGTTTTGTCTAACCGAACCTTAAATATCTCCAAAGACGGAGATTCCACTACCTCCCTAGACAACCCATTCCTGACTCCAAACTGATTAGCGACTGACCACAGCAGTTTGCAGTTGCCAGCTTCCAGCCGGCAATTGCCACACACTTCTCCAGCGAGAAGACAGCTTTCAGTTCTGGTGTCCTCATGCCACAAGACAGGGGCGAGCTCTGCACAGAGTTCCGTGAAGTTTATGCATTCAAACATTCTGCAGCCACTGCTCGTCAACAATGTGATCCCACTGCTCAGAGCTTGTCTCTCGCACCCAAAAGTGGCAATGCACCATGTGCTGATGCTCTGTGAACACAAACAGTAATCCAGCCTTGTGTGTTTGCATGGGACCAGGAGGCCAGGTGCCTCAGATTCCAGACCCAGTCGGTATACTACACATTGATATGTATACTACACAACCAGCCTTGATGTGTTCAGGGTGCTGACAGTAACAGTGGAGAGCAGTGCAGTATCCATCCTTCCAGATAGAGATGATGGGGCCTCAGGAAACCGGAGCCGTTGAAAAATGCCTTGAAACGCAATCAGAAACATGGCATGACAAGATGGAAATTGCTGCCGCCTGGGACACCTGGGCCGCATCCATGTTGCGCTGTGATCCTCTCCATCTTCGCACAACTCCTGCTGGCACAAGATGGCAAGATTCACAGAGGGATATCTGTCCAGAGTGCACGGTTCTCACTGCCGATGTTAGAGCACTAACTGTAGATACGCTTTAGTGACACAAATTGTGCCATGTAGAGAGGCCGCTCATTCCCCCGCCATCATCCCCCAAAAAACTTTACATCACCCCCAAACATCCCAAAACAAAACCTAAATGTTGCACTTGACCTGAAATAAAATGTTTCATTTTGATTTTGAGCATCTTTTTAGTAGTTTTTAATTTTTTTAAAAAAAGAATTAAACTGGAGGAGAAGTTGAAATAAAAATAATTTCAACTCTATAAGGCAAACAGTTTCCTTTCAGAAAGGGCAAAATGCAATGTTTCAATTTCCATGATTTTTTTCTGACATGAGCCATTCAGCAAGATTGACGTGAATTCCTGAAAAAAGGTTCAGCTGAAAAATTTTGCCCAGCATTAATTTCTAATACAATTTGAAAACAGAAACCCTTAAGATATGTCCACATTACAGTTGGAAGCGTGGCTCCTAGCACAGGTAGACAGAGTCATGCTAGTGCCACTCATTCTAGCATACTGAAAATAGCAGTGTAGACTTGTGGCAGGGCTGGACCTTGGAACCAAGAGATCAGGTGAGTTTGGCCTTAGGTGGCTAACCCTACAAGTTTCCCTTGCCACAATTACTATTTTTAGTGGGCTAATTTGAATCTGTCTACCTGGTCTAGGAAGGACACTTCCAGCTGCAATGTGGACATAACCTTACAGATTTCCATTTTCTTGGGTGTAGGATTTGTACACACCCTATGTTTTTGTTCCTAAAGAACAGTGTATGTCAGATCCCAGAAGTTTCTAGAAGTAAGGAAGGAAGCCACTGTTCATTTATAAATGCAAGGGATAACCGAGGGCCTTTCTCAGAAACTTTGATAAGAGGACGGCCATTACAATGCAAACCTATCTAATTTACTAGACATGGTGATGAGCAGGATATATAGGCCTAGATATGCAGACAGATAGAAAATGCAGTTTTTACACTGGAAATGCAGCTTTGGTTTTATACAGTTAAACAGTGTGTCTACAGACCAACATCTGAGGAAATACCAAGAACCTTCCTCCTTTTAACTTCATTAAATTCTTTATGGACTCTGTAGAAAGCACCTTTTAATTCCTAGATACAGCTAAAACAATGTGATCAATATGCTATTGAGAAATAAGTCAGCTTCAATGAGTACTTTTAAATATTCATCTGCTTGTATCAATATCCCATCTATTACTGAAACAACAAAGATGAACTCTTCAGAAAAATTTCAGTCAGGACCCATCATCCCTCTCCCCAGTTCTTCTATTTTCACTGCTGTTGCCCTGGTAACAACTATTGAATAGAACTGTTTGACATTTTCATGAATTTTTTGTTTTTGTTTTTTGAGGAAAAATGGTGACTGGGGCAAAACAATTCATTTTGCAAAAAAAATTCATTTCGGCAGAAATTTCCATTTTTTATATAAAAAAATGGAAACAAAACACTTAAAATTCTCCAGAGACAAATATTAAGATGTACAATATCCACCAATATATACTCAAGAAATTAAAAAGACTGTGAGGTATTCAGTCCAATCCAAAGAAAATGTTCTGGTTTTGAAAACTGCTTTCAGTAACAAATTTCAGTTTTCAGTTAAAAAAAAAATTAAAAGAATTCTTACCATAATAAAATTTTTCCACAGAAATTTTAGTCAAAATGTTCGAACAGAAAAAAGTTAACCAGCTCTCATTTTGACTCTTAAAGGCTTTGTCTACACTAGACATGCTAAGTCAACTCCATTAAGTCAACTTAACAAGGTCGACTTAAGTCGACTTAAAGTCCACCTTGTTAAGTTGACTTAGAGAGTCTACACTAGATTCTTAAGTTGACTGACTAGGTCCACAGAGAGCCGCGGCTCCGAAGGGAGCCGAGGCTCCCCGGCTCCACAGCTCCCTTCTCTCTGGGACCTGCAGCTTCCCGGCAAGAAGGGAGCTTGTTCTGGGGAGCCACTGCTCCCTTGTCCCCAGCCCTAGGTCAGCTTAAGAAAATAAGTCGACCTAGGGAATCCACACTGGTTTTAGAGTGACTTAACAAATCGACTTAGTGGTTAAGTCGACCTAAAGACTGGTAGTTATTAAGTTGACTTAAGGAAGCCCTTAAGTCGACTTAATGAAAACGTGGTGTGGATGTAGTTTTATTTAGGTCGACTTAAGCGTCCTTAAGTCAGCCTAACTTGCAAGTGTAGACATACCCAAAATGCCTAACATGCCTACAATGAATAACCATCAGATCATATTCCTGAAGCCCACCAGGACACTTACTGTTCACTAACCCTATTTCTCAAACTATGGAAACGAATTAGGAGCCAAACCTGCATAAATTTATACACAAATTTAACATTAAGCATGTGAGTAATCCCATTGAAGTACTCACATGCTTAAAGTTAATCATGTATGTACCTAGATATAAGGTCAGAGCCTAAAAATGCAAAGTTTTAGGTGTAGGGAAGTTGTCAATTTCTTCAAAAAAGAACATTGGAAATGAGAAATGTACTTGGAATAAACTCAAGAGCTGCAGGTTCTAAACCCAAGTGTGGAACTGACAGGAACCAGCAGAGAAAGGCAGTTAAAGAGGCAGTTGCCAATTAATATGTATGCCCACACACATATCCACAACCATTTACTTGTTTTAGCAAAATCAGGCCTTTGATTCAGTTCTTATTTGGTGGGGGCAGTTCTGAAAGAGAAAAGATTGAAAATGATCAAAGGGTAACATCAAAAAGAATTACCTGTATTCAAAGTGAACATCTAAAATGAGTAAGAGCCACCTGTGTACCAATGTCCTGGTCTTGTGTTAAATATTTTACCTTTAATGTTTAATGCTTGTGGATTTTTGCGGACTCAGTAGTCAGAAGTCAGTCCTATGGCTCATTGTAAAATTCTACTATGCTTGGCTATCCTGCTCAGGTGACAGAGTATCCTGGGATCTCCTCCAGTAATGTGGCTAGAAGCTTGGTGGTGGTTTGAAGATAAACAGCAAATTTAAGGATTTCCCACACCTAAATCAGCCATTACAAAGCAATCAGTCTGGAGGGGAACAGCTGTGGTGTACCACTGGGTCACCTAAGTTGCTCACCCCTTCAAACAGGTAAATCAGCAGGCCTAACGGCTAAGTAGCAGCGCTGTAGAAAGGGACCTGGGGGTTATGGTGGACGGAAAGATGAATATGAGCCAACAGTGTGCCCTTTTTGCCAAAAAGGCCAATGGCAATTAGGCTGCATCAGTAGGAGTATTGCCAGCAGATTGAGGGATGTGATAATTCCCCTCTATTCGACACTGGTCAGGCTGCATCTGGAATACTGTGTCCAGTTTTGGGCTCCCTACTACAGAAAGGATATGGACAAATTAGAAAGAGTCCCGCGGAGGGCAACAAAAATGATTAGGGGGCTGGGGAACATGACTTATGAGGAGAGACTGAAGGAACTAGGCTTATTTAGTCTGCAGAAGAGAAGACTGAGGGGAGATTTGATAGCAACCTTCAACTACTTGAAGGGTTGCTCCAAAGAGGAGGGAGCTAGGCTGTTCTCGATGGTAACAGAGGACAGAACATGGAGGAATGGTTTCAAATTACAGCTGGGGAAGTCGAGGTTGGATATTAGGAAAAACTTTCTCACTAGGAGGGTGGTGAAGCACTGGAAAGGGCTACCTAGGGAGGTGGTAGAAACTCCATCTTTTGATATTTTTAAGGCCCAGTTAGACAAAACCCTGGCTGGGGTGATTTAGTGGGAGTGGTCCTGCTTTTTGGCAGGGGGTTGGACTAGATGACCTCGTGAGGTCCCTTCCAACCCTATTATTCTATGATTGTATGCTGAAGTAAGTCTACGTACTATTTCTGAGTGATGGGATTGTGACATCAGAGTTAGATGAGAGATGTGGTGCAAGGGGAAATGACCCAGACAAATCGAGCTGTTAACTCAAGAGATTTACAATGAAATAGAGTAGTACCTGTCATATTGCTGTTTACCAAAAATCACTTTTATAGCCAGGATTTTAATTACAGCCCTTAATCATTGGAACAGTTCCAAGTGTTTAGTCTCTCTTTCACATTAATGCATCATTTATGCCAGAATATATATGTAAAGGAATGTCTGAATTTCTTTTGGACCCAGAATAGCCTGTTGGGTCAAAATCCAATTTTATGTGTTTTATTAAGTGAGAAAATACTGATTTACAGGTTTAATAAGTGCCTCAAAATGCTTTTATTGTCTGTCAAGCAAACGATATGTATTCTCAGAATCAATGAGCCTTCATAGAGACACATCAGACAGTAGAATTGTAGAATCTGGAGGAGACCATGAGAGGTCATCGAGTCCAATCCCCTGCACTCATGGCAGGACCAAGTACCCTCTTAAGCCATCCCCTGACAGGTGTTTGTCTAACCTGCTCTTAAAAACCTCCAATGAAGGAGATTCCACAACCTGCCTAAGCAACTTATTCCAGTGATTAATCACCCTGACAGTTAGGAATTTTTTCCTCATGTCCAACCTAAACCTCCCTTGCCAAAATTTAAGCCTATTGCATCTTGTCTTATCATCGGCGGTTAAGGAGAACAATTTTTCTCCCTCCTCCTTGTGACAACTTTTTAGGTACTTGAAAACTGTTATCATATCCCCCTCAGTCTCGTCTTTTTCATACTAAAGAAACCCAGCTTTTTCAACCTTCCCTCATAAATCAAGTGTTCCAGACCTTTAATCATTCATGTTACTCTTCTCTGGACTTTCTCCAATTTGTCCACATCTTTCCTGAAACTGGAAGAACTGGACACTATACTCCAGTTGAGGCCTAATCTGGGTGGAGTAGAATGGAAGAACTATTTCTCGTGTCTGTCTTACAATATTTCTGTTAATAAATCCCAGAATGGTGTTTGGTTTTTTTGTAACAGTGTTACACTGTTGACTCATATTTAGCTTGTGCTCCACTATAACACTCAGATCCCTTTCTGCAGTGCTCCTTCCTAGGCAGTCATTGCCCATTTTGTATCTGTGCAATGGATTGTTCTTTCCTAAGTGGAGTACTTTGCACTTGTCTTTATTGAATTTCATTCTATTTACCTCAGACCATTTCATCAGTTTGTCCAAGTCATTTTGAATGGTGATCCTATCATCCAAAGCACTTGCAAGCCCTCCCAGCTTGGTATCATCAGCAAACTTTATAAGTGTACTCTGTATGCTATCATCTAAATCATTTGTGAAAATATTGAACAGAACAAGAACCAGAACCAATCCCTGCGGTACCCTGCTCGTTATGCCCTTCCAGCATGACTGTGAACCGTTGATAACTACCCTCTGGGGGTGGTTATCCAACCAGTTTTGCACCCATCTTATAGTAGCTCCATCCAGGTTGTACTTCTATAGTTTGTTAATGAGAAGGTGATGCGAGACCATATCAAAAGCCTTCCTAAAGTCTAAATATACCATATCTACCACTTCCCCTCTATCCACAAGGCTTGTTACCCCATTATAGAAAGCTATTAGGTTGGTTTGATATGATTTGTTCTTGACAAAACCATGCTATCACTTAATACCTTATTCTCTTCTAGATGTTTGGTAATTGATTCCTTAATTATTTGCTCCATTATTTTTCCTGGTACAGAGGTTAAACTGACTGGTGTATAATTCGCTGGATTGTCCTTATTTCCCTTTGTATAGAAGGGTGCTATATTTGCTCTTTTCCAGTCCTCTGGGACCTCTCCAGTCTTCCATGATTTTTCAAAGATAATAGCCAACAGCTCAGATATCTCCTGAGTCAGCTCCTTGAGTATCCTAGGGTGCGCATCATCAGGCCCTTGTGACTTGAAGACATCTAATTTGTCTAAGTAATTTTTAACTTGTTTTTTCCCCTATTTTAGCTTCTGGTCCTATCCCATTTTTACTGCCCTCCCCTACATCCGGCATCCAATCACCACCAACCTTTTCAGTGAAGCCTGAAACAAAGAAATCATTTAGCTCCTCTGCCATTTCCACATTTTCTGTTATTGTTTTTTCTTGTTTGTTGAGTAAAGGTCCTATGCTGTCCTTGGTCTTCCTCTTGTTTCTGACATATTTTAAAAAATGTTTTTTTGTTATCCTTTATGCCTTCAGCTAGTTTGATCTCAGTTTGTGCCTTGGCCTTTCTGATTTTTCCCCTACAAAATTGTGTTATTTGTTTATAGTCATCCTTTGTGATTTGACCTAGTTTCCACTTTTTGTAGGACTTTTTATTTTTAGATTATTGAAAATCTCCTGGTTAAGCCAGAATTTGCAGGTGTGGGGCTGGATTGTGTCCTTCACGCTAGTCCACAGGCGTGGAGGAACAAGAGTATTGCATTTACCTTTGCAATAGCCCCAAACATCACTTGAGCTCCCTGGTTTAGTCTGACACCTACATAGGTGAGTAGGAGAAGGGAAAAAGATGCTTTGTGTTCTACTCTCCCACCGTGCTATGGACCAGGCTCTTCCCTCACTCATCATTGCTACATTACACTTTATACATTAGCATGGGATTCAATGGAAGGTATATGAGGACACATGAAGAGAACAGGCAGTATGTGCCCCAGCCTTACCCTCAATGGTGCTGCACGGTGCCCGGGAGAGATGAATTTGGCCCACAGTGTTGCTGTTTCTCTAGTGATGCTCCGTGAGCACAATCAGTTTGGTGTATTCTGCACAGATGAGCTCTTTCCCACTCCAACTCACACCTCCCCAAGCTCCAGGTAACCCAGCCAACTCATACCATTAGGCAGGAACCAGCAGAGTCAGGTTGACCAGGAGCATGACTCTAGGGGTCAGGAAGGGCACTAAAAGGAAGGTGGAACTGGTGACACTGGGTGAGTGAAGGAGAGGGGAAATTGGCTCATTAACTGGACAGTGAGCATGGGAACTTTAAAGATGCTGTAGAAGGAGATTTGATTTGTTGGAGTGAGGGAGATGGAAAGAAGCAGGCAATGGAGCTGGGCTGAAGGAGTGAAAATGAGAGCTGGTCAAAAGGTGGAGGAAATTGTTCATTGAAAAATGTGATTTTGACATTTGGAAAACATTTGACTACCTCTATTGAATCTCATTAAGGTCCCCTCAGGAGGGGTATATACCCTCCTTCTGTGCTCAAAGGGACTAAAACTCAGCACCAGAAAGAATGTGTGCTCCTATAACAAATTTCCTCCATGAACTAGCCAAGATTAAAAGCTCTCCCTGAGTGTAGGGCAGTGATCGTTTGACAGTCTGCTTGCCCCTCCCCCAGAGCTTCTCCCTTTCATTTCCTCTCTCAGTAAAGACCCCAGATGTAGAGCCAGTGTGTCTTTGCAGGCAAGGAAGTATGGCTGGAGCGGTATTTCAGAACATCAGGAGGCCCTTTCTCTAAAGAGCTAAGACTTCACTGCAGCATCCTATCCCTTACACTATGCTGAAAACGGACTGCCTTGGCTGGGTCCCACACTTTGATCCAGTAACATACTGAACTGGTTACCACTGGACTGTCTCCAGAATGGGAGATTTCATTCTTACTTCAGGAGAACTACACGGGCACCTCATGGGAAGGGAAGGAAAGGGTGCACACTAGATGAGGGAGGAGCAGAGGACAGAATCTGAGGCCTAGTCTATACTGCAGGGCTAAGTCAATGGGAGATGTGCATTCTTCATTACTTTGACTTACTTCACTGTTTTCACTTGGCTGCATGGACCAGCAATGCTCGATGCAGAGGGGTGGAGTTACTGCATTGACGGGAGAGCAGTTCCAGGATCGATTGAATGGGTCTACACTGGCCGCTCAGTTGATCCCGCTGCATCAATCCATAGAGATTGATGCCGAATTTTCAGTGTAGACAAGCCCTTATTCTTTCCATCTGCCATTCTGGCCTCACTCCCCTCACTGATGCAGAAGGTGGGAGAGCCTTGTCAGAGTGCCTAGTGCTTCAGGAAGGTGTAGAACAAGAACTGCGGGTGTTTACTCCACCGGAGAATATGCTGTCTCCCCGCCTGCTCCATGCCAGACATTTAATGGCCCCCAGCTGCCAGCTTAAGTAAAGTGCTGAAGAACATCTCTCTCACACACACACATACCATCATTTGCAAACACCATCTCTCAGGTTTTTTAAATCTACTGAAAAAATTATGCACAAACTGCAGGGCAGCAGTATATTCAGAAATCGGACTTGCATGAGTCACCTGTGGCACCCATAGCGTTCTACGGTGTCACTTTCACACCGTCTTTAAATGTGGCCAATGATGGATGGATGAGCTGAGACCAAATAATCCCTCTTTTCTCAGAGGCCAGCATAAAATCCAGTCCCACTTCCATGTCAAGTTCAAAATCTAAATTTTATCATATACATTGAGGAGATGATTAAAAAAAATTCCAATATTGTGCTTCTGAATACAGAATTTACCTAAGTAAATAATTATTTTTAAACCTAAGATTTAGGCAGCTTTCGTATTCTACATTATGCTAATGTTTGACAATTACTAAGTGTGGGTATCAGCCAGTGGGGTTTTTTTTAAGTTTAATTTAAAGCAATTTGACATGGAAAGGTTATTACTTTAGTTGCCAATAAAAGCTGTACTTTTAACATAAGTGTACACCAAGCCCTAGGGTATGTGACTATTATCTTTTCTGCAATTATGTGGTGTTCTACATAAATGTTTTAAAAAAACCTTAGAAATATCAAAAGTACTAACTTAGATACAATATAAAAGTTGAATAGATAAATGGGAAACCCAGTTAGCACAGACACAACATAGGTTGAGGTTTCCTCCTACAGGTAATATTAGGAACAACGCTTTGACTGAATACATTAAATCGGACTATATCTTAATACCACAAACACTGGGGGAGCAGAATATTGATTTATTTTGTAAACATTCTAACGTGAGATACAGATGTTTCTGTTTTGTGAGTTCATTAGCATTTACGATAATGACATCTTCTTTTAAAAACTTACCTATCTTCTGCGCCTTTGGAACTAAAATAAAGGACAAAAATCATTCTTTATCATCCGTTTTTGGTTGTTTTCTCTTCCCCTTACTAAAGAAAATATGTGCTTGCCACTAACTCTTGGACTACATTAATAGATTTTGAAGCCAGAAAGTGCTACTGCATTTGACAGGCTGCAGAACTTCACCGAGAAATTTTGATTTAGGTGGCTTGCCCAGCACCATGTAGAAAACACATGAGGGAGCAAGGCATAGAACCAAGTTCTCCTGGATCACAGTCAATTGTCTCAATCACAATATTCTCCTTCCTCTTTAAGGGACAGACCATATTGAAGGTACTTCCACAGCATTAAGAGTTTCTGAAGCCATTTTTGTCTTCCTTTAGGAACACAGGATAAAGGCTGCCTGCTACACCAATCTTTAATTTTCAAATTGGTACAACAGGGCATCGTCACAGCAGCGCGAGCCTCATTCAGTCCTTGAATAGAAACTAATTTTCTCCCTTACCAAGTTACTCCTGAGAACATAAGAAAGACCATTTCCTGTCAGGAATTTTCCACATAGCTTGCCACCAGGGACAGGCAAACTTTCAAAATCAGTCGAGACCAGAATGCAGCCTAATGTCAGAGCTCTTAATAAACAGATTACATATGAGAGTGCACCATTCAGTAGTGTTCTGAGAACCAGGGACCGGAGCTAGGAGAGTACCAAAAACGTTTCCATCCATGATGCCTATGCTTCCACAGGATCCACTGCTCTGGACAAAGAATTCCACGTGGAGCTGGCACAAGACATAAGCTGACTAAATGATTGCTTAGGGCCCTGAGCAAGCTCATAGGGCTACCCCTGTGTGTTGTGAGGTGGGGGTCCCCCCCCGCAAATATTCCTGCTTCAGGACCCCAATTGGCTAGTACCACATCTGATTCATGCAAATCCAAAATAATGGAAATGCACCTCTCTCTACTGTTAAGACATATAGCACCAGGGTGCAAGAACTCTGCCACTTTCACCACCACTTTGACGCTGAACATAATGCAAAAAAATCCCAGTGAGAGGGTACTTTCCTTAGTACCTCTGGTTAGGGATTGGTCTGGAGGACAACCATTAGTGTCCCACTCAATGGCAAGCCTCTGAGCTAGCCTGCACCTTAGTATTGTCCCTTTCAAAAGGCATAATAATAGATGTCCTCCGGAAACAAATCTGAGATCCTGAGGGAACAATTTCAGGAAGAATTCTACTTAAAGGCCCAGCTAATCACCCAAAGACCCAGATGATATAGAAGTCCCTTCTCTTTGTCTTGCAGGCAATAAAAACCCCTAGACCTTTTACCCTTTATACAGTGATCTAGCCAGAAAATTGGTGATGATCATAATGTAAACTAGGTCTCTTGAAATGAGAGACCTCAGTCTCCACATGCTACTGAGGACAAAGAAACAAAGGCCTTTTTTTTTTTTTTTAAAGCAGGAATGAGTTGCAGTGCCTTCCAGGTGATAACTTTAGAACAGCAACCCCCACTGATTGGAGTCTATAAAGCTGAGTCACAGACTGATAAGCTAGTCCAATAGAAACACCTTTAATTGATCCTATGGAGCTGCCAGCAGCCTTTCAGAACTCAGAGCTAGCTGAGAAAGGTAGGACATGCACTTCAGTGGGATACCTGGAACAGGTCTCTGGAGAAACTACACAAGTGGGCCTTTTCAGGTCCCACAGAGCTCAAAATCCAAAACCAGATTCAGTTAAATGCCCTATTTCTCCCTTCCCTGCCTTTTCCCACACATACAAAAGGAGAGCATGGAGGGTAACAGACTGAAAGGAGAATGTCTCTGGATCCAAACAGCTGGAGCTCATTAGCTAAGAGAGAGTTCAGGTATTGAAAAATGCAGTCTCTTTTTTTGGTTGTCTGGGTTTGGTTTGTTTTTCAAGTGAATCTGTAGTTTGTGTAAAGACCCAAAGTATCCACCTTGCTCTGAAACCTCTGCTTCCAGAACAGATAAAGCCACTGCAGCTGAAATTCAAGCTTCTCATAATAACCTGCCAAGGTGTTTCCATATTAACCAGGAGTGACCATCTCTAGACATGAAAGTTGACTTCAGTCTTCACAGCTTACTTAATCTTTGGTCTGTCCAGTAGAACTAAAGACAGGGGGCTCAATTAGAACACCAATTGCGACAAATTAACTGACGTTTGCTAGTTTACCCTTTAGGTAGTTGTTCACCAGAGGTTCAAGCCATGAAATACAAGCCCCTCTAGGATTACTTGGAATCACTCCTGATGAGTTCACCAGCGTTTGCACCGTGGGATGAAAGAGCCAGCCAGAGAGATGTGAGAATTCTACCAAACTCTTCCAGAACATGACACAGAATGACGCAAGTGTGGGAGCTACTAGAGAGAAAATGAGTTTGTGAGCCCAGAAAAAATAATAAAATGTTTAAGTCCTTAATTGTTTTGCTTGACAATTTCTCCCATAATTTCCATAAGCTTGTGAGTTTGCCGAGCATTATCAATAAATTAGATCATGCACACGAGGAGTTTTCCAAGCCAAAAAGTTTTAGCCTTAGCAACAACACTCTCCAAAAAACCATGAAATATTTATTGAGTATCAATAGAAAACATAATGAAGACAGGAATCTTCTTGCACTTTATTTAGTATGACAACAGCATAGCAGTGAAATGCATAGCTAACAGCATGATGGTGAATGTCAAGTCCAAAACAATTATAGCAATTCTCCACAGTAATGGGTAGCCAACGTGGGGACTTGTAGCACTAATAAATGTAATGACATTCATTCACAATTATTTATGGTACAGTACCATATGGCTGCCAAATGAAAAACAAATGACACAAGGATTTGCAAGTGAATTGGAAATAAATTTTCTTTAGTTACATAGGCGACGCTTAGAAATCCTCAGCTGGGAGACCATATAAATGCTGAATATTGTCATTACTATTGTGCCATACTTTACTGTCTTTAAACAATAAGCCTGATTTTATTGCCTCTGTGGGTTTTTCTACTGATGTAACTGCATTGATCATTGGAATTATTCCTGATTCACATCAGAGAACTAGCAGTTTGTAGAAATTTCGCAGAAACATAAAAGAGCTTAAGAAAAACTTTCGCTTGCCTTTACCTACCAAAGGAAAAAAGAGCCAACAGTTTTGCATGTGTTTAACCTAAGCACATGAGTATAATTGTCTATTAAATGCAAGGGTTTATGCAGGTGCATGCATGTGTGTAAGTATGCACAAAAATGCAGTTAAAAAACTAAGAACATGAGTAAACGTAAAATGGCAATATTTAGAATCAAATGCGATGAATGTATTTTGTCGTCACATTTAACATTTTATGTTTTTAAACCAATTCACAGATGTCACTGAAATAACTTGAATAAAAACCACCCAAAGAAAAGCATACAACACAGATCAACTAATAGCGTTTGCTTTAAAGAAAAAACAATGTTCCCCTGTTAAACTAAACAACAGCCGAGGCCTTACATGTGGCATACATGCCTCTATCCTTTTAAGGACCAACATCATTGAGATTTGAATGTAAAGTATTAGTCAAAATGAAGGATTACAAACATCTTGTCTACAAAAAGGTTTCTAGAGTAGATAGGTCTTCAAACAAGGTATTTAACAAGAAAGCAATAATTGTATGTAATTTTATATTGTCAGGGCCAAAATTAGTGCTGGCTTAAAATCATTATCTATTTTCTGAAGTATTTTATACCCAAACTTTTAAAAAAAGATGTACTTTTATTTTCGTTCACTGTTTACACATAGTTTTTCACCCGGTCCTGTGAGGAACTCGGAATTCTTGGGCGCATCTGAAGACCCGTAGCTTGCAGACTACTGAGAATGAGGATTCTTCCTGTTGGCTTACCTCTCTTGTGCTCATGCATTAGAATCAGTGCAAAGAAGAAAGATGCTCCGTTCTTTTCTACCACAAACTTTGACCACCCTCTATGACCAGATTGTGGCCTGTCATGTAATCTGAAGCTTCGGATGCCAAGTACACTACAGCCGCCTGCAGGTCTGTCACTTGAGCCAACTTCCCAGCAGGAATGTCGGTTAGCCAACGCTTTACTAGAGGCTTCAGCTCTTCAGAATGGATGAGTGGCGTGTCTACGATTCCCCTACAAATACCACACACACCGTTACATTCATACATAGGACTCATAAGAATAAAACAAGTCCTGAAGGGAATGCAAAATGCCACTTGGAAACAAAAACCGCAAAGTAACACAAGTGGGAATCCCAACATTAGACACCGCGTAGCTCTGCCGAGGCGTTATAAACCCAAGCTCGATCACGGTTGTCCTTTACTGTTGTTAAATCAACTGAGCAGTTTATTCTGAAAGAGCACTCGTGAATTGTATCGATGGCTAATATAGGTGCCCCATTATCTCGGGTTACTTACCATAATACCCGATTTACATTTTCCTAGAAAAAAACAAGCATGTCATGGAAATTCAAACAAGCACAGCCAATCTGTCTCTGCATGTTGGAAATGCATTCCATTTACCAATTTCTTTTTCATCAGTGCACAGCCTAATGTTACACGACATGTTTGCATACTGTTCGGAAACTGAAAACAACCCAAAGTTTCCATATGCCCAAAAATGCTGAAAACAAAATCCAGCAGCACCTTTCACAGCACTAAATTCATTTTAAAAGGAAAAGAGGGTGGGGAGAGGAAAAAAGTTAAACAAAATATGCCAAGGATAAACCCCCGTTGAATAAATAACATGACAAGTTACAAAACATGGATTAATCTTGATTGTTTCACATTAATGAGCCAACTACAAAAACATATTAAAACTCTGCTAAGTTCATGTCCCTCAAATAAACCAAAAAGTGAGTGGAAAGTAGAAAGCACAATGCAGGACTAATATCTGGCTGGCTTTTCCGACTTTAACTAGGACTGATTTGTCATACTCCTCCTTAACAACATATTTGTATTTTGTGAAATGTATAATTTTTTTCAGGCCCTGAACAAATATATTTACATAACTGTGTCTAACGAGAAATTACATTTAACTTCTCAGAAATTACAATAAGTAAAACCTGAACTGCCAATTCCACTTCATTAGTGTGGTAGAAATGCATTCCAAATGTTAATAAAAATTCCAACATGCTGATAAATTAGCGCTTCTAAAGAGCATGTGACACCTTGGTTAACATATTCAACCTCAATTATATTTCTCTTCAGCACCCTGTTATCTGGAACCTTTGCTGGCAATCAGAGGTGCTGTTTTTCAGCGGCCAATTTTCTAGATAATGTAGCTTATCAACACTGTGGGTAAACTTGCCAATGAAATCAGACTGCACTGAACCACACACACGCTAATTGCATCTCTTTTTTATGCATATTTACAGACTGTCACTTCAAAGAAATCAGTGGCCCATTGAGGCACCCAGTTAGCTGGAAGAATTGCCTCTTGCAAATGAAAATTAGCAAACAAGCTAGTGATAAATATGAAATGAACAAAGTATAAAAGTACTGTTTTGTTCTGAAACTTCATCATCATCCCAATTTATACTTCCAAGGAAATAGGTTTTAGAGACACATTGGATTCTGGGTATGTGATTTACCTTTTGTTTTAAATGAAGTCTGAAACCTTCTATTTACCACACTACTAGGAAGTAACTCAGACGGTCCCCCCAAATTTCCATTTTCTACAGACAGAACACACTTTGAATAACAGTTTTGGTTTTGTTTGTGATTGTCAGTAAACCCCAACCATTCAGAAATGCTGAGCAAGGGCAAATGGACAAAGTAATAAAATAGAATGCATTCCAATATAACTCTGTAAACCATCTATTTACGTATCCTAAGCACAGTCTCTTTCCCACCCGTTTTGCACTAGTTTTCTGGACAGAAAATCAGTTTTAGTTGCAGATGTGAAAACTATGGTCCTAACTCTCCTTTCCCTTACACCACTTTTACACTGGTGTATATCCACTGAATTCAATGCAGTTACTCCTGATTTACACAAAGCACTATATTTGTTGGCAAATATTTGCAGGACTAGGTTCTAGGTTTTCCTGCAGCGCTAGTATTTTGATATCCCAACTAGCAAGAGCGAGGATTTTTAAATGAGGTTTTTGTTTTACTAAAAAGAGAACCGTGATTAAGTAAAATAACATATAACATTCCAATATATTAATAAAAAATTATATAAATTAGGAAAAATATGTATTCCTCAATCAACATCAAAAAAGATAATATGGAGACTAAATATAGTCAGCAAAAACAATAACTAATTGAACCAGCGCCTTTAGCTGCCCTTCTTTTAATTCTATTTAAAGAGTAAAAGGTCTGATTTTAAAGAAAACATTACAAGCAATTTTTCTAAACAGAAGAAAATGTAGTGCACAATTTTTTTTTAATATAAAGTTGCAAATACACATACTGATGGTACTATAAATATTAAGCAAGTCATTGATACTACACATTTTCTGGGAAAGGCTTGGTGCCAAGTTGGGCAGTTTAATGTTGTAGAACCCTTTTAGGCAGATTTTAGTTGGCTTCTAACCAGTTCCAGCAAAGACAAGTGCCAGTCCATTAATTCCCTACCTCATCTAGTATACTGAGCCTTCGAGTGCTTTCTGTTGCATGTCAATGTTTTATCAAACTACCGGTTCCTTAATATTAGACATGAACATCAATATTCCATTGTTGATACACAGGGCAATTTGAGGCATTAAAAAATAAAAACAATTACCTGAAACATCTCCACTTTGAGAGAGAGAGTGAACACAAAATCGCTTAGCTGGAATTGTTCTGTCTGTTCAATCCCCATATGAAAAAAACCAAAACCCTTCCCTCTCAGTATAACTTAATTTCTTTCAGATGGGTTATTAATTTGAATCAGTTAAGTACACTCCACTTAATCAGAAAATGTGTAATCAGGAGATCCACTTAATTGGGACCTCTCTCAAGGAATTACATTCAAATCCAAAGATACTTAAACAGCAGCGACTGCTGCTTAATGGGAATAGTAATGCTGCTTAATTGGGACGCCTTTGGGTGATATAGGGCTGCTTAGTGCTTTCCCATGCTGCAATCTTAACACTGGTTGTGTGTGTGCGCATGTGCACACACTCCTCTAGCAATGGTTTGTAGATCTCCCATAATTGGGGCACATGCAGAAATTTTGATTTGCTTCACCACCTCCTGTTCTGCTTTCAGTCCAACTCTACACGCTGGGCACCATAGGGATGTCTCTAATCTAGCGCTGAGCAACTGTAGGTCAGTCCTTCTTATTGCACATGGTGCCTCATTCCTATGCCAGGGACCTATCCAATAATGTGACCGGCTCTGTAGCTTCCTGGACTGCAGATGAAACAGGATATCATAAGCTTGAGAATCGTAGGATCTTTGGAACCAAGAGGGATAATGCTAGAATGAGGTCCAGGCTTTGGAGATTGCACCATCTTGGGGGGGTTGAAATCAGACTTCAGGGCTCGCATCTGCCCCCCAAATGACTCCAAATTTTGGTTCACTAGGTATCAGCTAGCCAAGGTTTGACCACAGCTGCTGTTCAAGGAATTTAGATTTCAAGCACCAGAGCCAACTGACCAAACCTAATAGCTTTAGACTGTTGCTCTTTCTCCCTTTAAAAACAAACCAGAATGAAAGGGGGGGGTTGTTTTGTTTTGTTTTTTTTGGGGAGGAGGGAGTGGGGGGAGGAATGGGGAAAGAAGCATTAATACAATGGAAAGTTTGCAAAATCAAGCACTCAAAAACCAGGACATCCCAAAAAGGTAAAGGTTCTCCTGCAATATCTTCTCAGCCATGCTCCATATATGTGATAATTTCCGTCACTGTTTATCTTGTAAAACAGAAAATGTCGTGAATTATTGATTGCTGTATTAACGCATGTACTAAAATTGTCAAGGCGGCTTGATTAAATGGGTTACACTGTCACAGACAGAATTCACCACCAAGAGGGCAGCTGTAGGTTGTTACCTGGACTCTGTAAGACCCCACTAGCTGCTGCCCAATTAAATTATTGCACCCCTTCTCATTCCAGTCCTGCTTGCCTACCAGCCTTGTCCGTTTTTGAGGATGTGCTGTTCTTCTGTAGATCCTCAAATGAGAAGTTCCAAGCATTTAATGCTGCTTCAACCCTTCTCTAGTTGGGCTTCCTTCCATCAGGACACTGTGCAGAAATTGAAATTGGCACAAGACTAGGTAAATCTAGCCCAGGATACCATGTGACCAATTAGGGAGCATTTGAGACACAGGAAGTTACTAAAACTTTCTCTTGAAATACTTTGCAATTTCACCAACCATGGAATACTCCAACTTTCATTGTGTTCATGTTGCATCAGTACCAGGTCTTTGCATTAAAATAAACAGCAAATTTTAAGTATATAATTTCTATAACTTTACAGAATTAGCAAATCAGCTGCGAAATAAAATCAAAAACACCACACCATATTTTATTCTCATGGAAAATGAACACTTAGTTTTCTAGTTCAGCAGCTGTAGGGCATTGGATATCGTACATGTTGCTCTCGATGAAAATGGGTTAGTTCTTTGTGGGCTTTTATTCATTTTTCCTCCTCCATTTGTACAGTTTGGGCCAGAGCTACTGGTGACCATAGGAATTTTTCCACTACTTTCAGTGGTATCAGAAAGCCCTATAACACCACTGAGAGCAAAGTCTAATATAATGATAAGATGCTGGCACAAAACATAAAGGGCTGATAGCCTTTTAACACTGCATATTGAATATTGGTGTGGATTAGCATACTGGGATTAGCTATTTGCGATCTGGTTTGGCACCAAAGAAAATTTGCCACATGACTCTACAAGCTAAGAATAAACTTCTCTCTCTCTCTCCCCACTCCCCACAAGCCCAGTAACCCTCCCAGAAAAAAAGAGGCTGTGTGACTGTACTCTAACATGAGGCAGGGATTATCTGATCAGCAAGAGAATTGATACAATCAATACAATTATGCTAAAATTTCTGCCATCCCATTTTATGCCTTGATACATTTTATGCATTGGTAGATGCGAGTTTTATATGCTCATTAAAAAAAAAATTAGTTGACCAAATCTGACAAAAAAGGAAAAGAAAAAAATGAATCAATGTTTGCATGTTGAAAGAATGTTTGAGGTCAGATGTGAATATGTGGAGATACAAGTCCATGGATACAGCGAGGATTCAACAGAGCATGTAAGTGCAGCTGCCATCCCAGTAAACATCAATACATCAGGAAGAAGGATGGATTCAAGTTTGTGCTTAAATGCTTTCCTGAATTGGGACCCAAGTGCTTCACTATAAGCATGAGTGGTTCCACTGACTTCAATAGGAATGTTACCAGCCGAAAATAAAGTACATGCTTATGTTCTTTGCTCCGTTGGGACCTATGTGCAGATTTCTGGAGCCCCACGGGTTCCTTTATTGGAACAGTTCCATGCTATAATAAAGACTATATGTAAGTTAACCTCAGCACAAAGGTAAAACCTGTGAAACTGGCCAGATCCTCATTCTTCCATCCAGCAAAGCACGTAGCAACCTCAGTGGGCCTAATGCCCCAGAAACAAACAGGGCCTGATAGTGTGAGTTGCTGAGTGCTCAAAATGAGGGCAATGAGATTTGAAGATGCCCAGCACCTTGCAAAATCAGATCATGAGCCAGGACTGGAAGAGGTGACTCACTGGGGGCCATGTACGTATGTATTGAGAGCTCCTTACCTTTGTACATTGTTAATAATAAACCAAGAAAATCATGAACAATACAAGCCTGATCCAAACCCCACTGAACTTAATGGGAAAAGTCCTATTGATTTAGTTGGGGTTGGTCCTGCTTTGAGCAGACGGTTAGACTAGATGACCTCTAGAGCTTCCTTCCTACCCTAATATTCAGTGGGCTTTCAGTCAGACCATATGGGATTAACAAATATTCATGCCTAGTATGTTCAAACCAGGGTTCATCAATTTTTCCTCACTGAGTATTGAGAGGCTGTCATGGCAAGCCTTCAGTGAACAAAAATCCCTGTATTACAAAGGGATTCCCAAATATAGAGCGCTCACCGGCCTAGGACTGAAGTGTAGAACGAGTAAGAATTATTAAAACTGAACCCAATCTTGGTTTAAGGAATAGAAAAAGAAAAGCCTCTGAATGGAGTTTTCCCTTAACGCATAAATGTTCCTGGGGATGGAGTGTACCAACCCTCCCATCAGAGATGGAGCCCCCAGCTGCCTCCGCAACCAGAAGGGCCCCTCCCTGTTTTACAAGCCATCCGTTCCCTGTCAGGAAGAGGGGGTTAAAAGCCCAGACGGGGCTTCCTCAAGGGGTGGGACAGAAAGAGGAGAGATTCACTCTCAGATCCCAGTGGAAAGATCCTAGAACAGTAGGGCATTGCTGGGCTGGGAGACATATAACGCTTGGAAGGGCTTTGGGATGACAGCTCTGCTGCAGACAACCCGAAGCCCTGTATGGAGAGGATTTAGGACTGTATGGCAAACAGCACAGCTGCCTGGTGAGCCCTGCCACATACAAGGGGGAGTGCAGGACATCAGCGCAGCGTGGCAGGGCTTACAAACTGCCTTGCCGGCAAACACTGCTGCTGGGGGAGTCCGGCCATTCCTAGAGGGACTTTAGGACCGAGTCACGGGATTTCTGCTTGGGGAAGGCCTGCCACACCCAGAAAGGGCTCCAGATTCCCCTCCCTGCCGCCCGCCGACTCCACATGGCTGCTGGTGGAACCTTGCCACTCCTGGAGGGACTTTAAGACCAGAGGCTGCTCTTGAATGTGCTACTGCCCAGAAAGGCTTTGTGGGAACCTATGGAAGGTGGGGGGTGGCCCAGAATGCCCTTGGGGGTGGGCGGCCTTAACCCAAAAGATCACAGTACCTTTCCTCCATTTCTCTGACAACTCCCAGCTAACACGAAGTTTTGCTCAAGAAATCAAAAGAATCCCCCACAAAAGCTCATGCGATAAATAAATGTGTTCGTCTTTAAAAGGGCTGCAGGATTTCTAGTTTGTTTTGCTGAACTAGACTGACAGGGCTACCCCTTTGGAACTTGTCAACATGAAGTTTTACTAAACTCTCACCAAATACGTTATCGGTTATGGATGGATGGATATTCATTCCTGCAAAACGTCCTCCACTAAATTACCCATTGGGCTGAAATTTCTCCTGCTCTTTAAATACATATATTTAACAAGCAGGAGACATTTCAGCCCAACGGGTAATTTGTTGCAGGACATTTTAAACACCTGAAAACCAGGGGCTTATAACTTAAGTGCTCTTCAAGCACAATTACTATGACTGCAACACTAATATTCCAGCTACATTAATAAAGGCGACCGATATATTTCTCACCCAGAAAGTGTACCGAAATGTGACCGGTATTTTCTATTCTAGTGGGCCCCAGGAGCTCCAACCTGTATATAAAAATTAATTCATTTCAGCTAAAAGCCTCTCTGCTTTCTGCCTCTGTTGTTAACACGAACTCTGCCTTGCCACTTCTCACTGTCGCTTTCCTAACTTCACTCCGCCCTCCCAGCCCTGGCAGCTGGAGTAGGGTCACTAGACATAGTGTTGAGCCATTGGCATTGGCGTGAGTAAATCCCAGTTCAGAAATAGGATATTAATTTAAATAATCTGTGAATTGAACTGAGCTAAAGATGGAATAACAATTAGTAGTAGCAGTAATAAATAATAATGAAAAACAGAGCCAGCATACAGAAGTAGAGATCAGACCAGTAATCAAAATACAGATAATTGCAACTGAGCTCTGTGATAGTTTCCTCCACTTTATGGATTAAAATATTTAACTTGTTTTTCTTAATCTCATGAGCATCCTATTTTCATTTATTACTGATTGTTTAACTTCTGGGTTAAAATTCTGCTCTTTTTAATCTAATTGACTTCAGTGGCCTGTGGAATTTGATTGCTTCCAATTAATGCCGTCCACTTTAGTTTCTGCTCAGTACTAACAATTGAGAGAGAGAGAGAGAGTTTCAAAAAACTTTGCTTCAGGCCTTTAAAAAACCCCAACCAAACAACATAATGCAAAACCCCCATACATCTTTAAAATTTCAGAAATAGGTAAAATGTAATTTGTAATGAATATTTCTTACAAAATTACAGCTAGGTATCCTGTAATTGCCAGAGCTGAACAGTGTCTCAATTACAGCACAACATGGCTTTTAGAATGCCTATATATTTGTCTGAAGTAAAAGAAGAAAAAAAGAAGCATTGTCTATTAAGTGTCAAAAACCTTTTCTTTAACCACAGAAAGCTTGGACAGAACTGAGAAAATATTTCATCTGGAAGAAAAATGCTATAAACTACCCTTCGTGTTATTGGGAAACCTATTATTAAATGTTAAAACCTTTTCCCAAATCCCTGAATATACACAGCCAGGGAAAGCACTTTGGTTATAGTGACTAAATCTTTGTTAAGCAGAAGAGAAAATAAAAAGGCGTGCAATCCACTTGCTAATTAGCAACTTTGTTTTCCTAGATTTTCTTAATTTGAGCAGTGAACACTTATAACATTTCATTCTTTCTGTACTTTATAAAATGAGGCTACATTTTACTTACGGAGAAATGCAATTGACTCTTACTCCTCTGTCAATCCATTCGGTTCCCAACGTCTGTGTTAATTTTACGACCCCAGCTTTTGAGGCATTATATGCTAACTGCTTCTGCGGGTGAGGAACTAGAATAATTCAGAAATATAAAATATTGATTCTTCACATATTAATATGCACAGGAAACTAAAATTACCACATGGACATATGAACTAGGTGCCTTTCCCCTTGATGTTTGGCATATATCATGAAGGAATTCAAAACTCTAAATCTATATTTTTCTTAATACAATATTTTCCATCTAATATTTTTCTTTAACAGCTGGAGGGCTGAAAAGAAAACGAAGAAACAACAACATTAAAAAAGACTGCAGATTTCACAACCACAAAAAATAGATATTGCAACTATATACTCAAAATATTTGGCTGTATCCCATAAATATAAATATGGGCACAAACACATATATTTGTATAATACTTCCATACAAGTAACTACCTGGAACAAATTATTCTGCTTAATTTATAACCTCCCTATATTATACAATCAGGTGTTTGTTTGGACGTGAACATGTGTCCCCAAAATTCATATCTCCTACCACTTTCAAAATCTGAAGCTTTTGAAAATGTTTCACAGATGTCACATGTCAGTCATAAAGGAAAATGATCGGCTTGTTAATTACAATGTTCGAGCTTGCTTCTGTGGTATGTTCTGTTAGTTCCACCCCTTTGCTGAGCTCTCATACTTACAGTGTTCCAAGGAAAGCTACTTAAGGGCACATCCTCAGGTGGTGTAAATTGTCATAATGCCACCAAAATCAATAGCTGTCACTCTGGCTAGCTCCGTTTACACCCATTAAGGATCTACTCCTTAAGTATTTTTAGTTAGCTGGCTGCCATTGTGACCTACTTAAACAAAGTTGTTAAAAAGCAGTGAAATCTAAACATGTGCAATGTAATATTAAATATTACTTTGCTGTAATTTTTTTTTACTGAGGGGAAAGAATCAGTACTAAGTACCACTAAAGAGGTAAGAAAATATTTTAACACACAGTACATAGCATTAATGTATTTTAAAAGACAGGTGCATTATTAATTTTTGTAAGGTGTATCAGCGTATTAAAATGGCTTTAGTTTAACATGACTATTGATAAGCATCGTCTAATCCAGGTAGGAAAATTCAGAATTAACCGAGGTTTGAAAATGAGCATTAAAACAAATTAGCTAGCAATTTTTTATCACCATTATAAGCACCAGACAGTAAACACCGAAGAGTTCTGAAGGAGCTCAAAAATGAATTTACAGAATGATTAACTGATGTGTAATCTATCGCTTAAATCAGACTCTGTACCAGATGCCCGGAGGACAGCTAATGTCATGCTAATTTTTGAAAATTTTACCACATTTTATCATTCAAAAGAGAACTCTTTTAAAAAGCTTTTTTTTTTTTTAAATAAAATGTTGCGGAGACAATTCTGGCAATTATAGGCCAGTAAGTCAAACTTCAGTATCAGGCAAATTGATTGAAACCATAGTAAAGAACAGAAATATCAGACTACAGATGAAAACAATATGTTGGGGAAGAGTCAACGTGGGTTCTGTAAAAGGACATGTAGCCCCAGCAGTCTACAAGTCTCATCAGTCTATTAGAATTCTCTGAGGATGCCAACTACCATACGGTCAAGGATGATCCAGTGGAATTAGTGTACTTGGACTTTAAGAAAGTTTTGGACAAGGTCCCTCACCAAAAGCTCATAAGCATCCTAAACTGTCATGGGTTAAGATCCTTTCTTAGTTAAAAGATAGGAAATAAACTAAAGAGTAGGAATAAATGGTCAGTTTTCAGAGTCAAGAGAGGTAAATAGTGGGGCTCAGTATGGGGAGCAGTCCTGTTCAACATATTCATTAATAATCTGGAGAAAGAGGTAAACAGTGAGGTGGCAAAGTTTGCAGACAATACAAAATTACTCAAGTTACTTAAGTCCAAAGCTGACTGTGCAGTGCTACAAAGGCATCCCACAAAACTGGTACTGGGCAAAAAAATGATAGACAGAATTCAATGTTGATAAATGCAAAGTAATGCACATTAGAAATCCTAATCCAAAATCTACATACAGAATGAGGGGGTCTAAATTAACTGTTACCACTCAAGAGATAGAGATCCTGGAGTCATTATGGATCGTTCTCTCAAAACATTCACTCAATGTGCAGCAGCAGTGAAAAAAGCTAACGATGTTAGGAGCTTTAGGAAAAGGGATAGATAATGAAATAGAAAATATCCTAATGCTACTATAAAAATCCAGGGTACACTCACACCTTGAATGCTGCATGCGGTTCTGGTCACCCCATCTCAAAAAAGATGTATTAAAATTGGAAAAGGGAAGGGCAAGAAAAATGATTGAGGATCCAGTACAATTTCCATATGAGGAAAGATTAAAAGACTGGGACCTTTTAGTTTGGAAAAGGGACGACTAAGGAATCTGTAAAATCATAAATGTTGTGGAGAAAGTGAATAACACAAGAACCAGAGGTCACCCAATGAAATTAGTAAGCAGCAGGTTTAAAACAAACAAAAGAACGTACTTCTTCACACAGTCAACCTCTGAAAATTGTTGCCAGGAGACATTGTGAAGGAGAAAAGTATAATTGGGGTGAAAAAAATCATTAGATAAATTCAAAGAGAGTAGGCCCGGAGGTGCGACCCCATGCTCTGGGTGTCCCTAAACCTCTGAGTGACAGAAGCTGCACCTTTGAAGGATCTGGCACCAGGTGTTCTTACTTCTCCTAAACTCCTGAACTTTCATTTATCCTCTAGATCCACTGTTTGTAAGTCTTGCCACTTAACATGTAGAAAAAGGCAGGTAAATAAAGAACAATATTGCTGGATTATATGAAAACAATGAAAGGGCAGAGATCCCAATTCAAACACTTAAGCACATGTTTAACTTTGTGCAGGTGAGTCCCATGGATTTCATTGTGATGTCTCATGTAATTAGATTTGAGGACATATGTAAGTGTTTGAAGGATTGGAAGGATCGATAAGGAGGAGGAACTATTAGCTACCAGAAAAACATTTGAAAGAGTCTCTGCTTGTCAGATAAGACATTTTGAAGTTTGAAATCCAAGTTCAGGCTGCATTACTTTTTTTTTCCTAAACAAAATAATTAGGATTTTATTAGACGAAATATTTCTCCCTTCTCCTTTGTTGTTCTTGTTGTCTGTGTAACATCACAGATGCCACACTCCACGTGGGCTATTGAAACAGAGTGGAATATAATTCCTTGATTAATTGAGGCACAGCAACTGCAAATTATGCACAATTTTGGTAGTTAACCTTGTCACCACACAAGAGCAGTAACAGCTCAACTTCCACAAATGTGACTGTCTGTAACAAATCGCTTGAGTTTCCTGAGAGGACAAGGGCTTCTGTCTCTTCCCCAGTCGAGGTACTGCAGTTTTCGGTGTTTACAAACGAAACCAGAGCTTTGCTGTAAAATGTTGGAATCTGCCTGCTGATTGGGAGATGAAAGCTCATTATGTATTTTCTAGAGGTCCTTCGTGTAATGCTTATCTTTTCACAGGTATGAGTAAGGAAGAAAATTTAGAAAATGAAATATACAGCTCCTGACACACATGGCTCTTCTTAACTGAAAACACTCAAGAGCAAGCCAAAGGGTATTACAAAATGGATAGCTTTCAAAGCGGCTACTGCTTTTACACTACGAAGCACCGAATTCTCTTCTCCTTATTTATGCTGTCCTCTTCAGTTGAGCCTCTCAAGTGCACAAGACAGAATTTAGTGCACACACTACCCCCCCACCCCCTCCAAAAAAATTGTCTATCAAAAACTGACTGCAGCTTCTTTATAAATGTAAAGATCTTCAGTGTAAAAATGTATAAAGGTAAAGACCTGTAACAGCGGAGAGCGCTTTAGAAAAGAACTCTGTCTTAGAGCGCTGTAGGGGTGGGGCTGAGAAAAGAGGGCTAATTTCCCATCTGTTTCACATATTCCTTCCTATTTTACACACTTGGGGTGGGGAAAATGTAGGTACCAACAGGAATTGCATTGCATTTTTAATATCTGATATTATGCTATTGCTTCTTTGTTCAATGAATGAGGGTTTCTACTCTGCCCTTGATACAGGCAAGTAACATTCATAGACCTCTTACCACTAAAGATACTCACTGCAAAAATTAAGGATCTCAGCTACACCTGAATAAATTCGTAGTAACTCAGTGGCATCTGCTCTCTGTTACACTGGCATATACCTGGAATATATCCAGTGAAGCCACTGGAGTTACTTAAGATTTATATAGGCAAAACTGAATGCGGAATCTCAGCTCGATCACAGTCAGTTTATTAAACTATTTGAGAGCAATAAACCTGGGAAACCACAGTCGAAAATCTATCCAACAGGTTTAACTTCCCTGACATTCTCCTTTGCTCACTTTGTTGTATCTACCGGAAAGAACTCAACCTATGAAAAAATTATCCAGTATTTCTAGAAACATTCCATACTATGCCAGTTGGCCAACACATTTAAATAACCAACCAACCAACATATTTATTTAACATTCAGCAGATGGACACGATATGAACATCGTGATTTTTAGTTGTACTTTTATAACTATTTGATTTTTTTATGCCAAGATTCAAGCAGGTTCATGAAGTAAACACATTCCACCTTGTCTTAACTGCCCATCTCACCACATCCACTTGGATTAATATATATATATTATATATAAACATTTAAGTGCCTCTCCCACCACCCTTCTCAAGCTATTTTCAGCCTTGCTTTAAAACACTCCTGCATTGCAATAAAGATTTCTAATTGAAATTGACATACTTGATACCAGATCATCAACGACTCTAAAAGGCCATCCCTACATTGACCCAACTGAGCTGTTCTCACTTCCACCAACTGGAAATTGGACCCTCAGTTTGCAGTTTCCGTAAGATTATTGTAATTTAAATATTCTCTTTGGAAACATCACTCATTCATTTAAATAGCACAACACTTTTGAAAAACAAAAGCAAGAGCAATAATGGCGTTCTGACACTCAGCGGGGTAAATCCTCAGCAGGTGAAATTTGCCATAATTCTTTTAGAGACAAAGCTCTAAGCCATGGATGTTGGCTAAATTCTAGAATGTCTAATATCTACTATGAAATCTGGCATTATTAATTAATTAATATGAATTGTGTGGGAGTACCTAAGAGTTGCATGACCCCCATTGTGCTAGGTCCTGTATAAAACCCGTGGCAGTTTAAAGTTTAAAATGCCTTTTTTAATTTTTGTGTGTCACATTTGCCATTCTCCTTACTTTGGGAAAGGAACTTCTCTTGTGTTTAACCACAAGGAAAACAGCTGGCAATGACACTTGAAAAAAAAAAGATTAACAACAGCATTATAAATGCATTTTTGAAGAAACATTTCAAGTTACTATGCAATAAACTGAACAGAATGTCGTAGAATGTCAGACTGGGCACAGTAAAAATAAATGTTATTCCCAAGGAAAATAAAAAGCTTGCATATTTATGTAACATTCAGCAGATGGACATGATATTAATATAGGGGTTTTCTGTTGTACTTTTATAGCTACTAGATTTTCTTGCCTAACTTGGTAACCCAAGGCACCATTTGATTTTTGGATTTGGACAATCCTGCAACAGATGTCCAGACCAATAAAATAAATTCCTAAAGGGCTATGCTTAATTTGCGTAATTGATCAATTTTTGTTACATGGACGTTAGTTCACCAACATGCAACTGCCTCTCAGATTAGCTAGCAGTTGGGATTTCATTCCATATGTTCCAACAACATTTTATTGGCTCTTTGACGACACTGCCGATACAGCAGCGTTAGTGGAGACACCTGTTGGCGACGTAATGAAATATAACAACTGGTATTGCAATTAAGGATAGAATGAAAAACTTTTGGATAAACTGTACACACGAGCAAGGTACAGATTTCTGGTATGTTATACATTGTACTCCAATTAATGGACCTTCCACCAACACCTTTCTTCCATAATAAATGTGTCAAACTTGAGAAGGGTAACTCTGCCTCGTCTATAAAAAGGTAATATGTGCTCTAAAACATGGAGGACAGATAAATGTTGAAAAATGGTATCAATAAAAATGTGTAGTACATTTTCTCCTAATACAAAATGTCAGTGATTTACTCCTCCCCAATACAGGTTTAATTGATTCAAATAGCATTGGCAGTAATTAAAATATGGATTCTGAAGCACAACTGTTAGATCTCATCACTCACCTATTAAACTTGCCATAGATGCTGTGTTAATTATCTTCCCATATCCTTGCTTCAGCATAATGCGGCCTGCAGCCTGTGACAGAAATTAAAGGAAAGACCAGTGACCCCTTTTGTGGTTGTGCTAATAATTACATGATAATAAATTAGTCTTCACGTTTTGGAAGAGTTTATGCACAAATGGATTTTTTTTAAAGTGCATGATATAAAAATTTGATAATTTGAAAATGGCTGATGCATAAAAATTTCTATTGTCATTTTAATTCAGCTACCATTTGCCAAGATTTTCAAAGGATGAATAATAATACTGTGTGTGTCTGGTTTTGGACACTCAAACTGATATCCCCTAAAAGGGTCTGATTTTGAGGGAGTTTTGAACACCTACCCTCTAAAAATCAGGTTTCTTTTTAAGGTGTCTCACTCTGGATACCCAATAATCACTAGTTACTTTTGATAATATTGGCCTAAATGTATATCTGATACAAAGGTTGGTAGAATTGAGGGTTTTTAATATAATATAATATAATATAATATAATATAATATAATATAATATAATGTATCAACAGATCATACCAACATTTATTTTAAGCATTTTCTAAATTTATCTACTTGAATTTTCACAGTAAAAAAAAAGCTTAAAACCTACAATTTTGCACAATATTTATCTATTTAAGTTTTCCCAGTTGTTGGTAATTAAGAAGATCAGACAATGGAGGGTCAAACAATTATTTAATGACAGCAGACACTGAATAAAAAAATTAAAGCTTTATAACTATTCAAACACAATTTGTCCACATTTCATCTCAAAATATACAAAGTAAATATTGTTAAACTCTAAGAAGTTTTCAAGCAGCAGTTTTCTTACTTTTCCTATGTGTACATTTAAATTCTTACGGAAGGAAATATTTTTTAATCATTTTGTGTCTATGCAGTGACATTGACATTAACTGATGAAGATCTAATCTGTCCAAGCCTACCGATACATAACTAAATGATTATTAACACCCAATAATATACGATTGTTTTTATGATGATAATTAGCAACAGGAATTTAATTAAACCACTGGAGAAGTCAAATGCTCAGAAAATGGCTACATTTCAGTGGAAAATAGTACAGATACTCATACTTACTTGGCAGCACAAAAATAAGCCTCGTAAATTAACATTAAAAGTTTTGTCCCATTCTTCTAATGAGGTGTCTTCACTTGGAGAATTCATGTTAATTCCGGCATTGTTACATGCAATGTGAACTGTGCCCCACCTAGCTACAATTGCATCAAGTACCCTTTGCACATCTTCGGGTTTGCTTACATCTGCTGCCATTGCAATGCTTTTTATCCCTAGATTAAAATGAGATTGATAAAACAAATATAGGCATTCACAGAAAACAAGGTTTCATTTGACGTGTAACTAGTTGTTAGTTCTTAAAACAACAAGAAAAAAAAACAACCCAGTTAAATAACTGTTCCGCTAACTGAAGCATATTATGTGCTACTTATGGAAGCATGATGCATTGGAAAGGGAATTTTTAAAAAGTTTTTAAGTTTAAGGTTTGTAGGCTACCCAGACTTGTAGTCTAACACACAATCAATTTATTTAAAATCAGAAGTTTAGACTCTCCAGTTGAATGAATCTTTGAATACAACACCATCTTCTGGTCAAAAATCTAACTGCACCTTAACTACAATGATGGTCCTTCCAACAATTCTCTGAGCTCTATGGATCATAAAGAATATCCCCTTCAAGTGATTGGTATTAGCTCATAAACAAAATAAAATGGAAGAAAATTACATCTGTCAAATCACAGGTGTTTTTACAGTGGACTACAGATGTCACTGAAATCAAATCAATTTGTCAACCAAACTGAGTCTAAGTATCAAGTTTTTAGAATTCAGAGTGTACGTATTTCTGTAATGCATAAGGGTGCATTCAAAAGCTATTCAGAATTAGAGCTGTGCTTTAAACATGGAAATCTAAATATTCAGAATCCTGGCTCTCATAGTAACTAATTCAGTCCCAATGCAGCTACACATTAAAGCACAAAAGTTAATATCATTAGTAAATAGCGGTAAAAGTACCCTATGGATGAGAAATGTGACAGATAAATTTGCTTTTCCATCAATAACTTTGCATATCTTGCCTTTCGCACATGTATAATCTCAATCAGAAATTATTCCAAAATAAATTTTGCATTTCATTGTGTATCCTGCTTATGCTGGAAAGCTGATTTTTACATAAAATATGAAATCTTGGGGGGTTTTTTAACTCTCCAATCCCGCAAAGCACTTGAAGTCAATGAAACTACAAAACAGTCTTAAAGTTAAGTATGTGCCCAAGGGTTCTGATTGACTGGGAATTAATTCATAGGAATGTAGGCAGCCATTAGAGTTCCAGCACAGATCAGCATTCTACATGCCAGAAACAAAGGATAGGAAAAAATGAGAGTCCTGTGGCACCTTAAAGGCTAACAAATTTCTTCGGGCATAAGCTTTTGTGTGCTCCAACCCACTTCGTCAATGGGTGGGAGCCCATGAAAAATTATGCCCAAAGAAATTTGTTAATCTTTAAGGTGCCACAGGACTCTCATTTTTTGCTGTATACAGACTAACATGGCTACCCCTCTGAAAGGATAGGAAAGAAGTTATATATTATAAACAGGATCATAATAGATCTGTTCTTGTGTCATTTATTGATAAAAAACAGGAATTAGTCAATAAGTGAAAAATGAGCCATTAACATGTAAAAAAGGAAAAGATCTAGTATTTTCTGAGGAAGAAATACCTCAAATGCGTCTCCTGAAGCATTATGAAAAGCTCACAATTTTTGCGGGGGACTAAAAGTTCCCTCGTTGCCTATGTTTCTGCCTCTGGGCAGGGAGATGCACACTCCAGACCCATACCAGGGGCTTGGATGCTGATGTTCCAGAGCAATGCGTGGAAGATCAGAATTCCTCCACCTAACTCTCCTCTGGGATCTGATCCAGTAAGCACGCTGAGAGGTCGCCTACTGGATGAGAAGAGGCCCCTACAGGCAAATTTAAATAAAATATCCAAGGAAGAGCCACAACTCTATCGTAACTTGTAGCCCAAGTCCTTAGCGTACTCACCTAGGATGGGAGAGACCCCTGGTTCATGCCCACCTCCACCTGAGAGATAGGAGGATTTTGAGCTGGGATCTGGTGCCTCTCAGCTGAATGCCCCAGCCACTGAGTTGGGGATATCACAATAGGGGAAAGGAGTCCCCTCAGTCTCTCCTACTGAAACTGATCCACTGTGGCTAAATAATTTTTAAGAAGTCATTGGTACAGGGAGACTGGCTCCCAGATCTTCCACCTCACAGCAGTCATTCTCAGGGTCTCTCTTACCCTCGCCAGCAAGTGATTCTTTCATTATTTATAGACAGACTAGGGGACTCTACATCTTCTGGAGGGAGTAAAAAATTTAATAACAACCCCCTGTTCAAAGTAGGACCAACCCCAACGAAACCATCCCAGCCAGGGTTTTAAGAACATAAGAACATAAGAAAGGCCGTACTGGGTCAGACCAGAGGTCCATCTAGCCCAGTATCTGTCTACCGACAGTGGCCAGTGCCCAGGTGCCCCAGAGGGAGTGAACCTAACAGGCAATGATCAAGTGATCACTCTCCTGCCATCCGTCTCCATCCTCTGATAAACAGAGGCTAGGGACACCATTCTTAACCCCTTTCTGGCTAATAGCCATTTATGGACTTAGCCACCATGAACTTATCCAGTTCCCTTTTAAATATTGTTATAGTCCCAGCCTTCACAACCTCCTCAGGTAAGGAGTTCCACAAGTTGACTGTGCGTTGTGTGAAGAAGAACTTCCTTTTATTTGTCAAACCTCACCTAAGGATGGAGATTCCACAGCCTCCCTAGGTAACCCATTCCAGTGCTTCACCCCTCTCCTAGTAAAAATATTTTTCCTAATATCCAACCTTGAATTTCCCCACTGCAACTTAAGACCATTGCTCCTAGTTCTGTCATGTGCCACCAATGAGAACAGCCTAGCTCCATCCTCCCTAGAACCACATTTCAGATAGTTAAAGGCTGCTAACAAATCCCCCCTTAATTTGAAATAAAAAACTGTCACAATTCCCCTGCTTACATGGATAAAATTAAAAGTAAAAAAATGAATCAAGAAGAAACCTGTATAATTTACACGAAATGAGAGCTGGTAAGAACATTTTTCACTAAATGTGTTTTCATTTAAATAGTCTGTTTTATCAAAGTCAAAATATTTTATGGAGACGTACTGATTTTGATGAAGTTTTCATGGGAAAGTTACTGAATTCCAAAATGGACTCTTTGGTCACTTCTCAAAGAAAGATTGAAAACCTGACCTTTTTGATCCAAAAACAGACATCTGGACACAATTCAGTTTTGCAAAACCTTTTTTAAAAAAAAAAAAAGTCATCCTACCGCAGATCAAAAACAAGTGCCAGAACGTCAGAGATGTTGCAAAACAGAATTGTCATCCCTCCAGCCAGTTCTGTTGGAAAGGTGGATAGGGAATTCTTTAAAGGGCAAGGATATGTGGGGAATTAGAAACAGGGGTTTTTTTCTTTGCTTTAGATTGTAATGAAATTTTTCATGCCTTATGACCACTCTGATTTCTTTTGGTGAACCTCCTAGGAGACACATACCAGTGACCGAGAAACACTGGGCATCTTTGGAAACATCTTCCATCTTTGGAAACATTTAAGGCCTGCCTAGACAAAACCCTGGCTGGGATGATTTAGTGAGAGTGGTCCTGCTTTTAGCAGGGGGTTGGACTAGACGACCTCACGAGGTCCCTTCCAACTTTAAGGCTATGTCTACACTAGAAAAGTTAAGTCAACTTTATTAAGTCGACTTAATAAGGTCGACTTATGTCTATTTAAAGTCGACCTTATTAATTCAACTTAACAAAAGTCGACAACTTTTCTAGTGTAGACATAGCCCCTTTTCGACCTTATTAAGTCAACTTAATACTTTAAGTCGACTTAATAAGGTTGATTTAGGCGCTAATCCCCATTCACACTGGCTTAAGTCAACCTAATGATGTCAATTTAAGTGTTAAATTGACCTAAAACGAGGTGTTATTAAGTCGACTTAAATTTTCCTTAAGTCGACTTAAGGAAACGCTTAAGTTGACTTAAGGAAAGCCCAGTGTGGACGTGGAGTAGTTTAGGTCGACTTAAGCCTCCTTAAGTCGACCTAACTTGTAAGTATAGACGCACCCTAAGATTCTATGATCTGTTGACCAAACCCCTCCTATGAAAGTACCCTAGAAAATTTTTAATTAGATTTTTCAGAAGGAGGTTGCCAACAGTCAAAGTGTCACATCTCCCACAAAGTTTCATGCTTCCCTCAAGTTGCCCATTTCCTTTAGAATATTCTGCTTGAGACATATAATTTAACTGTGAAAATAACTCCAAAAGTCAAGGTAACTTTCAGGGCACAGCTATAGTGTTCCAAGACCCTATGCCTTCAGCTCATAAAAAAAAAAATGAAACGCTTTCAGGAAGAAAGAACTGGATAGCTCAAGGACTTGTTACGGAATCCAGAAGCTTTTTAGGTCTAGGTCATTGTTCTAGATCAGAACAAGGTCAAAGATACAGTGACCAATCAGAGCCTTTATTATTACTCTGGCGTTCAATGAGTGGGGCAAAATGAGTCTCCCATCACTTATTACTGTGACTGCTGCAGAACTGGCACCTTCCTTGACAGTCTTACCAGACAGACTAAGTACTGCATAAACTGAGTCTAAGCCACTCCTCTCTCTGATAGAAACATGCCCTCGGCCAATGGATTGAGGCAATACAGCATGGCATTTTATTGCCACTGCTTTCTACTGTAATTGTTCTGCAGAAGAATAAGAAGTGATGTTGTAAACGTACTTTTCACAGCCAATTTTCATTTTAGAAGGAAATGTTCTACTCCAGCTAATGCACCAAAGAAAGGCTCACCTAGGTTCTCCCTGCAGTAGGGCATGGTCAGTTACTGTATCCATTTGCACAAATATTGGAGTACTGGTCCAAATGGCAGTATCTCACCGTCCTGGAGAAAGTTACATCTTTGCTGACATTGAAGGATCCAATGTAGCAGAAGGCTTGGGTATACTTTCACAAAACTATTCGCAATTGTCTATGTTTTGTTATGAATATCGCTTAGCTTTTCAAACTTGCAAATGTCTTTGGAGGTGATTTCCTATTTTAGTAATAAGAACAAAAAACCTGTGGTTTATAGAAGAGCTCACCTATTATTTTGTACCTATATCTGACCTCTATGCCTTTAACTCATGAAAGTTTTGAGGAACTACATCCAATATTTTCAGAAGTGACTAGAGGTGATTTTAGGTACCTCTCAAAAGACTGGCACCCAAAAATTAACAGGCCAGATTTTCAGAAAATGTTGGCTACATGCCCTGATTTTCAGAGGCCCTTTCAACATGTCTGAAGTTGGGCACCCAAAATCACTCTCAAAAATCTTGGCCTTTGTTTTCAGCAGTTAATGTCTGGCATTTCCCTCAAAGTTATATTCAACTATCTTGTCCCCATTCAAACTTTTAGGCATGATCAGTGTCACTTCTCTTCAGCCTCTTCCTGAGTTCCTCTGCCTTGCTTTCTGGCCTGTGAACTGATTGTTCCTGAACCATGGCTACTCTATAATGCAGCAAATGGAAATAAAGTCATGCAGACAAGCCCAGCACCAAAACCTGCAGGCTTATCTTACACAACACATCCCTGGAAGCTAATGGGTTCTGAACAAGGAATGCAGACTTAGGCTCACGATTATTAGACATAAAAGAGACAGATTCATGCTACAGGAAATAATCACTCTATCCGATTGACTGCATGGTTGGTTTTGTGTGTGAAAGGAGAGGTTGCAGCAGGAGTATGTGCCACAGACTGCATGGGCTGTGTCTAGCAGTTCTTTATTAGCTAAATCTTGACTGCCTTACATGCCACGTGATATAATGTATGGAAAGCCTCTTTTTCTGGCTGATTGATGTGTATTATATAGCACTTATTAATAAAAGATTGCTATTCTCTGTGCCCGTCAGTCATGGCTCATTATATGCTGTTTTTCCTCCAGGTACCCCTGCTAAAGAGTTTTATATGGGGTAATTTGCTTTCCTGGTTGCACTTATTTTGCAAGGTAACACAAGCTGGCAAAGTGACATTTGTCATTGCTGGCTGAGATGCTGCATGAGGAGTTCACGCTCTGCAACTGCGGCATGTAAACGCTATTTGGAAATTCTTTGCTTCGTGGTTAGACATATTCTGCATCCAAACTTGACACAAGATCACCTCCAACCAGACACCAGCTAAGAAAGTGTCACATTCAAAATAACAAAGCACACAGGCTATGTCTACACTTGCTAATTTAAGTCGACTTAGCATGTCCACACATACATTTTAAGTCGACTTTGAGGGGACCATACAAAATCGACCTAGAGCGTCCACACTAGATGCCTAGGTTGACTTGTAGGGGCTAGGTGGACCTGGGACAGGTCCACGGTGGCAGGGGGGCACCCCTTGCCAAGTGCCAGGGGGCTCAGCCTTTGCCCCATTGTACCTTGGTACAATGGGGCAAAAGGGGACAGGGACCCTGGCAGGGCATAGGGTCAGGGTGGGCAGGGCTCTGCTCTGCCCTGTGGGGGGGCACGCCAGGCTGTGACTGGGCCAGCCACCCTGGCAAGGAGGACAGTGGAGAAGCCCTGGAGCCCCCTAAGTCGACTTAAAGTTGACTTAGGGCTACTCCACGTCCACAGTGGCTAAGTTGACTTTCTAAAGTCGACTTAGCCAGCAAAGTCGACTTAAAATGAGTATTAACAAAGTCGACTTAATTTTTCCTTAAGTCGACTTAAGCAGCTGCTTAAGTTGACTTAAGGAAAGTGTAGTGTAGACACAGAGTAAATTAAGTCGACTTAAGCAAGCTTAAGTCGACTTAATTCACAAGTGTAGACGCACCCACAGATATTGCAGAGATGAACACTGTAGAAGTATTTGTATATGAATAATCAGCAAATAACTAAACTGCTTACCTTTCAAGTTGAGCTCATCTGCTACCATTTTTGCCTTTGGAAGTACAAGATCCACAATGGCTATCTTAGCACCTGCTTCCCCCAACGCATGAGCAAAGGCTCTTCCTATCCCCTGGCCTCCACCTGTTACGTAGGCCACTTTGCCGTCCAGACGCAGGCGATCAAGTATGCGACATCTGTTATAGCCCCAAAATACATCATCTTTCACCACTTCTTTCTGTAGCAAAATAGCACAATGTATGGAAGGTGAAAACTCAGTTTCTGCTGCAGATTTTCTGGCTAATGAAAGATTAAGATAGGTGGGTGTGGAGAGAGTCCCTCCAGATGCTGTGGTCAGAAGCAAGTTAACAATTCAGTAGTGGCACAACATGAAACTGGGTTTCATCCAACGCCCACTGAAGTCAATGGGGCTATGTCTACACTTGCTAAAATTAGTCTGAATTAGCTAGTTCGAACTAACTAATTTGAACTAATTTTAGTTAGTTCGAATTAGCTTAATTCGAGCTACCATGGCCACACTGGAATGTTCGTTCGAACTAAGCAAGCACTTGCTTAGTTCGAATTAGCGATCCCCATTCATTTCAATGGCCGGTTAGTTCGAACTAAAAAATTAGTTCGAATTAACATGGCCACATTGATTAATTCGAACTAGTTAGTTTGAATTAACCCCTTAGTTCAAATACCCTATTCGAACTTATTAGTTCGAATTAAGGAAGCCCTTAATTCGAACTAACTAAAGCCTAGTGTAGCCATCGCTTTAGTTAGTTCGAATTAGGCCTCCTTAATTCGAACTAACTTGCCAGTGTAGACATAGCCTGGGAGACTTTCCATTGACTTCAGCTGGCTTTAAGCAAGCAAAGAGGGTGGGAGAGAAATTGGATGCATATTGCGGAATGGGGTAGAGTCAGAGTGGGGAAATGGAAGAGTTACTGTAATCATTGATATAAAAAAAACAGCTGTCTCATAGCACAATATAATTTATAGCATGTCTCACTCTGATGCTTTTTCTTTGACATTTCTCACTCTTCAGGCACCTACTAGGAAAAACAATGCATATAGGACCCACTCTCCAAAACAGCATTGCCTCTCTAATGCGAAAAGTGAAAACAAAGGGTGATATCCTGGCCCCAGTGAAATCAATGGGAGTTTTGCCATTGATTACACTGGGACCAAGATTTTACCCAAATTGGTTATGAAGAGAAAATACGCACCTTTGAGTCCGTTGCCACATCTGCAGGAGCACAGCTCCTTCGGATGACACTCAATCCACCTTGCACAGGTAAAATAACCTGGGAAAACACACACGTGTCCAAATCAACATTGCACCATTTCAACTTCAGGGCACACCACAATGGGCCTGATCTAAAGCCCACTGAAATAAATGAGGGAGTCTTTCCATGGACCACAGTGGGCTTTGGTCTAGGGTATTATGGTGGTTTTGCTCTTTGCATTCTGTTCCCTGCCCCTAGAAGTCCCCTTCAATCCCTATATGCCATCATCCATCTTACCAGATTCCTATTCAAGACTCACTCTCCTGTTTGAGTACCTCTGTATATAAATTGCATTTTATGTTCTTTTGTGCCTGAACTAGTGACCCAGAGTCATTGTCTAGAATGATAGCAACCATACCTTAGTGAAAATGACACTGCATCTTGTAGACTCAACACCACTATCCAGACATGAGAAAATCAGACTTGCTGGATAGGTACCATGGTGACATAGTTGATAAGAGTAGATTTCAGGGCCTGGAAAGTTAAAGTGTTAGAGAACCTATTCTGCAACTGAAAGCAACTATTCTTGATGACAAAATGATCATGAAGATGCACAGTATGAATCCTTTTGGATCTAGTAAATTGTTCTCAGTGTTCCAGTGAGTGAATTTTGATGACTCCCTTTCAGTTACCTTGCATACACTGCTTGAGCTGACAAAAAAAACCCACGTTTTATAGCATGGCCTTGCTGTAGGGAAATGATAGAAAGAGAGACAGCCAACTTCCAGGAGTCTAATAAAACAATAATGCTGAAGCAATTTCATAGATCCTTACAATACCAATATAACCTTTAACTAATTGTATAGCACTAACCTGTTCAACACGAGGATCTGAATTAATTGCTTTATTTAATTTTCTGACAGCTAATACGTTTTCATCAGATATGTTCTCCAGGTAGACTTGTCCTTTCATGAGAGTATTCTCCACACACATCACTCCATCCATTCTCAGCAAGTGGTTATCCATGACAAAGTTGTAGACATTAACAGGGTTTCTTTGATTAGCATCAATAAAAATTATATCAAAGTGTTCACCCGCAGCCACTAACTCCTGGAGAAAAAAAAATTATGTCAACTAAAAAAGTACTGTTTCCTTGCAAGTGTAGGATCTTGGAAAATGAAACATCCTCCATTTGAAATGCATGAAAACACCTAACATTATGGAACAGAGAACACTATTTTAAAGAATATTCCTAATCAAAGGTCACTTCTGCTTTAAAGCAACCTTTAGATTTACAGCAAGCAAGGTAGAACTGGTTGAGACCCTTCTTTATATAGGCTACCTTGGCTATCTGAATACTATGTATTCACCACAGATAGGTCAAGCCCTTTCAATTCCCTCTACCAGTACCTATGTGAACAATTGAATCCAAAGAGTTTTAATACTTCATAAAGCATCACATTCTGCTGATTGGTGCTTGCAGTATGAGTCAGAGGAAATATAAATCAAGATCTCCTGCAATGGCTCAGAGGTACTCTGGTATCTTCTCCCTGAGGGATGTGCCTGAACTTATACTCAGTCCATTTTAAAAAGCTGTGTGTCTCAAGGAATATATGATGGGATTTTCATACGTATTCAATGTTGACCTAACTCTGGTTCCACTAAATCACTGGGAGTTTTACTAGGAACTTAAATGGTGCAAACTGGGCCAACACTGAATGCTTTTGACAATTCCACTCATAATTTTTACTACAGAATCATTAAAATGTAGCTATTCACAACCAAGGAAATATTTTTGAATATAACCATTTTTAAAAACCATATGAAACAAAGGAACAAAGGGAGTCCACCACAGCACATCCTAGTGCCAAAGTCTGAAATTCCTGATTAACATCTGAACAACCAACATGGCCATTCTTACGGGTGAGATCCTTACTCTATCTCTGTAATATAGTCATATTATTCTGCAACTGCTAGATGTGTTTTGGTAAATGGGCAGGTCAGGAGATTTTTACTGGGACACCAAGTCTTTTGGTAGCAACTCGGGCCTATGTCATTGTCTTGGTGGCTTAATAGGCTCCCTGAAGTCTTGCTCCCAGTGCGTTTGTGGGCCTCTCACAGAAATATCCACCATTAGTGGAACTAAATTGGCACCCAACCTGGCATTGTCGCAAACTGGACAAGAAAGAATGTTCACAAAGAATCAATCCCCCTGACGAGGCAATACCTCTGGAACAGTACTGAGGGACACGGGTGAGGAAGCTCAGAGATCTTGTGTTGCCACAGCCTGTTGAGTGAGTAAACAAGCCTTCGTACTCCAGGGCTGTCCATGCAGCACTTTTCACCAACCCTAAGACTACATGCTGGAGTTTCTCCAAGCTCAGACTAAGGGGAAAATGCACAGATGTGCTGGCCTGGGAGTAGACCAGAGACCACATTATGACTCAGAATCACAATTCAGTGCCTGATTCCTCCTTTGCATGACCTTAGCTGCAAAGACCAGGGCATGGTAAAGAGGTAGCAGAGAGAAGGCTTCACCCACTCCTGCATGCACCTGCCCACACTCTGCCTATCTATATGGCTTTCAGGGACTTCTCTCCCTTGTTCGTTGCAGCCCATCATGAAGGTGCCCACAATGGTGACTGAAAGGGGCATCTCCCACTCCATTAATCACCTGCACAGTTTGTCCCAGAAGTCATTATTTAACCCTCTACGCCAGTGGTTTCCAAACATTTTCCTGTAGGACCCGTTTTTAGATTGGTTGTTTCCCACTATCCCAGACAGCATGGAAGTTGCCACTTAAAATGGTATTCTCCCTGCTGCGAGACCTGTATGTGCAAGTCACTGCTGGTGATGGCAAAAGATTAAAGACAAACACCCCAAAAGAGAAAATGAATTAATCTTCTGCCAAATCTTGTTTAAAGCCTGATGTAGTCTTGACTGGAACCACCACTCACAATGGGCACCTTCGGACTTGCTCAGCAGAAGGACTGCCCTGTTTCTTACATATGGATTGTATAGTCAGTATATTCTAACAAAGATAAACTCAAAACTCATTACCTTTGATATGCCTTGTTCTTGACCTAAGTGTAATAGTAATTTTTCCTTGGGGTACATGATATACATGAAAAAGTTCAACTTCCTTTTAAAACACCATTAGAATATTTTACTGTATGTGGACATACACTCTGGTTACTCCTAAATGCTATTCTATTGAGTACAGTTTATATTCACTGGCAAAGCTAAATCTCAGGGGAAGGTAGAGAGGGAATGCAATTTCTAGTAATAACAGCTCACAACAGTGAATACTATCCACTTATCCCCACAATTTCCAGCTATTTTGGACTCCTTTCTGAATTAACCTTTCATATCAAAAGGAGCAATTCTGCACACTAGAGGCTCCGACACAATTTCATGCATAATTTATTCACTCAGTTCAACATTAAACGCAGAGTCCTTGACTTTGTCAAGGTGGATTCTGTTGGCAGACTTCACAAGCAGCAAAACAGGAGAAATGAGATCTGCAACTCAACCTATTCACCTATTCTCTCTGGTTAAAGGGGGGAGAAAAGGGAGGGGGGGAAAAAACCCACAGGCATGCACAATTCCTCTACAATCAGCACTGTCTTCTGCCAGCATGTTATTGTTGTTGATGTTGTATTTTCAATTTTAAAATGGAAATAACAAACTTGAATCATTTCCCATCTATTTTTCTTGCACCTTGCATTCATGTCGGTCGCAACCCTACATTCTTTGTTCAGTAAAATCTCCCTCAGAAGTCAACAGGAGTTCTTGTATGAAGGAATGGCTCCTCATGTGCATGAAGGCATGTTATTCCGATAGACTACCACCCATCCGAGTTTTTGTTTAAAGTGCTTTGCTTAGCAATGACTCTGACGTGTAAATATGAGCACCAAAAGTTGAGCACAGACAAGGGAAGCTCCCACACTTATTTCAAAAGCACTTAAATCGTCAAAGTCATTCTTCATAGATGCACCCCACATACAATTTTTTTTCCACTCGGAAAAAAGGGTATTTTTGGTAATTCATCTGTACCCAGTTTGGGACACAAGAGAATGTTTTCTCATGACGTCAGTTGGATGAAGAACATGTCATCCTACACTACCATTGCTGACCATGTCTCTGCTTTATTGTGCTGTTAGGAATGTGTAAAATGTCTCGTGCTATGCCTGTGCCTCAAGGGCAGTGGTTTTCAAACTGAGGGTCGGGACCCGGTACTGGGTAACAGCACCGCCTACTGCCACCAGGGAAAAACTGAAATGTATTGCTCAAAGATGTAATTGTTGATTCATGGTCATATATGATTTTTTTTCAACTGGGTCCCAAGGAAAAAAAAAAAACTTTGAAAACCACTGCTCTAGGGTCCTCCTCATTTAGAGTTTCATTTTAACTGGACTGGTACCTATGACACAGAAATTGGGCTGTCTCCGTGGTGCAGTTTGCTAGTGCTAATGAACGTTGGAATCATAGACGTGTAGGGCTGGAAGGATCTCAAGAGAACATCTAGCCTGTCCCCTGCACTGAGGCAGGACCAAGTATACCTAGACAGTCAGGCATTTGTCTAATCTGTTTTTAAAAACCTCCAGTGACAGAGATTCCACAACCTCCCTTTGCAGCCTATTCCAGAGCTCCTTAGAGTTAGAAAATTTTTCCTACTATCTAACCTAAATCTCCCTTGTAGCAATTTAACCCCTTATTTCTTGTCCTTCCCTTCAATGGACATGGAGAACAATTGTTCACCATCCTCTTTATAACAGCCCTTCACATTTTGGAAGACTATTAGGAGGCCCCCCTCAATCTTATTTTCTCAAAAAAAAAAATAGCACAGTTTTTTTAACCTTTCCTCACAGGTCAGGTTATCAGTTTAGCAGTTCTCCGCAGGATACCTCTAATTTCTCCACCTCTAATTTCTCCAATCTACTGGACACAGGCCTCACCAGCACCAGATAACATCAAGCTGGGAGGGATTTCTAGTAGGGATGGGGAGAATTACCTCCTGTGTCTTACATATGATATTCTTGTTGATAAACACCAGAATATCAGCCTTTCTCACAACCGCATCAAACAGTGGATTCATTGTCCATTCGTTAACCACTATCCTTCCTGATCCTTTTCAGCAATGCTACTGCCTTGCCAGTTATTCCCCCCTATGTAGTTGGGCATTGGATTTGTCCTTCCCAAGCATAGTACTTCACCCTTGTCATCATTGAATTTCTTCCTGTTGATTTCAGGCCCAATTTCCAATTGGTTGAGGTTGCTTTGAATTCTAATCCCGTCTTCCAAAGTGCTTGCAAACTCTCCCAACTTAGTGTCATCTGCAAATGTTGTAACCATGCTCCCCATTCCCTTATTCAAGGCATTAAGGAAAGTGTGACTAGTACTGGACCATGTGATATTCCACTAGTAACCTCTTCCCGATTTCACAGTGAACCGTTTATAGCTACTCTTTGAGTGTGGTCTTTCAATCAGTTGTATAGTCTTTTAGTCATTTCATCTAGGACACATTTCCCTAGTTTTTTATGAGAACGCCACGTGGGACTGTGTTGAAACTCAAGGTCCTTCTAAAATGAAGATATATCTCATCTCTGGCTTCCTCCCCCCAGCCACCAGGGCTAATACAAGGAACCTGTATTAGGCTTGTATTTTACTACTCTGCCTGATACTGAAACATCTGGTGACATCCCTTATAACGTGCTCACATGCCAGGTAGAATTGCAGTAATATATGTATCATGCATCACTCACTTGGAATGCACGCAAGGGGATGAAGCACGTGCAGATTTGGCACCTTGGCCATTGTGAAAAACAAGATTGCTGTATAATGTCTTTAATCAGGTCCTTGCACTATCTGAATGACTCCTAGCACTAGCCAGAATTGTTTAGAGAACACGCAGGAATCACCATAGGGAATCAAGCCTTGCACACCTCATCCCCTCACACCCCACTCAAAAAGCCTGACTTGGTACAAGGGGTTTCTTGGTGGGAGGGGAAAGGAAGAAATTCTCTCTCCTCCCCCCAGGCTATGGACAAATCCATAGTCACTCCTGCAGCAGTACGGCTGCACTAGCCACTTCCGCAGCACCAACCCGACTCCATGGTAGGCAATGCAAAGTGCATTCATTTCACAGTGGAGTCGCTGACCTTTCCACCCATAGACCAGCTCTGCTGAGACATGAGGAAGGGAGACCTCAGAGAACTGGGATTGGAAACGCAGAAGAGTCTGAAACCACCTTCCCTACAAGGACTTCCCAAATCCATTTCCACACTCCACCAGACTCTACAAAGACAGGTTCTACTTTCCCTCAGCAGCCATGGAGGAGAGGGAAGCATTAATTCCATAATGCTGTCAAAGGACCACAAACCTAAACAGCAATATTTCCTCTACCACTGCATTGGGCCACCTCCTTCCTACAGGGCCTGCTAGCAGCAGGTAATCTTGTCACCTGAATGGTGTCCACAAATGGCCCCCCCCCCCCCCAAAAGGCCTGAACTGAGTTCATTTGCATTTGCACCTAAAGCAGGTTTGAACCAACTATTCAAATACCAAAAAAACTATTGCATTATTATTATATGCTATGCCTCTTCCCTGGCCTGATTTGTATGGGCCAGCTACCTGCAGTATGTAGGTCCCTACATGCCTGGCGAATCCCTTCAGGACTGGTAGCTACATTTCTAGAAAAGATTACACTGCGCTGCACAGAAAGAGCTGCAGCTGAGAAGAAACTGCCCAAACACATTAACAAACAGTCCACTTCTCACCGTCAGCAGTGTGTCTATCTCAGGCTCTGATCCAGCAAAGTACTTCAGCACGTGCTTAATTTTAAGCAGCCAAAGAGAACCATAAACATCAGTGGGAACACTATGCTGCTGTAGATAATGTACAACTCGGCACTGATTTGTGGCCTGGATGGAATACATAACCCTTCAAAACTATGACAGGCAGTCATATAAGAGATCACTTTGGCATGCAGGATGTATCTTCCCAATGTTGGTGGCATGCTGTTTTTACAGCGTTCATTTCCACCTGCAGTGCTAAGCAAAACCAAACCGTTCAGTAGGACGTGCAGAGCAGGCAGCCTTTGACAGAGGGACTAAGACACTTGCTAGGTTTATACATCTCAGTAACTAGAGGGACAGGCACTGGGAAACCTGCAAAGGGTATGTATGTATCCTCTGTGCTCATCAGCTACGCTTCACGGAAGCTTCATCACAGCATAAGAGAGGGTTCTGGGGGTGGGATAAATTAGGAAAGTCATGGAAACACGTCCAGTAGATGTGATCTCTATGGATCCATCTATCCAGTTTCCTGAATAGCTGTGGGCACAGTACCTGCAGATTATGAGCCACAATAGCACTCCAGGAGAGTTTTTGTTGACCCTGGAAAGAGGAAGTCAGGAGGATTCTATCCTGCAGGACCCCACTGGAGAATCCTTGAGGAAAATTAATTTACTGGGCTCTGCCATGGAAGAGAGCATTTGGGTTGAACTTTGATCTCTTTATGAGTTTAAGACCAAAAGAGACCCTTGCATCATCTACTCTGACCTCCCATGCATCAAGGCATTAAATTTCACCCAGATAACCTTCTGCTTGGCAAAGTGACTCATTAAATGAAAGCATTTTAGCTCTCAAGAGCCTTATCTGTGGTGCACCACCACCAGAGACCAGGAGAAAGACTGATGTCACTGAAAAGGAATCGATTATGGTGGTTCTCAACTTTTGCGTCTTACATCCCACCAATCACTCTAGCAAAGAACCTGGGTTCCATCATGACAGAAACAAAAAAACACTTTTTCCAAGAGGGACATTTATAAGTTTACAGGCAGATCAGTGGGAGGGAGAGCGAATTCTTAGTAATTGTTATGAAAACCCTGCGTCCCACCTAGACTACTTGTGTATCCCACTGGTGGTATGTGTACCACCAGTTGAGAAACACTGGATTAGGTGACATGTCCTGATGATCAGGGCAATTATGAAATGTTCCATGCCCTGTCTCCAGTCTCAGTATCTGGCATTCAGAGGCTTAGGAACACCAGATCAACCCTGACCATTTTGGCTAGTAGCCATTGATGGACCTATCCTCCAGGAACGTATCTAATTCTTTTTGAGCCCTGTACTATTTTGGCCTTTACAACATCCCCTGGCAGGGAGTTCCACAGTTAATCTAAGAAAATTCCCACCTCCGAACAAAACATCCATTGACATCAGTGGCATTGGATCAGACACTGACAGTAATTCTTCCATCTTTTCATAACAAGGAATCCCCAACTGTGAAGCAATAAGCACTTCCTACTAGATCCTGAACACCTTCAGCTCCCACTAGCTTAAATGGGAGTTGAAGGCATTGAGCAGGATTGTACTTGGAATGTTCTTTTGGTATTTGCTGATAAGAAGCAACAGGAGGATATCAAATCAATTGCAGCCTTCTGTTTCAAGGATTTAATTTTCATGTCTTCGCTCCCACTCTGGTCCGGTCTTTAATCTCTACACAGCATGTACCCCGCCTGCCTCTAGATATTTTAATTCACTCACAGTAAGTCAGTTGCATAGGATGAGCACTAGAGAGCACCAGCAATTCAATTAATTTCCCTCTCGCTGCAGGGAGCATGGATTTTAAACACTGCTCATTGCAGATGATCCTTATCATGTCATTTTCAGGATATACGCCAAAGCTCTTTGCTTCTGTCCTATCAAACGCACAGAAGCCAGGGGTCAAAAATCTCCGGGCTGTTTAATTTTAGAAACAAATACAGTCTCTGTTAGTGCAAATAAAGTTACAGTTGAGCTCAAACTAATAGTTTCAGGCAGAAAGCAAAGTTAGTTTAAATTGATAAGCGAGGGAAATTTATAGAACTAATGCTAACTGACTCCTATCCTTGATCATCAACAGCAATTGGACCCTCAGCCTTCAGGACCAAACATTTGAGGAGGTAAAGCTTGAAATAAAAGCGTACCTCCATTAGCAGCTATCAGGCTTGACTCTTCTAAGAGACCAGCCAATGGACAAGACAAAACAAATCTAGCTACAATGTGACAATGCTTTGGAAATGGGAAACTTGTGTCCTGACTTCCTGATGAAGTCATCAGTAGGAAAATGTCCTGAAGTTATCTCCAAAGCGAAGACCTCTTCCCCTTTACTACAGAGCATGGGTCATCATCAGCTGTAAATTCTACCAGATAGTGCATCTCTGTGGGGTTAGTCACAGAGGCTATGTCTACACTTGTAAATTTAGGTCGACTTAGCTAAGTCAACTTAACAAAGTCGACTTTAAGTTGACTTTGTTAAGTCGACTTAGCATGTCCACACCTAAATTTTAAGTCAACTTAGGGGGGGACCCTACAAAGTTGACCTAGAGCGTCCACACTAGATGCCTAGGTTGACTTGTAGGGGCTAGGTGGACCTGAGACTGCTCCACAGTGGCAGGGGGGCACCCCTTGCCAAGTGCCAGGGGGCTCAGCCTTTGTCCCATTGTACCTGGGTACAATGGGGCAAAGGGAGACAGGGACCCTGGCAGGGCATAGGGGCAGGATGGGCAGGGCTCTGCCCAGCCCTGGGGGGGGGCATGCCAGGCTCTCCCTGTGCCAGCCACCCTGGCAGAGAGGGCAGTGGGGAAGTCCTGAAGAGCCCCAAGTCAAATTAGAGCTACTCCAAGTCCACACTGGCTTAAGTCGACTTTAGAAAGTTGACTTAAGCCAAAAGTCGACTTAAAATGAGGTTTTTGAAAGTCGACTTAACTTTTCCTTAAGTCGACTTAAGCAGCTGCTTAAGTCGACTTAAGGAAACTGTAGTGTAGATGCAGAGTAAATTAAGTCCACTGAAGCAAGCTTAAGTCGACTTAATTTACAAGTGTAGACGCACCCAGAGGGTCACGTGTGTGCTTTGCCTGTGTGTTGTTCTGGGAATCATAGGTTGTCATACAAAGTCCACTGATATTAATGAAAAGGCTTCAACTGATTTCTGTCGGCCAGATCCAGAGGTCACTGAATTTAGAGAGCAATTATTCGCTTGATTAAAAAGTTTCACTCCTCTAAATGGAGAACAGAAAAAAAATCTAACTCTGCAGTCACGCACTGGGAATCACAAATAGCCTCAACTAAACAACTGAAACGAACAGTTCCTGAAACAACTCCTGCACCAAACTTCTTTCACATCTTTGCAAATGACAAAGAAATCAGAATAAACTGACAAATAACCTGTGAGCAGGAAATAGGACTATATTTGCAACCAACATCCCAACCAGCTCTAAAATAAATGCCCCTTTACTTACGAATGTAAACACTTTAGGCAGGGAATTTTTTTTGTTCTGTGTTTGTACAGCACACCTAGTACAATGAGGTGCTGGTCTACAATCGCGGATCCTAGATATTACCATAATAGAAATAATGAATAATAATGAGGGTAAGTGAGTTTACCTCCAAAGTGTCTGCTATTGAGCCCACTTTCACACTTATCTTTTTAACATGAAAGGAGTAATCAAACACTTCCTGGTTTTTCACTCCAAGATATGGCTCTACGGCACACGCAGTTATTTTTCCATCTTCTGGCAACGCCTCCACCATGGCATGGAAACTGTAACCTTTAAGACTGCCAATTAATAAAATCCTCTTGGCTCCAACCATATGAACAAACATCCTGAGAACTTGGCCTAATCAAAGAATAGAACAAATTCTTTTAAAAAAAAAAAAAACATATCAAAGACAATACACTGTTCATTGTTCACAGTGAAAATTAAATCGAACTTCTAAGTTATCAGCAATTTTTTTAAAAAACACATCTTAAAACACTTTAGAATAAAACACTTTAGAACAGGGGTTTAACAACAGAATCTGACAGCATCTCATCTAAAACGCTGCTAACGACAACAGAATAAAGGTGCAGATTTTAAGGGTAGAGTCTTTATCATCAGTGCTGGTATTATTTAAGTGCTTGTTAAATAGTGCTTGAAATATTGCATATTTTAACATTTCCCACAGAAGAAAATGGCTTTAAGATGTCTCCTGCATTCTTTCTGAGGCCAGGTTAAAAAAAAAAAACCCACTACATTACCTTGAATTTGCTCTTAAAGTCATTATCTCTAGACAGCACCATCATTTAAGAAATTTATCATCAGTTCTGTCCTTTGAGCAATGGATTAGTGTAATACATTACAAGAGAGCTTCACTGAAATGATGTATCACTGAAAAGACGGCAACATCTGGGAAGAATGAGTCCAGGAATAGATTTAATGCAATAGCAGCTTTAAACGTGACCACAACCCCAAGTGTCATTAGTTTGGCGTGGACCACTATTTGCCACACTGCAACAACCTGAGATATTTTTGAAAAGATGCTCTTCACCCCATGAATCTGGTCTCTTTATTGTTTGTGGAAGAGACAGAGCAGGTGTGAAAATTAGATTTTCAAGAAAAAGGAAGAAAAGAAAATCCAACCATAGATAAACCTCTCATTTCAATCCTTATTTCCATGTGCCCCAAACATTTTCATGTTGTCTGCCCTACCCAGGAAACCCTCTCTTTAGGTGCATTAAATACAGCGGGGCAAGCATCATGGTCTTACTGGCAATGAAATCTTGTAGCATTTAATTATTACTCATACTGATGGCCTTGCCTTTTAGATAACCAGAGGTGCATTCTTTATGAGCCATCTCTTTTGCATCAACTCCTTTGCCATTGGGTTGCCAGCCTTCAAGGGAGGTTATTCTAAAAAGGACACAGATCAGTTCAGCATGATTATCGTATACAAAAATCTGCAAATCCCACAGACAAAAGGGCATCAGATAGGGAAAGCCTGAAAAACCTGGAATGATATGCAGGAACATTGGGGACCAGAAGAAAAGCTGGTATCCCTTCAAGCATCCCCAAAGGGCTCTGGAGCAGGGAAGCAGCATCACAAGGAGAAAAGAAATAGACCTTTCTGCTGCAGTAAATTCCAAAGCCTCTGGTGCTCCAGAAGTCTCAGTATTCATGGAGCTAATCTAGCTCTAAGACATGCTCAGGCATGAAGTAGGCTCTGATCATGGCTTATGTAAATGGTTCCCAATCCTTTTGGCTTGAGAGCTGCAGCAATCATTTTACAACCCTGAAGGGCCACCAGTCTCCACCAGCACGTCCAACCCCTGCTGCAGCCAGACAGAAGGAATTCCATGAGACTGCACGTGTCCTGTAGCTCTGTGCTCTCCATCTGGGTCCGTAGGCAGTGGCTCCCTTCTGCAGCCATGGGATGGAAGACCTGAACTCCTCTCCCTCTGGCTCCAGCAGGGGCCCTAGTGCAGGGGTTGGCATCCTTTGCTAGCCCCTCAGCAGGTCCCAGAGTGAGGCCAAAAGGGGGCAGGGCCAGGCATCCGTTTCCTGGCCAGGGCCAGCTCCCACCAGTGGTGGGTGGCCTCCAGTTCCCAGCCGGGGACAGGGACGGCGGCCTCCGGTTCCTGGCTGGGACGGGGGTCGGCTCCCACCAGCAGACGGCCTTTGGTTCCTGGCCCCAGGGGCCAGCTCCTACCAGCAGCGGTGGCTCCGGGTGGGCCGACCCACCCTCTTTTTTTTCCCTGTTGACCACGCTCCCCAGCGGGGAAAGTGTGGCAAGCTGGGTCCTGGAGCCGTGGCACGCGGCTCTTGTAGCCTCAGGCCATGGTCAGCGGGGGAGCCTGAGCGGCACGCTCGACCCACGTGCCACGTTTGGCATGCATGCCGGGGGTTGCCAACTCCTCCCCTAGTGCCTAGGGACCCAGTTGGAGCACTTTGCTGTGCTCTCTGCTACAGCCGGGGGAGGGAAGGGCTGATCTCCTGCCCCCTTGGATGCAGCAAGAAGCCTGCTCTGGTCTTTTAGCCCTGAGGAAATGCACTCCACCTGGGTCCTTAGGCAGCAGCTCCCTTCAGCAGCCAGCAAGAGAGGAGCCATAGGCTGCTTTGAAAGCTCCTGTGTGCCACAGGTTGGGAACCACTGACTTATATAAAACAGATCAGTTGTAGAGGAAAGGAGACCCCTCTTGGAGAGCTGACGTGCAGCATCTTCCAGCTGTTCATGGCACACAATAGCTGTGACCTCCATGAGCTTTGTTTTTCCGGGTGGACAGCTCCAAAATAAAGCTACTGCCTCCTTTCCATGAGGATGGAGCTCATTGAAACCTCTCCCTGTAGCCAGGAAAGACTCCATACCAGTCTTAGGACACCAGGAGATACCCTCCATCCCCCCGCCTCCATCATAACCTATGGAATAATGTCTGGTGACTCCCTAGAGCCCAACATCTACGGTGCAATTAAACACTCTTGGCTGAGCTGGAGTTATGGAGGTGTTGATCATTCAGGAATGGGTTAGATCCCAAGCTCTGGAACCCCAGGAATGGGGATACTCTTTTTTGGGAAGAAGACAGCATGGGATACTGAAGACGACTACCCCCACCAAGCAGGCAAAATTCCCCCATCTGCAGAGAAATGCTGCCCCAGATGTCAATCCCAGGAGGCTCATGATGCATCTGCAGGCCAGAATTTTACGCCATTGAAGCTATTTTTATTCTACTCCCCCTGCCAACCTTCAGTAAAATGAGAAAGAATTCATAACCCGTATCAGACACACTCAGCTAATCCAGGCCCGGAAGAGCTGAACATTTCATATAACCTCTTTTCTGCCCCTCACAAATGCTTTAACAACTTTAATAAGATAATGTATAGCTATTATCATACAGCTAGAGTAAGTCAAACAACTATCAGCCATTATCTCAGCAACAGAACTAACGCTCAGCATTCCCGTAATCCACAGACTGGAACAGTTTACACATTGTCAATTTCAGAAAGAACGGCCTTCTTCCACCTCTCAGAATTTATGCTGATAGATGGGAACCGTTTAGCAGACTCTCTACATCCCAGTAATATACTTCAGCTCAAAGAGGAAGAAAGAGGGTATCAGCTGGACTTCTGAATTAATGATACCTAAAATTAGTTTAATTAATTAGTTTAGTTACTAGAGTAATTTAGTTAGCAGACTAATTAATATTTGTAAAGCCCCTTTGAGATAAAAGCTCCACAGCATACAAAGGCTATTATTACTAGGCTGAGTCCTCAGGTCCTTAAGTCATGTTTTATATAAAAAGTTCATCTGTGTTCACGCCTAACCAGAAGAAGCAAAGAGAGAACAGCATTTTAAAAGAATGATGGCTGCATTCAAGCAGCATCTGCACAACTGCAGATTGTTAAAAACACAGCTGGTTCTTATCATTAGGGGGTTCAAATCCTGCCATTCTTTCTTGGGCCTTGATCCTGGAATGAGCTCCATGTGGCTGTGTCCCTCTGCCTGCCCAGAGCCCTAGTGAAGACTATGTGAAGGCCACTGCAGAATCGGGACCCTCATTGTTAACCAGTTGTTCTGCCACATCCTTACTCAGATGAACTCTCCTTGTTTTATGGAAACAGACAAAAATCAAGCTCTTTCTTTCTTGGCTCTCCTAAAAACAGTCACACCGATCATTGCATTGGGGTTTTTAATTGAGTGCTAAAAGAGAAGAGAGAAGTTAAATAGTGTACATCTGCTGAATCCAGCAAAGGGAGCAGTGGGTTTTTCAGCTCTTGAAATCTTCAAATCAAGATCAGATGCCTTTCTGAAAAATATGTGTTAGTCAAACACACGTCGTGGGGCTTAGTATATGTAACTGGATCATATTCTATGGCTTGTGTGATAGATGGGGTCTCGTCTATGCAAATTATTATACCATACTCATTAACCCAATATCTGAGGCTATGTCTACACTAGAAAAGTTGTCGACTTCATTAACAAAAGTTGACTTAACTTTTCTAGTGTAGACATAGCCCCTTTTCGACCTTATTAAGTTGACTTAACACTTTAAGTCAATTTAATACGGTCGATGTAGGCGCTAATTCCTGTCCACACTGGCTTAAGTCAATCTAATAAGGTCAATTTAAGCGTTAAGTCAACCTAAATCGAGGTGATATTAGGTCGATTTATGTCGACTTAAGGAAAAGTTAAGGAAACTCTTAAGTCAACTTAAGGAAAGCCCAGTGTGGACACGGAGTAATTTAGGTCGACTTAAGCCTCCTTAAGTCAACCTAACTTGCAAGTGGAGATGCACCCTGAGTATCTACCACTAGTGCATAAGGACCATGACGAACATCTATCTTGTGTTTGTTCTCTCATCCTCTCCCCAGGGAAAGAAGTGTGTGCAGTGGAATTTTTTGGTTTGGATTTTTTAGTATTACATTGTAAATGTGTGTGTGTGTGTGTGTGTGTGTGTGTGTGTGTGTGTGTGTGTGTGTAATATATTAACATGTAGCAATGTGTACACATACACACACAGAGACATGTACATTGCTTTGTGTTTATGTTAGAGAAGGCAAGGTTAAAGAAATGTGTGTTTCACTTAGAGAGGAAGGCGGTGAGTTCTTAGTTCCTGTAGGAGTTCAATCCACAGTCTTGGGGCAGCCCTGGAGATTATGGTCTCTTAGGGCCTTAAAATCTATGGCTATGTCTACACTTACCAAAGTTAGTTCAAATTAGTTAATTCGAACTAACTAATTCAAACTAATTTTAGTTACTTCGAATTAACTTAATTTGAACTAGCATGACCCCACTAGAATTTTAGTTCAAACTAAGCAAGTACCATACATGGCACTTTCTCAGTTCAAATTAGTCAGTTGCATTAAGTTCAATGTTCCGGTTAGTTCGAACTAAGCAGTTAGTTTGAACTAACATGGCCACATTGACTTAATTTGAACTAACTAGTTTGAATTAAGCATTAGTTCAAAAGATATAATCGAATTATTAGTTCGAATTAAGGAAGCCCTTAATTCAAATTAATGAAAGCCTGGTGTGGCCAAGGCTTAAGTTAGTTTGAATTAAGCTTCCTTAATTCGAACTAACTTGCCAGTGTAGACATAGCCTATGACTTTAGGGATCAGACCATGAGAAAAATACCTCAGCTAACAAATAAATCTCATTACTTCTTTGAGGTCGCCATTGTGTCCAGGTAAGGGTCCAATCCAACAGCAACATCCAAAGCTTTCTGCAAATAACGCTTTAGCTCTTCAGGAACATGAGAGTCTCTGAGTGCTATTTCTCTGGCTTTCCTAAGGTTCTCAGCAACGAGCCCCATTGGTGTCTCTGAAAAAGAAAACAAAAAGGAAATACTTCTCAAATCAAATGTGGAAGAACCTGTTACAGGGATTCTGCGACTGCCTGGGATTTAATGGTTGGTAGGGAATGTAGAAATTAGAACTGGTAGATTTTTTTTAAACATTTTTTTGCCCAAAATAAAAAATGACTTTTTGAGCAAAATCAATATTTTTGTGGACATTTTTGAAAACTGAAGAAAACATGGTATTCAGGTTTTGGGTTCCTTCCCCACCCCTTTCTCTCCTTCCCTCCTTTTTGCAGTGGAAAATAACACAGAGGGCAAGATGAAAACTCTTCTGCTTTTGAATCCTGAAAACGAAATTTTGTTTTTGACTCCTAAATGAAAACAAAATAAAACAATTCCATTAAAATTCCAGACTAAGTAAAACAAATTTCCCATGCTCCAAAACCTGCAGGCCCCTCCTACCTGACTTGAAGGAGAATCTCCATTAACCATGGAAACAGCCACTAAAGGGCATTTGATGTGCACGTAACCCACTAGTAAGTGTTGTTCCAGGGCCCCTTCTGTGCCTCATCTACAAAGACAGAGTCTATTATAGGCCAGGTTAGATAGCCTCTGCCTTTTCAGTTTATTCTCCTAGCTCCAACAGTGCTGGTTCATTCTGTGTGTTTTCCAAGATGGAGTTGTTTCACACCCACACTCCCTCAAGGCTGACATTCACGTGTTATTTCACATTCCACCAGTCAGAGAACGTTTGTCTTAAAGCATCTGGGATTGACAGATGTTTAAAATGAGCATGTTGGCACTTGTCCGTGATTGCATGGTTATAACAGCAGTTAAATAAAGCTGGTCAGGAGTTTGTGTCAAAATAGATTTTGAGGGGGTGATTAGAGGAGTGTGAGTGTGCAACTGGATATTCAGGGCACCTTCTTGGGATATGGAGAACCAGGTTCAGGTCCCTGCTGTAAATCAGGAAGAGCAAGGACTTTGGCGTTCTCGCCCTTATGCACTGGGCTGTTGGCTTCTCTGGGGTCTCCCTTTCTCTGTCTCAGAATCTGTGAACATTTCTGAAAGATCTTTGGTTTGTCTCATTGAGGAATGGGAAAGATTTCTGAAATCACAAACATTTTCACAGGTTGGGAAAAATCACTTCTTGCCCAGCTCTACTGTCAATGAACTATACTATATGCAGGTCCAGCTGCAGGCACAGAAATCAGCACCTTCTGCTTCAAAAACACTTGAGCGAAAGCAACTGCACTATTAAGCACGGTAATATTAGGACTTCTTTCTTCAGTCATCAGTAGGGACTGAACATGGAAGCTCTGATTTTAAAAGCATAAACTTCTACCACTTGAGTTAAAAACCCCTTCTCTCAGGTTGGCGACAGTAGCAGACTCTCAAAACTCTGTGGTCAAGGAGTAGCTCTACACCTCCCAGGCTGGGTTCCACAGACATGTGCTGATCTCCCACTAATGCACTAAAAGTAGCTCAGACTGGAGCTCGGACTTCTAAGTCAGGGAGGGAAAAGGGGCTTGAGAGTCTAAGCCACAATGTCTACACAGCTATTTTGATCCACTAGCTACTCCTGGGGGAATTCGGTGGCACTGCGCATGTACAGAATTCATGTCCCCCGCAGATTTTTTTCCCCCCACAGAAAAGAGATTCTGGTAAGGAAGTGCTGCAATTACACCATTTGCCCATCAGGGATTCTGTGGAACCAGAAGAGAAGGAGCTGGCTCAGGGACAGAGCAGCCAGCTGCAGAGAGCGAGAGGGAGGAGTGGCTGCCTTCCTCACAGCACACCCTGCCCGTGATGAGAAAACATGGGATATGGGGGCACACGGACAGAGTGGGGCACATAGGGCTTCAGAGAGGCCACAGATTAGGGTTCAGAAAGACTGGGGGGATAAACTGTATCAAGGCACAGGAGATAGTGGGAAGATAGCATTGAGCTGAATGGGAGTGGGGGTGAGTGAGAGGTGCAGAGACACAGGGGCAGATGTGGCTGACTGAATGTGAGTCGCTAAGGATGAGCCAGGGTCTGCACAGGGGAGGCTCCCCAACTCCCTAAGAACCCTTGCTCCTCTCCCCCAGAAGAAAACTGTTCCATACTTCTCCCATTCACTCCCAACAGCCCTCCAAGTTCACTTCCAGGCTCTTTCCTTGCCTCTGCCTTAGCTCCTCCAGCACCCGACTCCCCCAAGCCTTTGCACGGATTCTGAGGGGTACAGAAAATACATCTCTTTTGAAGTTTAAATGAATTATTAGTCAAAGTTCTGTATTAATATACCTCGTAAGCAATCTATTTGTCAAAAAAAAAAAATCCTGAATCTTTTTTATTGTTTGTATTCCTACAGACATATTTGCCGACAGGTATTTTGAAATAAATTCCCAAAATAATTGAAACTGGTGTGATTGCATTGTGTTGTTCTGACAAATAAAATATGCAGCATTATGCACAGACGTTTTAATGTTTTGACACAGTTCTCCCAGCAGTGACTACCATGAACCCTGCTAACACAACTCTGCAGACCTGGGCTGGGAGCTCACCCTCAGATGCAGCATACATATGCCCAAGGAGACAAAATCCATGCCCAGGTCTTTTACATGAACCAGCCTCTGTTGGATGAGATTGTTAGAGTCACATTGCTTCCCATAACAAGAAGCGGTGCCCTCCATCCCCCCACACACACACCCATCCATTTTGCAAAGAGCACAGAACATTTCCAACACCAGGTGATGAGTCACAAAGTCGCCCAGCGTGCTGCAGCACGCGACAGCTGCTCTGTCTTTTTGCACATAGAAAAGGTTCTTGCTTACAGCTTCTAGCGCCGCACGGTGAAAATTCAAATGACAGCAGTACACGGGGATGGGAGGGATGACGACACTCCATAACAGCAGCATTTCATTCCATTAAAACAATAGATTCACTTTAGCAGAATTCTTCCCATCTCCCTTTGTCAAAATGCCTGTTATGCTTTGAAAGGATCTGATGACTGCTGTTTCAGGACAGAACAAGGCAAGCAGTTTTTAATGTGCGTGGGGTGGAGCTGCTTTCTGACTGGCAACATTTCATTCTGTCTCTGAGGGAAAAAGCTGATAAAAGAATGGAACAGTAACAAAACCAATGGCCACTTTTCTCCTCAAGGAGCCATGAGCTTGGCTCTGAAGGCCGGATAACCAGCACAACCTGCAGGGAATCCATGCAAAATGGCCACACGCACTCACGTGTAGTACTCTTTGGCGGCGAGTGGCTTCCTCAGCAAAAAGAATGGGGGGAGGTGGATTGTGGGAGGCATGTAAAAGAACTACAACAGCTGACTTACAAACTTTGCCTGAGCCAAAGACCAGGGACAGGTGCAAGAGCTGGTTACAGAATGACCTGACAGCAGGATTTCCTCTCCCCCGATGACGGAAGAGCATTCATACAAACCACTCATATGCTTAAGTTTGGGAAGGATCCATGATTTGGCCCTTAGGGCCTGATCCTGCTATCCTGACTAAGACAAAGTTTCTATTGTCAGAGTTGGACTTCATTGAGTTGCATTGTCCAAACTGAAAGAAATAGGCAAGCAGACAAAGAATTAACTAGTGGGAAGCAAAACTGGATCTTCAACCTTACTTCACATAGGAATTCCCCTGGGCTATCTGTTGCAGGATCCTGTTCCTGTGTCTATCACAATAGGCAGTGGTGGATTATCTGACTCCCACTTTAGATCTCGTCCTGATTTCTAATGGTTGGAGATTGGCTTCAGCCATCAGGCATGAGGGTTAACATTGCTTGCAAAATGTTCATCGTTAATCAAAGTAACACTTCATTTCCAGAGAAACGTCTAATGCCTTTTTGAATCTTGCTAAACCCTCAGCAACTTTCTGTGGCAATGAGTTCTGGAGGCCAGACCTCGACAAATCTCCCTCACACCTTGGAGCCAGCCCAAAAACCTAGATGCCCCTAGTTGCGAGGCAGTGAAGGGGACCCTTGCTCACGAGAAACTGGCGCCATTTCTTCCGGCAGCGGTGCAGAGCACACAGGGCCCCCCACCGCCGAAACCCCTCACCCCCACACGGCACCACAAAAAGCCACTGTAGAGATCTCAGCAGCAGAGGGGGAGAAAGAGAGATCAGCCCTGCCAGCTCTTTTTTTAGGCACCAAGGGGCGTTCGCCTCTCTGGTTGCCTCAGCTCTGCTAAGCAGCAGGGTGCCATGGCGACCTGGCACCCAGGATTTGTTGATCCCTGCTGTTGGCCAATTGCATATTGTGTAAAAATCAGTTTTGAATTTGCCACCTTTTAATTTAATAGATTATGGTCTTGTATTGTAAGAGGAAAAGAGTCGACACTCTGATCTATCTTCTATAGACCATTTATTATTCACTCTGAACAACCAAATATGTTATTGGTAACATAGGAAAGGCAAAGGGTTTATATCCACTTTATCATTTTTTTTAAAAAAAAGGGGTTATGATTTAGCTTGAGTTACAGACACAGATGCTGTTAATTCTCCAGAAGATTTGCCTGCCAATCAAAAATTATGCAGTTTTGTAACCCAGCCCCACCTTTATTATAACACCAGCCTCAGGTGCAGGGGACTGTGAAAGGGAAAGTAATGTTGAGCTCCACGTGCCAACATCAAGTAGATAAATATTACACAAACACCCCAGGATGTGCTGCGTTTATTAATGGTATCCTGGCCTAACAGCAGAGGTCAGTCTTGCTTTAGTTTATGCAAGTTCACGGCTAGCTCACAATCAAAGTTCCTTATGACATAACCTACTCTGAATTTTTAAATTCTACACTCTATCATTTGAAGAAGTGCTAAGGGATTATTTAATCAGCCACTCCTCTCCTTTCTGGCTTAGCGGAAGGACCTGACATTTTTTAATTGCATGTTTGTATAGTAGCAAGCAAAATGGGACCCCAAACTGGTTGAGGCTTCTAGGCACAATAATTATTTTCTAATTTTCGGTGTTCACTGTACAAATGGGACTATATTTTCTGTTTCTTCTTTAGGTTTCTCTTGAAAGCAGCTGATTTCCCCCACACTCGTCTTGAGTCTTCCTTGTCTTCACTCCATTCTCTTCTTCCACTTTTGTGCATCTTTCCCTACCCTTCTAGCATCATCATTTCAACACGGACAGTGAGGGGCTATCTGACTTGCCAGAAGTCGGATAACATTCCCAGATCCGAAGCAGAGAGGGAGCCACAAGTGAAGGGCCGGGCAGAAGCTGCTGGCAGCTTCCGCACTGAGAGGCAGCACCTTAAAGAAGAAAAACAGAACTAAGCTGTTCACCTTCAACCCGCACACCCCCCACCGCAGTCAGAGACCCCCGTCAGCTACTCCTATAAACAGGAAGCTGAATCAGGAGGAGGTAACAAATTTTGGATAAAGCCAAGCTAATTTGGGACAAATGTGAGCAATTTTGGATTCAGAGAAACTTTTTGGAAACTCAGAAGGATGTAAAGAAGACTAGAAAGGACGGAAACTCCCATTCTGTAAGTTCCCCACCTTCAAAGCGTCTGACGAAGTGGGATTTTCTCCCACGAAAGCTCATGCAATAAATCCATTTTGTTAGTCTTTAGAAGTGCCACAGGACTCCTCGTTCGTTGTATACCTCGTGTCATAAACATTGAGTCACCTTTATTGCTGGTATAAGCTAGTGTAATTCCATCGACTCCAGCGAAGGTGTGCCAACTTGCACCAACAGAGAATTTGACCGCTAGTGTTTGGAGAGATTCAAAATTCAAATATACCTACAGTTTGACCAGATTGGGGAAGGGGGGTGAAAGATCCAAGCCAACCTTCTGTCACAACACGCACCATCAGTGCAGAGTCAACGATACAGCTCCAGTAAACACACAAAAATGTAAGATTAAATCTTTGCAAGATTGGACCTGTACAGCACCCACGAGGAGGCTTGAGTTATAGACTCAGTCAGACTGCCCGTGTCAGCAATATGAAATAAAACGGGGATCCAAGGGTATTATCTAACTTCTGGGGAGCCAGCTTTTATTGCTACATAATGAGCTGGATTGAATGGGAAAGGAGGTTGGAAAAAGGTGAACAGTTTGGGGAATGGGGAGAAGGAGATTCCAGAAGATGCTAGGTGCAGTGGTCAGTGGGGAGGTCTTGTCTTCAAGAGACACAGGAAAATATTGTCAGACTATGACAATGAGGAATGAGGATATTAGGCCTATGAGGAATAACCTGGCATAACATCAGGAGCCAGAATTTGCCTTATGCTAGATATCATGTTTGTACATCTTTGCAGGGTGGGGCTCTACAGCTGAGAAAGAGCAAGAGAAAAAGGAGTGGATGAGGAGCCTGAAAAGAGAAAAGCAACTTAATTACATACAGCAACTTAGGGAACTGTTATTCTTTGTGAGTAATTATGTTCAATAACTTTTTTTATTTCATGGGCATCACTTAAATTAGGGAATTTTGGCACAATTCTCCATTTGTAAAAGCAGTGCCTCGTTTAATACGTGAGTTATACCAAGACTGTCATCATCATTAATTTATTGTGGCATGCACTATGTGCCACACCCTTCCCAGGCAAAGCATGAAGGAACAAAGAGTTTAAGAACAGCTGGATGATAAAGGGAAATGGGAAGCTACAGAACCCATTTTATCTGAACTCATAAGGCATGAGGGGGCTGAGATAGGGTTGGGGGGTGACTGATTGCATGTATGGTTCCTTAGTTCATATGTCTCATGGTCTGATTCCCTCCTTGTAGTAACCAGGGCCCTTTTCCAGACACAATCAGGGCCAGATAAGTCAATGACTCCAACCCCGCCTCCCCATTTAGTCACCAAAGCAAGGTGTGGATTTGCAGAACAGTTCAGCATACTCAGGGCTGAATCCTTTTAGCCCAAAGTACTATAACGGGACATGCTGGGAACTGAGCACTTGACAATCCAGCTCAATCAGACACTCCAGGAGGGTTTTGGCACTCAGCCTCAACGAAGCATCTCAGACATTGGCATCATCCACCACAACACTCAGCCGGTCTTACTGCATAAACGCAAACCCACCCAGGCACTTTAGCAAGGAACAGTGTTTGACAAACAGCCAGGGCAAAACTCAGGTGGTTTCCTTGTATCAGCCAAAGTCTAAGAATAGAATCCCAGCCTGATAGGAGAAGCTGGATTTGACTGAGAGCTCCTGATCCAAGTTTTTCAGTTGGAACCCAAACATATTAAAAGTTCACAGTACCCAAGGGATTGTGTGGTCTTCAAATGTCTGATCTTGTGCATTCCGCAGAACTAAATAGCAGAGGGAACGTGAGGCGGCTTGACAAAGGATCTGAGCCGAACCCCTCTGAAAGCAATGGAAAGATTAGCATGGACTCTGATGAGCTTTGGATCGGACCCCAAAAGATAAAGAATGACATTCTCTATGCACATCGGGAGGGTCAGCGCTCTGAGGAACCGTGCACTGAAACATTTCCAGACGTGGAGGATATTGTACGAGACAACGGGTCACTGAGAGAAAGCAAGAGAAAACACAAGCTGACAATAGCTGCTCGTCTGACGAAGTGGGATTTTCTCCCACAAAAGCTCATGTGATAAATAAATCTGTTCATCTTTAGAAGTGCCACAGGACGCTGTTTGTTCTTCTGCAATAGACTAACACGGTTACCCCTTGCTCTTTTACCTTCCTTGCTCTGTTACCGAAGAGCTGACCATTCTAAAGCAGTGGTTCCCAGCCCATAGCCCACGGCAGCTTTCAAAGTGGCCCACCTCTCCCCTCCTGCTGGCTGCAGCAGGGAGCTGCTGCCTACGGAGTCAGGCAGAGCGCATTACTGTAGAGCTACAAAGCCAGTGCAGGCTCCTGGCTGCAGCCAAGGGGACAGGAGATCAGAGCCCCCCTCCCTCTGGCTGTAGCAGGGAGCACAGCAAAGACCTCCACCTGGGTGCCTAGGTGCCAAGGGGTCCCTACTGGAACCAGAGGGAAGGGAGCCCTGAGCCCTCACCCACCTAGTTGCAGATAGGAACCATCATGCACAGGGCTACAGGATGCGTGCGGTTTCCCTGCTGCAGTCAGGTAGGAAAAGAGATCAGCAAGGAGGATGAGATCTGATTGTGCCAAAATTTGAAATGGCTGGTGACCAGAAATAATTGGTTAATTCATAACTACTGAGCATACTTCCTCTCTTAAATATTGTTTAATAAATCCATTTAAAATACAAAACAGGTTTTAATGAATTAAAAATAATAAATTAATAAGTTAAATAAATTAATTGAATTAATAAATTAAAATTTAATAATTTCAATCCCCCTTATGTGTCATTAAGTAAGGATTAAATTAGAAATGCACCATTCACCATTTTCTAACATAAAAAATATAACAGTTAAGAGCCTTAACCAAAGTTTATTGCTTCAATAAATGTGTACAGATATAGTGTATATTCCTGGTTAGTAAAAAGAAAAAAACTTGGAAACTCTAAATTACAATAACCCAAAGTCAAGTGATATAATTATGGAATAAAGGTTAATAATTCAAATTTTGATTTATAAACCTGCACCATAAAACATAAAACCATAAAACATCCCAGGCTCAGGGCACTAAAAGAGAGGATTTGCTGTCTGATAACTAGCTAAAAAAAAAAATGTTTCCATGATCCTGGAAAACATGCCTAAAAAATAGAAAGGCGGGGGGGAAGTATCCTCAGCTGGTGTCAATAGTCCAGTTATGACAATTTACACCAGCAAAGCTTCTGAAAGCTTTTGAAAATGTGCTTTTGAAAATAAGGATTATCCAGACAAGGAAACTAAGAACAGTCTATATCGAGCACTATATTAAGTAGAGAAAATCCACTGGTCTTGTAGACATGGTGTCAGTCTAATTATTCACCTAAACCTTTGATAGCACTTCCTTGTGCGATAAAGTCAGACGGAGGACTGTCTGCCTAACATGTGACTTTTATTTCACCATGAGGGGGGAAAGGGAATGGGTCTTTGTTTCAAAAGAATCTAGAACGATTCACAAAGGGGGAACCCTGAAGGGATCCACAGAGGACAGCTGGCATTCCTAAGAGAATTTGGGAAACCCACAAATGTAATGGGTATCCCACTGCACTGTCTCCCCCTGTAGCCCTAGTTTCTCCTGCTCTGCCTGTCGCTCTGGACAAAACCTCCCCCCATAAATTAGGAATGTTCTTTCCCAGCACCCATGCCTTCCCTCCTCAAACTGTTTCTCTTCCACTGCTGCCCCCCAGGAACTCTAAACTTTGCACAAAGGGCAACCGGACTGAAGTCAGAGGAGAGACGAGAGATTTACCTGTAGGGCAGTCCATGATGCACCAGTCAAGCCAGATTCCAGAGGATGCGGGTGCTGCTGCCTCTAGGGCTGTGCAGTGTTCCGTTTGGGCGAGGGAATCCACTCTCCACGTGAGAGGCAGGGTTGATATGGGGTGCACGTGGGAAGAGGCAGCAGAGGCTCAGGTTGCTGCTGGTTATGGAAGGATCGCCCCCGGTTTGGGCTGGGTTTCTTCGCCAGGCAGTGCCCGGGTTACTCCCTCCCCCAGGCAGTTCTGATCAAGGCACTCGGACTAGGGAGAGCTCACAGAAGGCAGCAGAGTTTTGGCAGCTCTATGTCACTTTATGTAAGTTGTTTGTTGGCCACAGGGCGAGATTCTGGGAGATTCTGGGGCTGGGGGAAGAAAAGCAGCAGTTACACAATCTTAGGGCTGTGCCGTACAAAAGGCTAGCCCCAACTAAACCCCCAGAGCCAGCAGCAACTCGTGGAGGGGCATGTGCCCTTTTCCCAGATTTCTGCCAGGATTTATATGCCCTGAACAGCACTGCACACTCCCAGAACCTTTAATTTTGTGCCCCCACATCTACCATCACCTCCACCCACAGCCCTGCACTCAGGAGGAATTTGAAGTCCCAAACCCCACTCTACATTTCCCCAGTGACCCAAAAGAGCAGAGTGTCAGGGTGTCCATTGCTCCTAAGCGATCTGTTACACTGATGATATTGCCATGTATCCGCCTGTGCAGAATTGGCCTGTTTTGGAGAAAGGTAATCGAGGTGGTGGCAGGTTAAATTCTGACACATTAGCAGAAAATTCAGATTTTCCAAATCCTGATGGGATCTAGATCTCAGTTTAGGGTAGAAAGTTTATTGGCTCTGTTGACCATGCAGTCCTCTCTTTGAATCTCTCCGTCAGCTCCCCACTCTCTCTATACATCAAACATAAGCTGCTGGTCTTTCCTTTCCTTGCCCTTCGCAGTCAATCCTCACCATATCTATCATCTCATTTGTTATCAAGCTCACCTGCCATCAGCCCATAATGCCAGTATCACATTGCCCATCTGATAAATTTCCAAACAAACATCTTTGTGCCATTTCCCATTCCTTTCTACACTTTTTGCTCCCTGTAAAAAATCCGTGGCACAAACCTACCTCATTATCCACCTTCAAATCCTACCCCAAAACTTTCCTTTACCTGGATGATGCCTGCAAAAGACTTGACAAAGCTTTGAGTTTTGGTGTGTTGAGACCAGCCCAACATGTTGAGCATTACTGTTTACTGTTAACTCCCCTGTCTGTCTCTATCCATCTCTTTCCTTTTGTCTTATTCTTAGATTGTAAGCTCCTTGGGGCAGTGACAGCTTTTTTGTTCTATTTGTACAGTGCCTAGCACAATGGGGTCCTGGTCCACAACAGGAGCTCCTAGATGCTACAGTCATACAAATTATCCCTTCCCAGATGGGGAAAGTGAGGCACAGAGTGGTTTCAGTGATTGGCACGAGGCTATCCAGTGAGTTAGTATCAGAGCTCAATTTAGAACCAGCATTTCTAATCATTAGACTTTACTGTTACCAAGGGGCATAGTCAGGGTTGGGCCCAGGCCCACCCACTTGGACATGAGGCCCACCCACTGCAGCACCCAACAGTGGCATAAATGTCACCGTCGCAGCTGTGGGGCCGTTCAGCAGCCGGCCATGAGTGAAGCAGAGTTGCCAGCACCAGCAAATCATCCTCACACTGCCTCTCCCCTCCCCTCCTCTCACAGCTCCGCTTCCTAATTAACAAGTGGAACCAGAGAGCAGGCACTCCAGCTCTACTTGTTACCTAGTAAATGGAGACTCTTGGAGCAGCTTCTGGTCACATGACCAGAAGCTGCCCTTGGCCAGGCTCATCCAGCAGATTCAGGGGCCTGGCCAGAACCAGGGGCTGGCTACATCCTTCCTGTTACCCACATAACATTTACTGCTCCTAAGGGCTTCCCATTCTGCAAGCAATGTACCTGGTCAAACAATGCAAGGCCCGGGTGGTAGATGCTCATTATAGCAAACCAGAGACATTTGAGACCTAGCTTGCCAACATTTGAAGTAAAACAGCAATATTTCCATCCCTCCCACAATAAAGCTGAAAAAAAAAACCCAATCAAAAATAATAAAATGTGCAAAACAAAACAGTGAAAAGAAAAGCAAATAAAATAACTCTGATTTCAATCTCTTATTCCTATTAATCAAAACGAACAAGTCTAAATAGTTCAATCCCTTTAGATACCCACAATTATCCCCATAAATCAGTAAACGATGAGCCAAATTAGATCCCACAGCCACTAACTGGTGCAACTTACATCTGGATTGGAAGTTAAATGTTTTAGACCAGTTTTTAGTATTGTTAGGACCAGAGCTGATGCTCTAACCATTCTTCATATCTTCTGTCCACAGGTTTGCTTGGTGACCATGGGCAAGTCATTTCTCCCCATACCTCGGTTTTGCCATCTATAAAATAGGAGTAAATCTATTAATCTCCTTTGTAAGGCACTTGGAGAGCTACAGATTTAGAGTGCTTTCTTCTTATTAATACATTATTATTAATCATAATAAACAACAACAATAATAACAATAATAATGAATTATCCCCTTCTTGAGACATGTCAACCTTGCTTAAAAGATATTATTCTATGAAAATTCTTAATCTATTTTAATAGCCTTTTCTAGGATTAAATTAAATTAAAAATTGGAGGAATGATAAACAATGAAGAGGACAGGTTACTGATTCAAAGTCATTTGGATCACCCGGTAAACAGGCAACAAACAATATGTGTTTTTAAATGGGTAAATGTATACAATTAAGAACAAAAAATGTAGGCCATACTTACAGGATGAGGAAGCAGTGGCTCTGAAAGAGATTTGGAAATTGTGGTGGGCAGGCAGTGTAAACACTGTGACAAACCAGCTAATGTGATCCTGGGATACATAAATTGGCATCTCAACTAGGAATAAAGAGGTTTTTTGCCTTTGTGTTGGAACTGGTTCAGTCCCTGCTGGAATATAGTGTGGAGTTCTGATATCAAACTCATCCCTGGAAATCTGATGGAGGACAGGTTTCATAAATAGAACACGGCATTGCTGCTTCTACCCCCATCTCCTTTACAAACTAAGTCATTTTTGTGGGCTTCCCCTTGCCCAGAGTTCAAATCAGCGACGGTTGACTCTCAAAAGATTTGGCGTTAGGTTCATAGAAGCAGCCACACATTTGAATGCTTACCCTAACGATATGAACTTGGAGAAACCCCAGAAGGGCTCACATCTCTTCCTCCCATGCCCTCTACCACAGGTGGGGATCAAGATGAGAGACACACACCAATAGAGGTGGTGATTTTGCATGATTGGGGGCTTCCTAATGCTACACGACTTAAGGTAGTTGAAATGGGAGAGGAAATTCTCAGATCACTAGCCAAGAAGGGGCAAAGAAGAAGTATCCCTATGCTTTGGGGAGCACTAATAAATATAAAGAAGAGTTCTCCCATTGTGTTTAGGAGGGACGGGGAAATCATGTGTTCTTCCTTTTACTTTAACACCTACCTACTGCTCTGTGCTATGGCAGAGCAGGCCTCAAGACCTCACCCACCCACTCCTGCAATAGGCCACCAACCTATGTCTGAGTTATTTATCTCCTTAAATCATGATTTAAGGACTTTAAGATACAGAGAATTCACCGGTAGGTGAGCCATGTCCTGTGCTACAGAGGAAGGCAAAAAAGCCCCAGAGCCCAGGCCAATCAGCCCTGGGGGAAAATTCCTTCCCAAAGACCCAATATGGGTGAGTGTGGGGAGATCAAAGTCTCTGTTTGGGGTGGTACAATGTAGTCAGCCCATTTTTAAAGTTCCTCCTGTGCTAATTTATTCATGTCACAACTTCCCAAAGTTGGACCAGAACATCAGGACACAACAGCAAGAAGTTCAATGCAAGTTCAGATGCAGAGGAAACCATTTGCAGGGCACAATAACTCTACGGCGCCTACAGGTTACAAACAATACAACAGCCTTCATATTTACATGCCCGTGGGTGATGCTCCATGTACCACAGCCATCTCGATGTATTTGGCTGCTGCTTTTATTACACAGAATGCTCCTCACAACACCTAGGCAAAGGCTGAGCCAAAGCCATGGGTCTGAATGCTCCAAACGAGGTGCAAACTGAAATTCTAGGGTTGGAGAATTCTACTCCTTTTGCTGCGATGTCACCATAACAACTATGCTTCATGGGGCCTGAAATGGATTTCAGGGACCATGGAAGATTGGGATTGCCCCTGATCAGTGCTTGGATGATCAGAGACTGCACAACAAAGAAATTCCTGAACCTGAATTATGTTTCATATAAATTATTTGTCTTTCATAACATTCATTTCTCTGCAGGGCATCATGTGCTAAGCTAATTTTTGGATTTGTATTACATTTCCTAAGCATTATAAAACTAACTGATTGTATAATGCTAGCTTGGATCATACATGTGTCTATGGGTGAGGTGAACACCTATGACTCGTGACCTCTGATTAGATAAGACCAGTTTTGTAATTTTCCTCTGCGCCCCCCCCCCCCCCGCACACACACACACAACCATCCGGTGAGCAGGAGTCAGGACCTCCTCTTCCAGAATATGACCAAATTGGAGCCTTTAAAAGTGACTGGCAGGCACTCACTTAGGTGAGATCTCTTGAGATAGAGATTTCATCTGCTGGAAAGATGCCGGTGTCTGATGAGGTCCTAGGCAAAAATGCCACAACAATTATGCCTGAAAATCCCAGGCAGACCGATTTTCAGCTGGTGCGCATCAAGAGCACTTGGTGTCGGATCAAAAAGGGGGAAGCCATATGCGACTCCGAGGGCAAGTTCACCATCTCAGACGCTAAAATGTAAGTACAGAAGCTTGTGCGAGGAGTACTTCGCAAAATCCGATGATAAGTTTACCATCCATCTGGCTTGGGTTTGCCATGTTAATGCTATCTTTCGGACGGGGGAAAGCTTAGAGATATGTTAGGCTTATGCATCTGAGAAATGTTGTTTAATGTTGACATAATGAGCATGAATGAAACCCTCCCCAAAAAGCCGACATTCAGAGTAAAAGCTCAAACATGCTTCTTAACCCATCTTTTTGTGGGCAAGTACCACCACAACGGAGTGAATTAAATGGAAGATTGTTCTTACCAGCTACAAATTTTTTCACTTTTGTATATTTGTCTGCATTGAAGCTTGGCAGTATTTGGAGGAACTTGGAGATTTTTGCAATTGGGCATATACCACCTCATTATGTATAAGGGGATGTGTAGTGGACGTTTACAGATGCAGGTAATGACATACATAGTTGTGAAAAACAAATACAAAAGTCCTAAAAATCGCTGACATGATCAAAAAAATTAATCTGTTCATCATAAACTTCAGGGATTTTTTTTTTCCTGACAATGTCAGAAAAGGGTCACAGATGGGTGAATACCTGACAAGCTTTTCCCTAATGCCAAATACAGGTCTCTGCATGAAAATCTTCATAGTTAATTAACCTTACAGGGCAATCCCCTTTCATCAGAATGTATCACCTCCTATTAAATATAAATATTAATATTATTCAAAAATGTAGCTCCCCTCATTTTTTTGCATATCAGAAGTTTTCCAATATTTGTATTGTCTTCATTCTATTATTACTGGACCCAATCCTTCTCCCAATGAGTTTTAACACTAGCTTCAGTAGGGACCAGTAAATAACCTCTGTCCTGCAATGGACATTGGGCAGGAGGATCCAGACTGAAATCAGTGGGGCTCTACACAGGCCCAGAGGTCTGCTTGTGCAAAGCTCATTTCAGAATCAAGTCTTTGGGTCAATAACATAGGGCATGTCTTCACTCGCAACAGCACTGTCCACGCCACAGGATTGATTCTTCGGGATCAATTGTGCGGCAGCGGAGACCCGCTCAATCAACCCAGAAGTCAATAGCATTAATCCATCCCTGCAAAAAGATTTATGCTGCATCAACAGGAGCCCATTTCTCTTTGGCACAGCATAATGGGGATGCTGCGCTATTTAGACGTTAGGAAATCGATGGGAAATATGCAAGCTATGTAAAATAGTTTGCGTATCTCCCATTGACTGCTGCCGAATTTTGTCATCAGTGTAGACCAGGCCATAATTAATTGACTGAAAGGCCAAACCACAAAAAATTTCTCAGGTAAAATGTCCATTTGCAAATGGAAGATTGGACTCGACTTCACTAGAGTTTTCATACCTAGAGATTAGACATTCTACAATTCATGCCAGGCTCTCTCCTGTGTCTACACTACAGTTTCCCTAAGTCGACTTAAGGAAATTTTAAGTCGACTTAATAAGACCTAGTTTTACATTGACTTACTGATTAAGTTGATTTTGTTAAATCAACTTAAGCCAGTGTAGACTTGGCTTAGCCCTAAATTGACTTAAAGGGTCCCCAGGGCTCCCCCACTGACCTTCCTCCCAGGGTGCCTGGCACAGCCAGAGCTTGGAGTGCCCACCCACAGGGCAGGACACAGCCCTGCCCACCCTGCTCCTGTACCCTGCCCCTGTCCTGCTCAGCATCCATGTACCCTGGTACAATGGGGAAGATGCTGAGCTCCGCTCCCCGGGGAAGGGGGGCACCTCTTGGGTGCCCCCCTTGCAACCATGCACCACTCCTAGGTCCACCTAGCCCTACAAGTCAACTTAGGCGTCCAGTGTGGACGTTCTAAGTTGATTTGGCAAGGTCGACTTTAAGTCAGCCTAAATTTACCATGTAGACATGCTAAGTGAACTTAGCAATGTTGACTTATTTGAACAAGTGTAGACATAGCCTAGGAGACTGAGCTTTTCTGGGAAAGCTCTTCCATTTCATCCCAGCAAGACAAGTTCTAGCTTGAAAGAGAAAACAAGAAGCTACACTGTGGCTCTAAACTACCGTTACAGAAAACAGGACTGGGATTTAGGTCCAAGGTTATGGACATCAGTTACAGAAGAGACAAAAAGCTATTTAAACTTCAGAATTACTTAAAAATAAAAGGATAAATTTGGATTAAAGTCAGAGTGCTCAGGTGTGGCATGACCAGAAGCTCTGAGAAAGAAGCATTACATAGTTGTGCTGCATTAAGTGTGTCCCTTTATAAATATTAGAACTAAGGCCCTCTATAGATCACAATTTCACAGACTGCTCTGAAATCATGAAATTAGCCCAATATCACGACTTTTCTAACAGCAGGGAGGTGGAAATGGGCATGTCCGCCCTTCAGCCATGCTGTTGGAAAAACCATGGCACAGGACTAATTCAGCTGCTTCCAGAGGATGGGTAGGTGGAGGGTGATGCGTGTGTCTACGTGGCACTGGCTATCCGGCCCAAGCCACTATGCAGCTTCCTGTCTGGTGGTTTAGTGTGAAGAAGGGGGCAATACTGACAACGAATGACATTTAGGAGCCTTTGCCTGCCCCACAATAGGCTCTGGCAGATGCAAAGGAGATCCCACAGGAGCTGAGACCAGGATCCACTGCTTGGAGCACAAGCAGGAGTGAAAGAGGATGCTTTTAGGGAGATAGGGCCCTTGCCCCAGTGGAGGGATGAACCCAATCTCACTCCAATTCCCCCACCAAAGCAGGGCCCTCATATACCTGCTCGTTCTCTAAGTGATATGTCAGGTCTCAGCTCCTTCAGCATCTATCCTCACCGAGTAGGGTCTTCTTTAAGGTGGGCTGGGGTTCCTACTCCCCAGGCATTGTCACTCCCTCCCTACTTTCCTGCCAGCTCAACTAGATCCCTTTGAAGGAACTCCTCAATCTTCCTTCATCTTGGCTAACCTAAATATTTGTCTGTAATGGATCTGTAAGTTTTGTCTCCTCACTCCCTGCCCTTCCGAGTCCATTTAAAAAATAATTATATGAAACATCCATCTTAGTATAGAACTGGGTTAGATCATTATCCACCTAGGCCCTAGGGGTTTACTTATTTGGTCTTTGATGATCACATAAGCCAATTTTCCTGGTACTGAAGCAAGACTGACTACTCTACAATTCCCAGGATCACCCCTAGAATGAATTTCAAAGATCATCCCAGTGTTTGAAACCTTACTATTTTCTGGTGTGATTCTTGACTTTAATGAGGTACTGTGTATTTCAATCAGTAAAGCTGGCTGATTCATTCTTAAATTCTTTCAAACACAGAAGATTCCTAATGTCTTGATTTCATGTTGTCTGATCCCTGACAGAGCAAAAAGTGTTTCAGACATTGGGATTTCCTGGACAATTGAAGCTCCTATCTCCTTCTGCTACAAAGTGGTGGAGACATGCAATCTCCTGGATCCCACCAACAATACACTCCTTTTTGGGCACATCATAGATTCTCAGCAATTAGAGATGGTCATTAACAGGGAAAGAGCACAGAGGCGTTTTATTATAATGGATCAGATTGTTGATGAATATTATGGCTCAAAAGTGAGAAAGTACTTTGAAGCCAATAATGTTCATTATAAAATCCTTTCGCTTCCCACCACTGAAGAAACCAAATCCATGGATCTGGTGTTAAGCATCTTGCAAGAAGTTCACAGCTTCGGCCTTGACAGGCGTACAGAACCCATTATTGCCATTGGTGGAGGGGTTTGCCTTGATATCGTAGGCCTAGCAGCATCACTTTACAGGAGACGCACCCCTTACATTCGTGTCCCAACGACCCTCTTGTCTTACGTGGATGCCAGCGTAGGAGCAAAGAATGGTGTAAATTTTCTGCAGTGTAAGAACAAGCTTGGAGGTTACACTCCCCCTGTAGCTACTTTTCTGGACAGGTCCTTCATTCAGACTATTCCACGCCGACACATCTCCAATGGGCTGGGTGAAATTTTAAAGGTAAGATTTTTTGGAATAGAAAAGTATTTTTGCAATACTAATGATTAACAAAAAGTTGATCTATGTGTGGTTTGAACTTTATATAAAAGTTATTTTATACCTCCCAGGGGTGAGCTTTTCAGAGCCACTTAGAGAAATTGGACAACCAATTATTAATTAATTAATCATTAAACCATTATTTATTAATCATGCACACTCACATATTTTATAGAGGTTTGGCTTCTAAGAATCTAGAAGTATGCCTACTCTAGCCACTAGGGACCCTTGATACTTTTTAAAAAATACACATGACATATTACAAAACCAGACACCAACTATAGAGCAAAGAGATGGAAGAAATCGCCTTCATAGTGGGCCTGATCCAAAACTTATTAAAATCCATGGAAGGTTTTCTATTTACTTCAATAAACTTGGATCACTACCCAGTAAGAGCAAGGATAAACTTAGGGTTTTTTATTTTATTTTTTCTAGAGTAGTGGAAGAACAAAGAAATTAATTAAATTTTTATCCCAAGGCATGTTCTACAAGATCATTTATATACAACTCAAATGCTCAGTTTATATTGAATGTTATTGACCAATGGTAACAAAAGTCCAGTGGCACCTTAAAGACTAACAAATTTCTTCCGGCATAAGCTTTCATGGGCTCCAACCCACTTCATCAAATGCATCTGACAAAGTGGGTAGGAGCCTACAAAAGTTTATACCCAAAGAAATGTGTTAGTCATTAAGGTGCCACAGGACTCTTATTGTTTTTTCTGTATACAGACTAACATGGCTACCCCTCTGGAACTATTGACCAATGATATTCTCACTCCTTCTGGGCCAAATTCTGCTGTCATCGTAAATCTAGAGTTACTCCCTTGGACCTACTTATGCAAACAGCTTTGAGAGCTATTGATGTAGCATAGTGCAAAGTATGATTATTGTGTCAATATAAGAAATATTTAAATGTCTTTAAAATGCATCTCTCTTGAACACATGCATGCAAGATTAGTAAAACCTATGCAATCTGAACCATTGCCCTCCAAACTAAAAATCTTTCAAAAACCACAAACCCACTCTACCGCCTCATACTATTGTCTACTCAATTCACTTTAAAAACAACCCTGGGAAAAGGCATGGATTATCCTGATGAAGTCCAACATCTCATTGAACAGGCCATGCCCTGCTTGCCAGGCAAATACCCTGGATAGCCCACTTGTACCTGGACAGCCAGGAGCAACCAGTAATTCAACAAGGATCCCAGAGTTGACCCCCAGTAAATTTATCTCAGCCACTGGGATGCTGCTGTAATCTCTGACATTTTTCCCAGTGGCTTCTCTCCACTGGATATCACCTTAACCATTTGCTTTGAATCTGAAACAACTCAGGTAGCTCTTACCCAGATGAGATGGATATAGGTCATTGAGAAAAGCATCCCAAATTAGAGTCTCATCTCATCCACATAATGAACATACCACAATCTGTACCTCCTCAGTAACCCTCTTAAGATTCTTAAGCTGAATACAAGTTTTATCTGTAATACTACACTCAGCACCAGCTGTGTCTGTCTCTACAGACAGACATAATCAGTATATGTAAATATTTATTTGCATGTGTGCAACACACTACAAGTTGAAGGTATTTCCATACATACTTTTCCTACATGAATTATCGGCTTATACAAAAATTCAGTTTCTTAAGAATTTCTTTCTATTCTTTATCCAAGATGGCACTCATGAAACACAAAGGGCTCTTTGATCTGCTCAAAAGCCATGGAAAATACATGCTAGACACAAAGTTCCAGTCTCATAATGGCTTGGTCAATCACGGTGATGCTGCATTAAAGACAACCAGACTGGCCATCGAAACAATGCTGGAAGAGCTGGCTCCCAACCTCTGGGAGGATGACCTGGACCGATTGGTTGATTTTGGGCACCTGATAAGCCCAGAACTGGAGATGGTAAGTCATGACTTTTATATTGCAATGTCCTGTTAGAAAACAACAAGAAGTTTTATAGAATAGTAAAAAAGTTCTGGGAAGGTTTTAGATATCAGTTAGACAGTTTGGTTTACTTGAGAGGACCAGTGGATAGCACACGGGACTGGGAGTCCTGGACTCTGCCAGTTACCTGATGTGTAACAGTGGGGAAGTCCCATCCTGTCTGTGTGCCTAAATTTCCCCCCCCACGTTATCCGTGATTGCTAGAAATTTTGTGCCAGTGACTGCCTCTCATATGCATTTCTACAGAGGCACGAAGGAGCCCCAATCACATTAGTGCGGCTAGGCTTTAGTGTAATATAAATAGGAATAATCTCAGCTATATCAATCCAAATATAGGAGGGTTTTACTGTTACAGACCTATCGCTACTGTTCAGAAGTGGGCCATGAGGACAAACAGACTCAGTCCCTGTGACAAAGTTTGAGTGAGGTGTTTTCAGCTCAGTAATTTCCCCCTCTCTCGCATCCAAAATTCAGCCATTGCCTTCAACAGGAGCGGAATCAAGCTCTCTGTGGGAGATTTTTCTGAGCAATTAAACATATGGGAAACATTTTCTCCGCTCCCCAGAAACACAAAGGATGCTCAGATCCAGCAAATCTCTAGTTCTCCAACTGAAAGCCACATAGCAATGCTCATCCACAAAGTCAGGTTAATTAAGAAAACCCTGATTGACTGTAAAGGGGAGGAAAAAATCCATTTTACTTTCATTTCAGAAAGTTTTACCATCACTGATGCATGGAGAAGCGGTAAACATAGACATGGCATTTATGACTTACGTGGCCTATGAAAAGGGCCTTTTAACGACGCTGGAAAAAGCTGACGTTATTCAGTGCATGAGGGGGCTGGAGCTCCCGGTGTGGCATGATGATTGCAGCTTGCATCTAATAGAAAAGGCATTGGTGGAAAGGTTGAAACACTGTGGAGGCCAGCTGAGAATGCCTCTCCCAACTGGACTGGGAACGGCAGGTACTACAACAGGGCTTGTAATGTGGGGAGGGGTCCACCCTTTTCATGTGAGGGGCCACACTGCAATTTTTCTTTTCATTCAGGGAGCCAGTGAGCTGGAGGGGTGGGGATACTCCTCTCAGCTGACTGTGTGGAGGGGGGCAGCTAATGGGCCCAGCCAGCCTAGGGCAGGAGAAGAGAGGTTGCTGCTCTGCCTGGCCAACTCAGAAGTGGGCAGGGGGCAGCTGGAGGAGAAGGGACATTCCCCACCCCAGTGCGGTGGATAACAGCCTTTGGCGAACCAGACTCTGGCCTGCAGGCTGTAGGCTGGACAACCCAGTTCTAAAAGGACAGACATTTGCCAAGGGAAAGTGGGCGTTTTCACCCACATTCACATACAAGAAGACAACCCATAGACACACTCACGGACAGCCAGATATTTAAAGATTTGTGAGTGCCTAAAGACATAGGCAGCTGATGAGTGGGATTTTCAAAAATGCCTAGACACTTAACACTTCTGAAAATTCTACTCAACACTCAACTACGTCTTTAAGTGCCTTACTACCTTTAGAAACCTGGCCCCGGGAGTCTGATCAAATACCTGTTGAATTCAATGGCAGTTTTTCCATGGACTGCAAGGGGCTTCAAATCAGGCTATTACAGTGAAGGCTTTGGAGAGATTAATTACTTTTCACTTGGAAAGCTGTCAGCTGTTTTGTTTTTTTCTTGTCCTGGCAACGTTCAAAGAAAAGAAAGTCGGCTTTAATTGATCTTTTCACCTCTTAATGCACCTGGACAGAGAAGGAATTCAGCTCCTGCCTCTGACCCCCAGCTCTAATAAACTGTGTTTAGGTTGGCCAATTTACTTTGCAAACATATTATAAATCCTACTGGGCATCATGTCAGGACAATCTAAGTGCAGTGCTATATTTGTTTAAACAAAAAAAGGAGTCACAGTAAAAATTCCTTTGTCATGCTTGAAAACGTTTGGGAACGGCTCTTGGGAAAAGGCAGCTAGTATAAAAAGCAATTAACATGCTTAGAACTAAGTAGCACTCGTCCGCAGTGCTACTGACGAGTGACGATACACACATAAATCGAAATGAAATTCAGAATACAAAGCAACCGACACGGCCAGCTTGTGATACGTCCGTCCACATTTGGTCTGTGATAATTCCACCAGCATGAACCTCTGTGGACTAAATTCATGAAGCAGGCTTAGGCGCCATTTCTATCCTGAGGACAACATATTGGGCATGTGTCATAGCTAAACAAAACAGGGAGGCTGCATCCAAACTGCAGCGTGTAGGTATATGTGTCACTGAAGGGTTCTGGAGGAGGGCAGCGAAAGGCTCTGGCAGGTCTGTGCAGTGAGGAAAGGAAAGAGATCTGTAAAGTGTACATACCCTACAGTTCTGGCGTGTTTTTACTCTATTTGCCTGACCGTCTACACTGATACAGACTAAGGCTATGTCTACACTAGAAAAGTTAAGTCGACTTTGTTAAGTTAACTTAATAAGGTCAACTTTAAGTCGTTGACTTAACTTTTCTGGTGTAGACGTAGTCCCCTGTCAACCTTATTACGTCAACTTAACGCTTTAAGTCGACGTAATAAGGTGGACTTGGGCGCTAATCCCCATCCACACTGGCTTTAAATTGACTTAAGGAGTTGACTTAAAGCTTAAGTCGACTTAAGATTTCCTTAAGTCGCCTTCAGGAAATGCTGAAATCGACTTAATAAAAGGGGGACGTGGCTTTGTTTAGGTCGACGTAAGCCTCCTTAAATCGACTTAAGTTGCCAGTGTAGACTCACCCTACGTGTCTGTGCTCTACACGGCACCATAAGTGCAGATGTAGCCCCAGTGGAATTCCCAGCCCTGTTAGGTGCCCAGTGTCTCTCTGCATTGAATGGGGAGAATTAGGTACCCAAGAAAAGAATTCTCAAAGCCAGAAAACAGAGCAGGGAGCTGCCTAAACTAGGCCGGAGTCAAACAGAGAGGAAAGCGAAAGATGAGATGGATGGTTGCTCAGTTCATCCTGATTGACAGTACAGTGAAAGGCACTTGTGTCAGCTCAGCCCTTTCCCATGAAAAGCAAAAGGGAGCCCCTACCCCGACCCATTATAGCCAATAACCCAGGGACGCTCCAGGACAGAGAGAGAGAAGCTCCAGTCCGTGCTCCAATGGAAGTCTAATTATTTACACCAAGTAGAACAGCTTCTAAAGGAGAGATGGAGAGCGTTCTACCCCCACAACATCCAATAGCCTGGTGGTTGGCGACACTCACCCGGAACGAGGAAGACCTAGGTTCAAATATCTGCTCCAAATCAGGCACAATGGGGGTTCACGTCTGGGTCTCTCCCAGCTCAGTTGAGCTAATGACTATGGGATAAAATTCCCAGCCGGTTGGCCCCCATTGGCTCGATATGCTCGATATGCACGTCCATCAGATCTGCCTTCTCCCATGGAGTTAGGCAGGGGAACGCGGAGTATGAAAATCTCACGGGGGCTTACGCATGAGGGACCCCAAGCAGTTGTGGGGCAGCGTTAGAACTTGGGCAGCTTGGTGTAGGCCTACCAGCAGTAACTCAGGTCCCTACAGAGTTAAGCAGCCACTAACCAGAGCTTTTGGGAATGTCCGTGGACCCTAAATGACAGGCTGAGTCATCTAAAGATGCAGCCCAGCACCTAGAGACCCATTGTGGATCTACCACCGTTGATAAGCCTTGTAAAAGAGTGGAGGGGGAGTTTGAGCTTCTTTAGCTGTCAAATGAGCAAAAAAAAAATAATATTTTACAGAAATATTCAATGATATCACCGAAGGGACCCTGGAAGGAGCGTACAAACTGTGGGCCAACGAATGCAAGACTGCAGTGGAAGAGGACTTTGGGATTCATTGAAGACTGCAGAAGTTGGTACTTCCCCTTGGATGGTATCCTTCAAGGCTATCATTTGGTGGTCAGGGCTGGATTTCAAATAGATCTGGTTCGAATGATCTTATGAAGTTATCACAAAAGTTGGGGCTTTTTAAAAGAGGCATCGGATCTGTGCACATTTGTGCACTTTGGTACAGACACTCCTAGGGGGATCCTTCTGGTCTCTGTTTGTATCGCTCCCAGAGCTTGGAGATCACTCAAGAAATAATTAATATCAGTAACTGGAATTATCTACTGCATTGTAGTGTAGTATATTAGGAACACAGCCCTGCTCCCACTGAAGTCAATGGCAGGTCTTCCGTTCCTTTTCCTTCATTCCCTACATTAGTACAGATGTCGGGTGGTCTACAATAGAGCTTGTAGAGTGATGTCTCTCCATTTGCTGCCAATGGAGCACTGAAGTCAATAGAAGGGTTTCCTGAGTTAAGATTGCAATAGTCAGTCTATAAGGGCTATACAAGGAGTTGGGTTTAGTGATGTAGCAAATAAATACATTTCCTATTTATAACACAGTCTTTATAGTCTAAGATTGCACTATTGTATTGTAAATTTGCTTCATCAGAAAACGATACGCTGTGTAAAATAGTTAAAGAAGAATAAAATGCCTCTGATACACAATACTGAAAGCATTTCCTAAGCTACCTTCCATTTTGTTGTTTGAATATGGTGAGGCAAAAAACATGTATTGGCTTTTATCCTAATCCTGTACAGAACAGTTTGAACCCAGAAACCACTTATATAATGTCAGATTACAAAATCTCTCTGTTTCAACATGTAACAGGCAATGATATAATCTAAGTAGCTGTGAAAGTCCTAGAGTGTGGGGCTTTTCAAATTACACTAGAAAGTGTAAAATATAGAAAAGTGTAGAAAGGTTAGAAAGTATATAGTAGGCAGCAAGCCTCAACTGGCAAAAAAAAATGGTTTATGGTTATTCTAACTTCCATGATTCAGATTAATTGTCTTTACCTAACTAGCTAGAAATATGTACCTACAATTATCTATCAATAAAACACACGATCTTCTTCTGCTGTGACGTAGAGTGGTCTATTTGACAAAGTTACACATGGGGGTTTGGTAAAAAACGGGGTGTTGGTGATTTACCTGTGTAACCTGTACAAGTTCAGAATTTCTTGGGTGTGCCCCATAAGCGTACATTGTGTCACTTGCATATTGTGTAGAGACGAATCGAGGTGGCATATGTAGAAGCATCTCCCGTTCAAATCAAAAGGGAGCTATGTTATGCCTACTTAGCCCAAGGATGAATTTGGCTCATTAGAACTCAAGAACCAGCACCGGAAACTGGAAACCAAACAGGCTTTAATATTACCGAATGGCAGAAACATCTTATCTTGGTAACTTGACAATAACAAGTTCCAGAGGGGTCGCCGAGTTAGTCTAGTTCAGCAAAGCAAACAAGGAGCCTCGTGGCACTTTTAAAGACTAACAAATTTATTTACCGCACGAGCTTTCAGAAAACGTTATATATCACATGAGGAAGATGAAAAATTTAAGGGGCTGTGGTCCTTTTGCTTGGAGGTGGATGCAAAGGAAGTAAAATCAACAGCCTTTTTATTATTTAGGGTGTTTTCAATACGCTTGCCTAGTTTTTGCTTGTGTATTGGTTTCTCTCTATTTACTAAATATATAAAGGTCTCAAAGAGTTTGTAATAAAAAAAATAACAGTTCTCTGTGTGTGTGTGGTTTGTGTACGTGTATGTGTAAGTCAGCGAGACAGATATGGAATCTCTGAATGATACCTCTCCAATACTTCCGTTCTACCTGGAGGCGTTTTTACCCACCATAACATTGCCCTTTTAAATGCCTCCTTTGCAATCCCTTCTTCCTTCCCTAATTTTATGTCTGCTTTTATTTTTCTGCTCATGAGTGTTTGCTTTGGGAGGGACAGGAGAGGTGTGACCAGGAGTTCCCTCTCACACTTGATACTCTATCCAGCCAGCCAAGTTCTCTTCCTGCTTCCAACCTGAGGTTGCCTGGGGAACAGCGGTCCTCTAGCCATGGGAGCGTACTGCTTGCACTGGAGGCCAGCATTAATAATAAAAGCCAACAATCCAACTATTGCCCAGGTTTTTCTATTTTCTGATACTATTTTTGCCTATCATATTTGATATTCACACAGCCATTTCATCCTCTGCCGATTCCAACGTAGCAGAGAAACTGAGTCACTCCTTGGTGTAGCAGTTGGTGTTTCACTTGAATGAGCTGGGAACCCAAAAGCGTGTCTTGCCCTCTCCTGGACTTCATTTATTTTTATCTGAATCTTAGCAGTTAAAGAGCTCGATCACTTTATGCTAGGCACTGTTCAAACACAGAACAAAAAGAGCCTAAGGAGTCACTGCTTGCGCATTTTACAGCCTCTCTGTCCTGTGCTATTGATACACCTGCGTCATGATCCAGAAGGCAGTAGAGGGCATTGGTACTCAGGTCCCATGATTTCTAAACACACCAGAATTCAGGATCGTCAGGAAGTTAGTCTACATGGGGTTATCCAGTTAAGATAGAACAGGGGCAACTTGTGATGTCTCCTTTAGACCTGAGCAACAAGTCATATTTTGGGGAGTTGGCGGGCATTCCAGGTGGAAGTAGAAATGGATGGAGCCTGGTTTTCTCTTTGACACAATCTTGTTTACTGACAAGGGATGACTAAATCCTGCTTGTCTGAACACAGGAAGAGCAAAGAACAAAAAGGGTTTTCTTTAGCTTACAGCCCCAAGCCATGTTAGTCAACAGACCAAAAAGATCTCTCTCTAATGTACCCAGAGGCATGCTGTGCTCACAGGCCATTGCTTGGCTTTCTTGCTTTTTGCCTCTCCTTCTCTTCTTGTCTGTTCGCCGCTTGTGTGTTCTCTCGCACACCTACTCACGCTGCCCGATGGACCCTGCTATGCCTACATGCTAGTTTTTGGACAGACTTCATTTGGCTTTGTCCTAACCAAACAGGCAGATTTTAGCAAGTTTTATATATATATATATAAACAAACAAAGGAATCCTGTGGCACTTTTAAAGACTAACAAGTTTATTTATTGCATGAACTTTTTGTTAGTCTTTTCAAGTGCCTCTAGACTCTCCGAATTAGACAAACATTGTGGGAAACGAAGCTGCCATCTGAACACTGTCTATACATATGTCTGATGCCAGATCACAAAGATAGGTATGTCCGTTCCATTAACACAGGAACCAACGGTGCAGAAATGAAACATCAGACTGGAGGTTGCAGAATAAATAGAGATGTACGCTCAAATGCCCACATTCATAATGGCTGAGAGGCAGATAAAGGCCTTGTCCAGCCAGCTTCCATTTAAGCCAAAAACTAGTGACTTTGCTGGGGACTTGAACTGAGCCCCTAAATACTTACATGTCCTGGGGTAGATTCTGGGTTGTTTGTGTGCTGAGCACTCTCGTTTCATGGTCTGTGTCCGTACTGAGCACTCAAGCAGGCACCTAAAATCTGTAAAATCGTAGTGACATGTTCCAGAAAAATTGACACAGAATCACAGAAGATCAGGATTGGAAGAGACCTCAGTCTAATGTCCACCCTCCCGTTCAAAGCAGCGCCAACCCCAGCTAAAACATTCCAGCCAGAGCGTTGTCAAGCCACACCTTAAAAACCTCTAAGGATGAAGATTCCACTACTTCCCTAGGTAACCCATTATGGTGCTTCACCTCCCTCCACGTGAAAAAGATTTCCTAACATCCAACATAGGTCTCTCCCACTGCAACGTGAGACCATTACTCTTAGTTCTATCATCTACCACCACTGAGAACAGGTGACTTCAATGAGCTTTGGATCAGGCCCCAAATACATGGCATTTTAAGACTCATATGATATATCAACTCCATTGGTGGAGTCATGGGTAGATTTCCATCAGATAGTGCTTGCACTCCCTTTTCACCTCCATCTTAAGGAACTAATGTGTACAACAACATCTCCAAGTCCCAAAGGGGGAGCTGTGTTAGTCTAAGTCAGCCAAACAAACAGTCCTGCGGCAGTTTTAAAAATTAACACATTTATTTATCGCAGGAGCTTTCATGGGAGAAAATCCCACTTCGTCAGACGCTTTGATGAATGATGCTTAACATCTCCAAGGCGCTAGAGTACAATTACAATTAGAAGGTGAACGTGTGATTATTTTCCCCCCTTCTACCATAGTGACAGAACACAATCAACCTCTGCCACGCTTTGTTGCTGAGTAGCAGACATTTTTAATTATATACTAAAATATGCTAACGCACCTAGAACTACTCTGTGACTAATACACGCATATCAAGAAAGGCACATGACAGCAACTCAATTGCTTCAATGTCTGATAAAGAGTTCCTCTGCCAGATTTGTCATCGAAAGGAAGTGGAAAGTATTATTAATAAAACAACTACTTTAAAATACTTTTCATTGTTTGCAATGCATTTTAGAAAAACCTACACCAATGTAATGCTTTTCCATTTATTGCACTTTGATTTAGTGCCTTCTTTTCAATACCACTAGACCTAAAATCTCAGCTCACCTCCCTATTACCTTCAATGAAATATTATACCAGAGAGAAATAAGTATAAACTCCATCGCGGTGTTAATGAGCTGTGAATCCTTCATGTCTTTGTAGATTTAAAGTAAGGTGAGACTGTTTTGAAAATAATACGGGCTGGAGTTAAACAGTTACTCCTTTTCCAACTATCTGGTCTGCAATCAGCAACCTTCTCCAACGAGGGGGAAAAAATCTGGGATCTGATTCTCATTTGCATCGAGGTCCCTATACAAAATTCAGGCCGTGGTAGGCAGTCCTAAAGTAGGTTTCATTCTCCATTTCCAAGCGTCTGACGAAGTGGGATTTTCTCCCACGAAAGCTCATGCAATAAATAAATGTGTTAGCCTTTAAAAGGACTTTAAACAGGACTCCTTGTTTGTCTGGCTGGCCTAGACTAACAGGGCCACCGCTTTGGAACTGTGTAAACAGTTTTGACTTGTAAGCACCCAGGTTCAGCTAACAAAGGAAAGTTGAGTGAAAACCGTTCACTGCTAAGTGTAAACGGTTTACTGTGATGGCCCTACTAGAAAGCCATTATCTTTACTGTTCTAAACAAGTGAGGTAAACAAGATACCAGAGAGGGCAAGAGAGTTTGGAACATTTCATTGGTCAGAACTACTATTTGCTACCCAAAATAGTCATAAACAACAACAGGGGCGGGTTGGTTATATGCTGTACGTTAAGTATAATCTAATCATGTAACCTGCATATTAAGGAGAAACCATGTAGGGATTTAGGCATGATGTAACCTGTTGCATTATTTATGAATCTGTTGCATTATGTATCTTGTATTTAGCATATTGGAAAACTATATATGTCTTGTGAATCCTGTATTCTGGGCTTACTTATACGGGTCCAAATGGGAACGTGGCTACTTCCCACTAGGTTGGATGTAAAAGGGGAACAAACAGGTTTGATTAAAGGCACCATTTACCCTTCCTGCTCCTGGGTGGAGCTTATCCTTTTTTTTTTTTTTTTCTATTTTTCTCTATAACGGTGGCATGTGCTAAATATTTTCAACAAAGATCTTTTGAGTGGAGAGTAAAATATCATCAAACACAATATAATTTTAATCAGGAACACGTGGACTGTCTCATGTATCATGTAATAGACTGCTAAACGTTTGGTGTCTGTCTTAAGCTGCCGCAGATGTAAATTACCTGCTACAGTCAGACGAAACTACTTGCCAATTAAGGTATTAAATCATGAGTCGCATTAGAGGAACACAAATTTACCTGGTCGTCATTGGAATAGAACCGATCATATGGAACTAATGTAATGTTGTGTATGTGGATATCCCATTAGTCACGCATTTAGAGGAGCAATTTTGCAAGTGCCAGAATGTAATAGAAATCAAACCTGGCAGAGTGACCTACAGGTCTTAACCTGTAAAGGGAACTTCACCCACACTAAACTTCACCCAGAAATGAAGGCTACATTTCCATAAAGTTTTGTTTTTTTCTCCCTTCCTAATGACTGTGTGGGGACAAAGCACTGCCATCAAGCTGGAGGGGAATTGGGAAGTCTCTCTTACCGGCTAGCTCCTTACAGGATAGGAAAGTCATCGACAATTTTGATTTTGTCTAGATCTTATTTCAACATAATTTACATCACTCAGGGGTGTGAATAATCCACAACTCTGAGCACCATAAATTACATGGACCACAGTGCCAGTGTGGAGAACATTATGTAGGTGGGAGAGCATGGCTATCACCTCTCATGGAGGTGGAGTTACGCTGACGGCTGCTTTCTCCCATCAGCATAGAGCATTCTCACCAGGTGCACTACAGTTGTGCAATTTCTGCTGTTGACTAGCCCCCGCATCCCCCCCCCCCCGGTCTTCACTGCTTATAAGGGCGGTGTTGCAGGCTAAACTCACCCTGTCACCCCTTGTTGGGGAGATTCAAAGTAGAACCAAAGAAACGGACACCTAGGCACCTTTGTTAATCCCCTGGGAGCTTTTCCCCAGGCTGACGTAGCCCTAGCCTGTCCCAGTTAGCTGTGCCTCAGGTCAGGGCAGCCAGGCAGAGCAATCAAAGTCAACAATGGACCCTAGGTACAGGACAGCACGGCCCTACTGGCCAGAATCAATCTAGGGCTCTGGGGACAGAGCAGCATGGCCCAATAGCCAGAGTCAATATCAAGGGGCATCTGCTATGGGCATAGGGGGGAGAGGAGGGTGGTTCAGAACCTCCTGCTCCACTGAGCCCCAGCCCAGGGCCCTAGGGGTGTCAGAGATGGGATGTCCTAGTGCCTGGTCAGTGGGGATCCATCCACAATGTGCTGACCCTTGATCTGTGCTTCCTCCCTTCATTATATTCAGGCCTCCTGGGCTACTCCTTTACCTGGTCACTCCTGGAATCATCTTGCAGGTCTCCAGGGTGATTTCCTGGGCACCTAGGCTGCTGACAAAGGATGGCTGTCCTCTAGTAAGACCTCTCAGGTTCTGGTTTCCCAGCGTCTGCGGCCGACACGACTCCTGTCTCCTAGCCTCCAGCACGTCCTTCCTCCTGGCTGGTTAGCCCCGAATGAGCTGGGCTGCTCCTTTTCATAGTAGGGCAGCAGTTGGAGCATGCCCAGCAGAGTCTAGGGGGCAGGACTTCCACTACCCATAGAGTTGACTGACCTCCTGCAGCATGGGGTAAGCCCATCCCATCACAGGTGGGTTTTTTAAAAACAAAGATAAAACACACCATCGTTATCTTGCTGGGTAAGAGGAGACAAGGCACTCACCCCCTTCCTAGGGTTACCCATATCTCGTTTACCTCACAGCAGAATTGAAGTGCCACCTCTCCACCTCTCTCTTTAGAGCAGCACAGCTCATGTGGATCAGGTGCATTTTTACTATGGAATAAACAAAGCGGTCAGTGAAGACAAAGCAGTAGGCTCTCTCTGCTCTGCAGCTGGGAGAATGCATTTCCCAGCTCAGGTCAATGTGCGGTTCCTAGCTCCACCTGAGCTAGCGCAATAAAAATGGCAGTGAATTCACAGCCACACGGGTGGCAGCTCAGGCCAGCCACGCACGGGAGTACAATCCCATCCATGCATTTTCAGGTAGCTGGCCTGTGCCACCATCCATGCTGGCAAGCCACATTGCTATTGTTAATGTGCTAGCCGCGCGTATGCCTGCCCATGCTGTGAGTCCAGCTGCAGGGTAGACATACCGCAAGCATGTTAGGATGGGGCCCATCTTTCCTTTGTTTATAGAGTGATTAGTATAATGAGGGTCCAATCCCTGGCAGGGATCCCTGGTAGTACAATAGAAGGAATATATAATGCAGTTGGGAACACAACATTTATCAATGGATTTCTTAGGTAATATTTCAGTTAAAATAAAATGGCGCCTTACCCCACCACAGCAAACCTACCCTATCATTTGAGTTTCACTTAAAACAACATTGTGAGTTGCACTAGGAAAACCGCTCAATGGAAGAGCAATACACTATTACCTTCCCGTTGATGGCTAAACCGTCTTTGGGTTTTCCCCTCACAAGAACAAACCATAGCTCAAATGCATTAAGACTGTGTTCCCATAACAGGTATTAATCTTTGGACATCTGAATGTTCACCAAACCTAAAAAGCAGAAGCTGGGTAAAGTTTCCCATCTAACAGGTGATCCTCAAAGTTTGGGGGTGCTTTGCATCAAGCATTTTAGTCCAGACCAACCTCTTTAGACTCAGGACTAAAGAGCTCCAGGCCCATGCACTGGCATGGACTCAGAAGAGCTGGATTCAGTTTCCACTTCTGCCACAGGCTTCCTGTGTAACCTTAGGCCAATTATTTCATCTCTGTGCTTTAGTTTCCCTTCTTTGCAAGAGATATTTGCTTTCCGCTGCTTTTAAAAATTAAGGGCCATATTCATTACTGGCAAACACCTTGGAAGTCAATGGAGGTAGGCCAGCAAAAAAAAACCCCAACACATGGCCCAGTATCTTCAAGATAATTACAAGTTTCAGCTGTAAACCAGCACGCTCTGTGGTATTAAGTCATAAGCCCTTGTAATCTGTGGCTAAGGAATGTAGACACGTTGCTTCTAACACCCACGAGTTCAAGCACTAGATAAAAGAAAACTAGTATAAGTTACATAGGGACAAAGAAACCTGACATATAGTGTGATTGAAAAGAGGCTTTTTAAAAATTACATGCATAAATAAACCAATGCATTTTATTCCTGAAGTGTAAGAATTTTCACAACTTCAGGCATAATCACGGCACATCTCTCTGCAGTTTAAATGTTTTCGATGGTGAAAACGAGATGCCATATTAATAATTTGTACCGCAGTAACACCAGAGGCCAGGAGGGGCCCCACTGTGCGACATGACATTGTAAAGATCACTCTCAGTCCCAAAGACCTTTCAGTGTAAAGAAATAGGTCAAGAACCGATGAAGGAAACAAAGAAGCAGGAGGAAAGGGCAACAAAAGAATGGAATATTTGAAGGATAAATAGAAAGGATAATTTGCAGTGACTCAGGAGCAGCAATCACAGCTCACCATCTGACTAGGCCCTATCAAACAGAAATTTCTCTATGCATCTTGGCAGGTGGGAATTTGAAGAAGGGACTTGGAGGACACAGATTTCAAGTGGAAGCTTCTCCTGCCCCCATGCACACAGGGCAGCATGGAAGAACAAGCTAAGGTGCATATGGGAAAGATGGATGCTCAAGGCTGGCATCGTTGGAGCAAAGTCAATCTCACAACAATAAGACAGATACATAGGGTGGGATAAGTACTGGAGAGATTAAAGTTGGGACAAAAATATTGTGATTCATGCTGTGGGGGAGTGGAAGAGTCAGCATAGGGTGAGGTAGTCAAAGTAATGAGCTAGGAAGATGGAGTTGAGGGTCAAAACAATGCTGTTGCCAGATTCCAACAAAAGGATGTTTTCTCTGTAGCCATCATAGAATCTTAGGGCTGGAAGGGACCTCATGATGTCATCTAGTCCCACCCCTGCTAAAAACAGGACCACTCCCACTAAATCGTCCCAGCCAGGGTTTCATCTATCCGAACCTTAAATATCTCGAAAGACGGAGATTCCACCACCTCCTTAGGTAACCCATTCCAATGCTTCACCACCCTCCTAGTGAGAAAGTTTTTCCTAATATCCAACCTCAGCCTCCCCAGCTGTAACTTGAAACCATTGCTCCTTGTTCTGTCCTCTGTTACCCTCGAGAACAGCTTAGCTCCCTCCTCTTTGGAGCACCCCTTCAAGTAGTTGAAGGTTGCTATCAAATCCCCCCTCAGTCTTCTCTTCTGCAGACCAGTTGTTGTTTTGTTTCATACTTGGATTGTAAATTCTTCATGGGAGGAAGAGTCCTTTTGTTCTGTTTGTATATTGCTTAGGACCATGGAATCCTGGGTCCTAACCAGGGTGCGCGGGCTCTACTGCAATACAGTAAATAATACAAAGGTAGCAGTAACACAGCAATAACTATGATCCCTTTAAGGATAAGATTTTGTCACGGACGTTATGGAAATTACAGATTCAATGACTTTTAGAGACCTCCATGAAATTATCCTCTTCAGCCCTGTGCCCTGTGGCAGCAGGCCCAAACGTGTGAGCTGTTGGGGTTTGTGGGGCCTGAGCTCTCATCTGCCATGAGCAGTGAGGGCCCCAGCATCCCCACAGACTCAAAGAGTTTGCACCCCAAATCAGAAATGCACTTTACTGATTATGTAGAGCCCACCGTTCATGCCCATCGGGTCATAAATGACATATATAATCTTGCATTTTGGCCAGAGAGCTGTTCTGAATCTTGCCAATACCTCTGGACACCGTACGGCCCTTTTCATTTGATAAAAGCGTGCTTGGAAACACGCCACATAAAAAATTAACCATCTATCTGTCTATGTATAAGTTATTATGCCAAAATTGAAACAGTTTGCAAAAGGGACTTTACCAAAAACCAGTTATATTTGTTCTACAGGTTTTCATGATTTTTGTCTGAAAAATGATCACAGAATATGCATATACAATTTCAAAATAGTTTACTTTGTCAAGGAAGTGAAAACTATGGCATTAACATTGTTTGTTTCATGTAAATGTTCCACTACCTTACTTTACTGTTAAATTAATACAGATTATTTCTTGCCATGACCATACCAGGATTCTGTTCATTTTCACCATGATTGTTCCTTGAATTTTTCCCAACTCTACCATGACAGAAATCTATGCATACATATTACTATAGCTTTAAAACCTTTGGCACAGTTCGTCAGAACAGTCAAAAACGTGTCCTGTCGGGAACCTTAAAGACGTTTAAAACCAAGATTCACTTACACTCAACACAAGTGGCTTACACAGAGGACGTTGAAAACCAAATGCTTTAATCCATCGATCAAGAACAACAGTTCAAAGTATTTCATTGGATACATTACTATCAATCCATAATTTACAGTGCTATGGACCATACACATATTATTGCTGCAGTCAACAGCGGGTGAATAGCAACAATATTACAGTACCAAGCATCATAGCAAGAGGCAGTAATCAATGTCATTTTTTCAAGAACTGTAGGTATTTTTATATCAACATCCACTTCCCCCAGTGCATTGCATGTCCAAAAAACATCAATGTAAGTGCATTATTTTGTGCTTTGCTTTGTTTCCTTGTATACTTGCTGTTTGCTTTCATAGGCTGCAGAGCTAATATTGCTTTATAGGCAAAAAACAATAAAGAACTTCACTGTATTTTATACGTTCATATTTGCTGCATGGTTTTGGCAAAGGTAAGAATTGCTTGGAACTCCATTTATCTGGCCAGGTAAGTTGGGCCCGGCCCACATTGTTGGCAGGCGGGACACAGTTATTACAGATTGACGCTCTGGGTAACTAGTGTTAGCAGAGTGAATAAGAGCATTAGAATTTGACTGCCTGAAAACCCCCAGACCTTCCAGTGGCAGATGAAATGAGAACATTCACATCCTCTCATGTAGAAGAGATGCAAGATCCAAAAATGGGATATGGCCTATAGAAGTGCAGGAGGAATTGAGGGAAAGGCCAGAGTTGACTGTTATGGACAGAGCGCCATCTTGGGGCAGCACTCCAGACCACACACCACATTATATGGCTTCTGGGCACAGTAGAAATATCTATCCAGAGAAATCCAGATCTTTGTAAGGAATCATATTTTTGTCGATTTCTCAGCATACGGGACCATCTATAAATTGCACAAGGGTAGGCCTGCATTTTAGTCCACAATGCATGCCTTACACCCAGGCCCCGTTTCTACAGAGATAACAGCATGGTACCCAACAAAGTATCCGGTTTCAGGCTGCCTTGATTGGATTTTTCGGGTTACGACACCCAAATTACTTTGTGCATCTCATTTTTGTCAGACTGCTTCAGTTCCCCGGCCTTTGCTCCTCTCTTTATTTGGAAGGGGAGCAATGATCCTATATTAGCACCATAAACACTCTCACCTCTCTTATTTCCTTCATCTGTCACCATCAACATATTGTAACTACCAGGAGCGCAGTAAAGTGCAATACAGCTGCCGCACAGAGAGCCCCCCAAGAAATAGGAGCGTTTTAACTGCATTGCTGAGTATGGCGATGGGATGCAATAACAGTGCCATAGGCCTATATATGCAGGGCCATCGGGCCAGAATTTGGAAACTGCTGGTCTAGTAGATACAGAAACCAGTCCAAAAACTGGGTGAGGAGAAAACAGGCATTGTTGCAACGCTAGTCCGACTCTTGCCCCTCCCTGAAAGTGACAAATCTGGCGATTATCAAAGCGAATATACAGTTAGCTATTCAAGCAAGAACAAATAATTGCATAACTAACCAGTGAAAGAGCAATACAGACACAAGAAAGAATGTCAAGAGTATAGTATCAGATGTGTAGGACTGGAAGAGATCTCGAGAGGTCATTTAGTCCAGTCCCCTGCACCAAGGCAGGACAATGTAGTAAACTAGACCATTCCCATGTGGCTGATATGGAGGAAAGCTCCCTCTCTAAGCCCCGATCCAGCCCAAGTACCAGAAAAGTAACAGCAGAGCCAATAACATGTCCCGTCATGCACTCTCATTGTCAAAAAAAATTATTGACTTCAAGAGAGCGGGTAGGGCACCAGTGATTTCAAGGGTTTTTCCAGAACCAAATGGATACATGAAAGATGCAGCATGCATCAGTATGAATCTTCCACTAAAACTGCTGACATTTTGTCTTTCATCATCACTATATTCACATTTGATTTCTCAACATTGTTAAACTGCCAAGAACACGTTTTCTTGGTCAAGTCTGCCATGTTGCACACAATCACTCAGTAAGATTTAAATTTACATACATCTTTCCAGTGCAGCACACAGAGAACAGGAAACTCTTGTTTTCTACATCGGTACCAGGAGGCTACAGTCAGATTTCCTACAAATATCACTCCAAAACGTTCTCCCATGCCACACCTCAGTCAGTGCTAGCCCAAGAAGACTATGACAAGCATTTAAGGCACTTCATTCTGAACGAGACGCTTCCAAGTCAATGGTAGGCTGCTACTAAGAAATGGAGTCAGTGAGCCTGGCTCATAACACTATCTGTCATCTTTGTAAAACATCTAAGTTTGATATAATGCATTTATAAGTACTGATATTGCATAGGACTACATTTGCGTAGATAATGCACCAAAACTACTCTTACAACATTGTTGCCAGTTAAATTAATACAGTGGTTATCAAGTAACAGTTATTTGCAGATACAGTAAATTTATTCTTTTTAAACCAGCCATGTTGCTGAAAGAAAACACCAATTTAATTACCATAATGGGCATATTAACTATATAGCTATTAGGCTTCAAAGCATATTACTATTCTTTCTCCATCACTAAAAATAAATATGTATGTTCAGTTTCTCTACAGAGATTTGTTTCGTTACCTAGTCTAAATTTGTACTACACCTTAAATTGTGTTTAAAAATATTTCAAAGTGAGACTGTAATATACAAAATATTCTCAAAATCTCTCTTAATACATAGGATCCGGCATAAAAGCTTCCTTTCAAGTGTTTACAAAGAATGCAGAAAACCTCCAGTGAGTTTTAAACACATCAAAAAACAGTTGCAATATTAAGAGGCATAGTCTTATAAAAGAAATACAACTATATTTAAAACTATATTGAAAACAAAACAAAAACAAAAATATGAGAACTAAAGAATCCATGCAAATGAAAAACCTGTACAACAATTTAAAAAAAAAAAGGCCAGTTAGAAATATACAACAAAATGTGCCCAGTTGATAAAATGTATCGAATTTTATCTGAAAATGTATACCACTGTACAGTGCTCCTTTGTGTTTTATTGTTGATAAAAAAAATCTAAGTCTCCTTTCCAAAATAAAAGCCTTTAATGAAAAAGTCTGAACTAGAAGCAGAAGGGAAACCCACTCAGTTGAGAGTAAAAATAAAAGCACTTCAGGACACAGACAGATTTCATGCCTCCCTGCAGTCTCTCCTTCATTTCTAGCAACATCATTAGGAACATTTTATACGGGAATCAACAAAATAAGTATGAATTAACACTATCTTTATTATTATTATTAAAGTAGAATAGTGATTTACTTTAAACATCTTGTGATAAAAAGACTAAACTAAGTTTGAAGGATACTGTATCTTTAAGGCAGCACTATTAAATCAATACAACATGGTTACAAAGTGGATATTTTTGGTTTCTTCACATTCTCTCTCACTTTTTCTTTTTTAAGCTTTACATTTAGTTTCCAAGTAAATAACTTGTAAGTTTCCCCTGAATAGAAACAGAATGTTGTTTTGATTTGTAACTCTATTGCTTTGAGTAGATGTCACCAGCTTAAAGTTCTTGGCGAATCCAGTTCACAAGTATTGTACACATGTTGTACAATATTTTGGAGCATTGGTTCTTTTAAAATAGACTATACAAGTCTTTTCACAAAATTCAAAAAATATATATAATATATATACTGGACTATTGATGAAGCACAAGTAGATTAATAATAAAAGAAAATCAAAAAACCTAAAAAGGTAAATTATTTAATCTACTGATCAAGAAGTGGAGCAGTTTATGAGAGGCCATGCCAATTATCTGCTAACAAACGTGATCAGTATCTTCCATGCTCATGCTGCTTCTTCTGCTGCTTGTTTTTGAAGCTCCAGGAGACACAGAGGACAGGAGTGGGTCAGTAACTCCTACAGGAGAGAGAGTATCATCCATCAAAATGTCTTCCAGTTTGGATCCCACTTTTGTGGGCACACTGTAGGATCCTAGATTGTCACTGAAAGATATGGTGCCATCAGTGAGATCGAGGGTAGTAGTGCAAGATAAATCTGAGTGACGCTGCAGTAGATCCTGGTTGCAGTTGTCGAGGGCAGGTTCTTGCTTGATGACCCGGTTTACCACATCTGGTGAGCAAAGGCCTGTAGATGGAACAAGGGAAAGTCCGTGTGCTCGAGCCTGCATCTCAAGTTCCTACGAAGAAGACAACAGGCGCAAATAAAACTTGAAAGCAAAGACGAAGTGTAATGTTCCTGATACATCTCTGACGTACAATTTCTAATGGATGAAAATATATCACCCCCTCAGCAGCTCCCATGTCACTATGACAGCAACAACTACTGCAAACACTGGACTTCAACAGAGCTATTAGACCCATCTCGCATCCCCCTCCGCTCCCTGCTTCACTACTTAAATAATGTCCTCTTGATTAAAAGTATGCAGAGGGTCAATGGTGGTAGACCACTGCCAACGCCAGTTGCTCCAGACTTTTCCTGAAGAACAATTTCATTGCCAAAAACAAATTTCACAGGCAAATTTTACAAGATGTCTGGAAGCACAACAGCAACTTAATGCATATCCAAATCAGGAGTGCAGACAGCAACCGCAGTAAAGCCTTACGGTACAGAGCTAAACCAGATACGCTCATAAGACTACAAAATCAAAAGGGACAATTACGATTTTCTAGTCTCAACACTGGAAAAACACAGGCCACAGAACTTCATCCACCCACTCCTGTAATAGACCCTTAACTAAGGGCTTGACAAAACTGGCTCCCAGCTAGGTGTCAGCAGTTTTATTTTTGGTCACCAGAGGGCGCTCCTCCATTGTACTTCTACAGTAGAGCTAGGAGCCAGGCTACAAACTCTGGTCGCCACAGGTTTTGTTGAATCCTGCCATAACCTATGACTGAGTTACTGAAGTCCTCAACTCGTGCTTTAATTAAAGGCTTCAAAGTACAGAGACTCCACCAGCAAGTGATCAATGTCCCATGCTACAGAGGAAGACAAAAACACCCCAGGGTCTCTGCCAATCCATCATGGGGGAAAATTCCCTCCTGACCCCGAATACGGCGATCCGATAAATCCTGAGCACGTGGGCAAGATTCACCAGCCAAGCATTTGGAAAGAATTCTCTGTAAATCTCAGAACCCACCTCATCTAACATCTCATGCCCAGGCCACTGAGCATATTTACCACTAGTAGTCGAAGATTAGTTAATCTTTTTGTACAATTTGACTCCATAACGACCATAAATAGAACCACCAAAATAAACTGGTGATAACCGCAAAGTCCTGCTGTTCAGAGGGGAAACTGAGCTGCTCTCCAAGAAAGAGACACCAACATAGTATATTACTTCCTCTGGTGAAAAGCTCCCTGGCTTTCACTACTGCATGGATTAATTCATTATTCAATGTATTTTTTTAACAAGCATGCAGCTGGGATTCCCTGCACCAGCAACATGAGACACAAAGGGGATGCACAACAAAGTTAAGTAGAACTACCAGCTTGGTGGCCTCCATGGGAATAGTGGTGCAGAACAAGGTCGATCTCCTGTTTCCCCCTTTTCCACCCTCAGAACTGTCCCCTCCAGCTCCACTCAGCACACACCAGCAACTAAAGGGCTTCTGCCCCTTGCCAGGGAAGGAGTATTAATATGGCATCATTCCCTTCTCCCTTCCAGAGGATAGGGAGAAGACCATGCAAGGTGGACTGCTTCTATCTGCCGATCTTGGTGACGCTAGGCACTCTGTGTAAAAGTGTCACACAGCGTTCCACTCAATTGCCTGTTTAGGAAGCTGGTGTGCAAGTGGAAAACTATTAGCCATCTTGGGTACGTTGAAACTGGAGCCTTAGGTCGACTTAAGGACGGTTAAGTCGACCTACAGACTGCTGCGTCCACACTGGGTGCTTATTAAGTCGACTTAAGCGCTTCCTTAAGTCGACTTAATAACACCACCTCTTAAGGTTGACCTAAGGCTTAAGTCGACCTTATTAAGTCAACTTAAGCCAGTGTAGACGGGGGATAGCCCTTACGTAGGCCTAATTGACCTCCAGGCCCCCTCGCAGAGTTCCTGGCCACTCCTCCGTCAACCTAGCACCTGCCTGCAGGGCCGTAGACTCTCCTAGTCAACTTAACAAGGTCGACTTTAAGTCGACTTAAAGTCGACCTTGGTTAAGTCGACTTAACAGAGCCTCCAGCGTAGACGTACCCCTTGAATCATAAAGCATTTGAACCTAACTTGACCATACTGACAATTGCTCCATATAGAACATGGCAGCATGGGTCTCATCCTGCTCTTACTGAAGTCCCAGGCAAATCATCCACTCAGAATGAGAGCAGCATTAGACTCCTCATTTGTATGTACAGTATAATAATGTCCCAGGTAATTTGCAATCCTTAGAGTGGTTATGATGAGAACTGACAAACTGTATTCAGAGCACAAGGACACTCAACTACCAATGCTTTACGAAAAGGCTGGAGAATTTTCTGCTACCCAGAAGAGTCTCACTTTTTAAAGTTCCTCTTACAACATAGCCAGCTCCTCTCTGGTAACTGGAGGACCAAGAAGTCTACAAGTTCAATTCAGCACTGATCACAGGTATGGCAAATCCAGCTTGATGGCTCCCTCTAAGTTACATACAAAACCGACATTTCCTTGTAGCAGAAGACGTGAATGATATACAGCTAGTAATTTTATTCATAGTGTATTTAGCAGCAAACCTGTATTCTGAGCAATAAATGTCTGTTGGCATGTTCTAGTTTCTTCTGCCTGTTCTCGAGTTCTTTCGTGCGTTGTTGTTCTCGTTGCAGTTTGCGGATATAGTCCACGGATGCTTTTAAAATAGTGCCCTTATTCCAGCGCATGTCCCTGGAAAAGGAGTGTTGGAAAAAATAAATCTCTCACCCATGTACACTGATCAGCTGCAATCTAGAGGCACAGCTGCAGCAAAGTTTACAGCAAAATCTGATTAGTATTAAATTCCAAAGGGGTGGCCGTGTTAGTCTAGGTCAGCCAAACAAAGAGCCCTATGGCACTTTTAAAGACTAACACATTTATTTATTGAATGAACTTTCGTAGGAGAAAATCCCACTTCGTCAAAGTGTCTGACTAAGTGGGATTTTCTCCCACGAAAGCTCATGCGATAAATAAACGTGTTAGTCTTTAAAAAGTGCCACAGGACTCTTTGTTTGGCTGATCAGTATTACAAACTATGGAGTGTGAAACGAATCTCGTGTAATGCACTAGGGGGAGCCAGAAGGCAACTCATTAGCAGGCAGGCTAGCGTACGGGATTGGGAGGCAGGTAATCCCGGAAGGGCAGGTAGGTAGCATTGTGAGGACAGAGGTTCACCGCTGCTTTCTCGTGGGGTGAAACCGCAGATCTGGGAAATTACAGGAGTCGAATTTCACACAGATCTCATCCTAGTAGTGCCGAGGGCCAGAACTGCTGAAGACGGAAGGACTCACTCAGCTTTCAATGATGTCAGTGAGGCTCCTTCACTAAGAGCTCAGGTTTCAAACCCTCCGAATGAGCAATTCTGGATTTCAACTTTGATCCCTGAACAGCACATTTGAACTCCCACTCACTAATGGCCAATTCTAGTGCTGGACTGCTGACTGGGAGAAAAGGGCCTGAGAGCAATGGACACCCCTGCCACGCAGCAGCAGGGCAGGATTCCTATGCTGTCTTCGGTCTATGTGCACACTTCCAGCTGCATGCAGAATACGGGCCCTACACATGTAAGTACGCACAGCAAGGGAAGGAAGGCTGAGTCCACACTCGTCCCTGCGGTGGGTAGCTACACACGCAGCAGAGAAAGCCTCCGGCCGGGCAGCAATGAGGCAGTAGACACTACACTGCCAAATACAGATGTGGATGGCATTGCTCGGACGTGTAGAAAGCCACGGATGGTATATAGCTTGGGGGCTCTTCCCGAGTTAACCATGCCTAGCTGTCTCTACTGCTGATTATACCCATGGTAGGTGGGTGTGCAGTGCACAAACTCTCCGGTGTGCACATAAAATGTACGTGTTAGCTGGGCACGCATGCTACTCCTTTGCTCTTGGACGAGTGGACGTAGAAACGGCCTCCCCTGTGAAGTCCGACTTTAGCTGACAAGACACTAGAACCCAAAGGTAAAATCTGCTCCCATTTGCACCGATTAGGGCTTAATCCTCGCAAGACAGTTAAGATTTGCGGATTGTTTGAAGGCATTGTACAGGCATGAGTGGAATGTGCACATATTTTAACCCCCCTGTCCAAACCCATCATGTGGATTTGCCCTTCGGTGGATGATGGTGAGAACCGGCATGTCAAGGTAAGATTTCAGTTAAGTTCACTGGAACATGGAAAGTATCTGGGTCAGCTCAGTAGCAACCAGGGACCCAAGAACTCCCAATTCACATAGTAGAACAGGAGGAAAGCAACAGCTTCGTTGGGGATGTTTTTGTTTGGTTTGGTTCTGTTCTGTTTGGTTAGAGGACTTGGGGAAGTATAATTTTCCATCTGAATTGTCATAGTGATCAGAACAATGGTCCTCGTGGTCTAGTATCTTACCCAACAGTGGCCAGTACTAGAGGAAGGTATAAAACCTCCATGGACAGCACTTACATACCCACATGCTAGTAGCAAAGTCTCTTTCTATCCAAGGCAGTTAGTGTCAAGAGTGTGATCAGACATCCACGGACTCAATGGACAGAGATTCAGGCCTTCAGTGATTGGCTGATGTCCTGGAGCATGAAGATTTCAGATCCCTTATATATTTTTATCCTAGCTATGGTACACTAACAAGTGAATTACTTAACAAAATTACTTCTGCACTGATGTGCAAGCCTGGACTTGTCTACCACAAGTTCACAGTCGATGTCGAGAACTGGAACAAAGCAAGAGTCGCTGTGTTTTTTCTCCTTTCTGAAAGGGTGGGGCAGTACGCTGCGTGCTCACAGACTCAATTACTGCCACATCCCCGCAAATCAGCCCTGTGCTTCTGCAAAGGCCAACTCATTTCCTAACATGATGCATTATGATGCACCGTCTAAAAACTTTGCAGAAGTTCCTCAAAATCTTCAAACATTTCAATTGCTATGAAGAGACTCGCTGCAGTGACCAGACAGAGGTTTGTCTACACAGGGAAGCTAATGTACAACAAGCCATGGTGTGAATTTCAACCACATGAGCTACTCAACACTTGTAACTCTCTTGCTGGGCCCTAAAAACGCTCTTGGAGTGGTTTAGCTAAACGCACTCCCAAAATATAGTAAGCGACTAAGCATAAAGGCACTCTTGGGAGAATACATTTTATTTTGGGAAGGACATTTAAATAAAAATTCACACACATTATCATTACTGAAGAGACCATACCATACTTACGGGTCATTTGATTTTGGAATCAAAGTGCCTAGTTCTTTAATGCGATCGTTAATATTAAATCTTCTCCTTCGTTCAACTTCAGGAAAATCACAGAGGAACATACATTAGTAAATATAATGCTTTCTGCTTACAGAATGCAGCCCCTTTAATTCAAACTTTTCAAGAACGCTTTACACTTTATACTTATATAAATATGTACTTTATACATTACTTAAGCTTTACAACATAGTTGTGATACCGTCTTATATGTCTTAGACTCACTTTATAATTGGAAAAATTGAGACACAGAAGCTGAGTGCTTTGTCCAAGGGCATCCTGTTTGTCAGTAGTAAGGCAGGAAAGGACCCAAGGTGCTGAATCCTGGTCTCATTCCTCAAGTACTTGGCCGTACTTTCTCAAAACCCAGCATGATTAGAATAAAAAATCTTAAGCCATACTGGACCATCAAGAAGAAGATGGTCCAATGAGGAGTTCTGCTTTCTAACGAACGCTGTGAGATTGTTTCTTGTTTTTAGAGATTATATAAAGGATCCTTAAGTGTCCTTTAGAATTTTTAAGTTAGTAAAACACATTCATGGTGGTAAATATAAATGTATATTCTTTACAAAAAATAAAGATACAGATATGTTTATACTTACGCACACAAGTTTAAAGAAGAAATACATGAATTGATTGCACACATTAGGTTTTAGTCAAAACCCCACAGGTTTTCCTGGCAGAAATTTGCATGGCCAAAGTCTACTCAGTTATACCAGTAAAAATGGAATCCTTTTGAATTTAGAACTTGGAACATATTCTAAGAAGTTTAATTTTTTTCCTCATTCAAATAGCTTTTTGAAAAACAATACTGTTTTAAATTCAATGGCGGGTTTAAGTAACCAACATGGGATCAATTTGGGATAGTTGATCTGTGAGTAGACCAAACAGTTGTGTAAATACCACACATTAAACCATCCAAAGCTTTGTGAGGGCTGTATTCCAACACCTTTTAAAAATTAATTAAATCCTTCATAATTATCGATATGACTTATTCATCGTTAGGAAGCATCAATTAAAACTTACTTAAGTTGTGATTGTCTTTTTTTTGTCTCTCTTTAGCTAGCGCCCTTGCTTCCGACTCTGTAGGAAAAATACACGCTGTGCACGTGAATGAAGTCATTAGAATTTTGGAAAGTCAAGGAATGCAACATAGCAATTTATGAAACACGTTTCTGGTGTCATTTATCTATCTCTGGGGATACCATACCGACGTAACTACATCACCACAGCTTTTCTGACATAACCCCATACTGTAGATGCAGCCTCCAGAGTCGGAAAGGGTTTTCCATTCATGTCGGAACACCACCTCCCCAAATTACGATAGCTACATCGATGAAAGCACTCTTCCAGTGACAAAGCTGTGTCTATATAGGTTCCCCCACCCCCCAACCTCTGACTGACATAATTAATTTCCAGAGGGGTAGCCGTGTTAGTCTGTGTACAGCAAAATTAATAATAATTAATGACATCATTAAGTCAGCCTGAAGCCTAAGAAAAGAGAAGGGACCGATTTCAGAAAGAAACCCAAGCACAATGCTAAGACAAGGATGGCAGTGGAAGATTTAGCCAAGCATTTTAGAAAACAATTCACTTCTTCAGAAGTTTAGCAGCAACAGGTGAAATAGATCCTGAGTGAAATTCTTGGACTCCACTCGAGTTAACAACAGGAAAGAAGTTAACCCAAATGTTCTAGAGGCATCTGCATTGCCAGGAACAGGGTGAGATTCTTGCAGACAAGAAAAGGGTTTAGAGTCTACAGAAGAGAAGACTGAGGGGAGATTTGATAGCAACCTTCAACTACTTGAAGGGGTGCTCCAAAGAGGAGGGAGCTAGGCTGTTCTCGATGGTAGCAGAGGACAGAACAAGGAGCAATGGTTTCAAATTACAGCTGGGGAGGTCAAGGTTGGATATTAGGAAAAACTTTCTCGCCAGGAGGGTGGTGAAGCATTGGAATGGGCTACCTAGGGAGGTCTTAGAATCTCCATCATTGGAGATTTTTAAGTCCCGGTTAGACAAAACCCTGGCTGGAGTGATTTAGTGGGAGTGGTCCTGCTTTTTAGCAGTGGGTTGGACTAGATGACCTCATGAGGTCCTTTCCAGCCCTATGATTCTACGATTCTATGAAAGGTGAAGTGAAAAATATTTTTAAGAACACTCAACCTGCAATTACAAGTATTTCTACTGCAATGCAAATAATTTTACTTAACGCATGAGAACACAATGCAAAACAAGTAAGAGGCAGCTCAACCATGGAAAATAATGTGTTTTCCTGTACAGTGGAAAGGAAAGGTCAAAAATCAAAAAAACCAACCCCACCCCCAACCTTACAATTGGAAAATGATTGAATAAATGAAAACAAAGATATTACAGATAAAATCTCTCACCATGATGGCAAGACTGCTTTCATAAAGAGCTTACATTAGAAAGTGTTTGATGATTCCTGATTCTTCAAACACCGATAGAAACAGCTGATTCCCAGGAATAGCCCCACTGACTTTTAGGCATTACACTTGTAAGGGTTTACAGGACAGGGTACTTGAAGAACAGCACAGGAGGAACAGATGCCACCAGTTTAACCACCTAACAGCTTCTCAGGCTGTCAGTTTCCCTTGCCAGTGAAGGCGATAACCACAAGATCAAGTGTGTTTTTAAAATGTTGGTTCTGGTGAACCACACCTAGATTTTAAATCGATCTTCATTTAAAAAGGCACCATCTACCTAATACAGAAGAAGCCGAAAGACTGTTCCGTACAGGGATGAAGGTGGTATGCGCGTTATTTACTGGAATGAAACCAACTAATGAGACTAAGGCCACGTCTACACTTGCCAGCTTACCGCGGCATGGCTGTACCAAGTAGCTGTGTTGAGCTCGCCTGCTCAAAACTAGCTCAACAAGCGGCCGTAGCTATGTTGGCGGGAGAGCTCACGCTGGGCAAAACTTAAATTGCTTGGGGGGGAGGATTTAGTCTCATCCAGCAGCTCAAATTTGGCTTCCACCTCAGGTATGGTAATTTCCACTTTTATGATCTCATTCTCATTAGCTACCCTACCTCTATCTCCCAGCTCATCTTCACTCTCATTAAAAACAGATGCAAAGTACTTATTTAGACATTGAGACATGCCTAGATATCCTTGACCTCCACCCCATCCTCAGTTTTTAACAGTCCCACTTCTTCTTTCTTTGTTTTCTTCCTGAAAGAGCATTCCTCATTCACAGACCATTTTTGGCTTTCTGTCCCAAGTCTTACACAAGTTTGCACTGTGTATCTGCCAGTCTGGCTGGTTTCCTGTGTATTCCCTCAGGCTGCGTGTTTAGCTTCCATGCAGAAGCTCAATTAACTTTTTGCCATCATGGACCATCCTGCACCTCGTGGCTATGGTTTGCATTCAGACTACCTTTGCCCAGGGCTTTTGAGCGGCACGTCTTTTTTAAAAACATCACTACACCGTTACTGAAATCCTAATGGCCTTCCAAGGCAATCTACCATTTTTGATGGCCACAACAGACCACAGTGTTTGTCCATTGACTTCTGTAGAGAGAAATATGGTTTTCTTTGCATGATGTGACCACGTCAGAAAGTCAATAGTGTCAATGCCTCAACATTGGCAAAGAGGTAGGACTCCCTCCAGAAGAGTCAGCACAGAAGAGTCCATTGAAGCTCCCGGCTGCCTAACACCTGTGGTTTTGTTCAGTCAGCTTGAGTTTGCAGAACACCAACTTAGCAAACAGGCAAGAATGAAGGCAGCCTCTAGCACGTCTACTACAGGTTGCATTTCTAGTGATATGTAAACACCAAATTATCCTCAGAGTACGTCTCCCATTCAGATGAATGCTTTAAAATTAGTTCTCGAATGTCTCTCTCGGTTTACATGTGTCTAAGGAGCACAGTGGGCAGAAATATAGGTAGCAGCTATTCTGCTTCAGTCCCAAAACGAAAGTGAAACTAAGATGGAGAGAGATGTCTCAGAGAACACCAGCTTCTTTCTTCTCCAAAATCTTGAAGCTTCATTCTAGATTGTCTCTGCATATGTTTGAATTTTAATATTGGACCAGGTTTTAAAAAACTCCTATCTTTTTAAGCTGTATGCTCTATCCTTTCCGGCTGCAAAGGACAGTGATTCTATCAATCTATTTCCTTCTAATAATGCATCTAAAGGTTTGGGATCGGAGCCTTGTTCATGTGTAAGGAAAGGCTGTTTTAGGACTTAGGTGATGAGATTATTCTGGAAAATTCCTAATATTTATTATGATAATCAATGAATAAATATTCATTCATTCCACAGTTCCTGACCACCTATATGCTGCAGCAAACGGTAATTTGAACCTTGCTACAGATCCAACATTCCTAACCTGACTGTATTCTTCTTCGTGAAATCTCTAGAAAAGCATTATGTTAATTCAAGTTGCCGTTGCAATTCTAGCTGGAGGAGCAAGCAACATGTCCAACCAAGAGATTAGGTAGTTATGTAAGAAATGTAAAGAGCTTTCTACTTCTAAAATGATGGCAAGGTTTTACTATGCACGCTGATTATAAAAACGCTTGGGTTTCCACACATTCTGATATAGTCCTTCTTTGCTGCAAAGCAAGCTGATGGCATAAATATGGAAAGGAAACTGACCCTGTTGTTAAAATCACCCGTAATGTGCTGTGTAGAGGAAGCTAACAGGCCCTGCTAGGAAATGCCCAGCAAACTGGAGACCAGAGCACCTCGAAATTTCTCTTTTCATAATTGAATTTTTAAAACCGTATTTTAACAAAGCAAAGAGTCCTGTGGCCCTTTTAAAGACAGGGCCCCTTGTCTGTTTTGCTGAACTAGACTAACACGGCTACCCCGCTGGAATATATTTTAACAAGGAAACCCTTATGTCAGACCACCGCAAGCGACAGCGTTTTAAGATCATTTACCTGTAAGCTCCCTTTTTATATTGGGAAGATTAGCTGGACATGAATTGCTGATGTTCAGCCCTGAAGGAGGTATGCCTTGGTTGCCATAAAGGTCAATCAAATTGCCCGACACAGGTAACTGGAAAAGATAAAAGGGAAAAGGATCACTTGCTGTGTCCCATCTGAAACACTTGACCAAAGCCAACATTTGCTAAGAAATCTGTTCCCTTCTCCATGTGCAATTGAGGCTCCGAATAAGGCTAGTGAAAAGTTGTCTGGATATAAACTGTAACAACTCTGGGAGAATTCTGCAGTCCTGGCTCAAAGGCGTGGTCCCAAGAGAGACAGAAAGCAAAGAATGAGACAAAATATAAACAATGCAATTTTTTAATACAGAAAAAAACCAAGGAAACCCAGGAATGTCACTCTCCAGGTGACAAAAAACTGCTGCAAAATAACTAACTAGCATTTTCCTATGTTATGATATTGTTCCCATTGAGTTACTTTTTTTAAAAAAAATTGACTATACTTGTATTGGGGGAAGGGGAAAAGGCCCCCAAAGTTTAAGGTACAACTGCAACAGGAAGCGCAAACTCTCCTATAAATGTACCAGAGTGAAATTGCCTAACAGAAATTGCACGTTTATATCAAGTGGACTTCTTTAAGCCATCTGTATTTAGCTGATTAGAGATCTACCTGCCATAGACCTAGCTTGATTTGTGATTTTCCTGTTCTAACATGAAACACATTCAATGGGGGGGGGGGGGCGGATGTCCCACACTTTTTTGCATTATATGGGCCATGGTGTCTCAAATCACTGAGTCTAATTACATCCAACTCCACTCAATATGCAGGGACATCACACACAATGCACACACTGGGTGCGTCTACATTCGTAAATTAAGTCAACTTAATTTACTCTGCGTCTACACAACACTTTCCTTAAGTCGACTTAAGCAAGCTGCTAAAGTCGACTTAAGGAAAATTAAGTCGACTTTGTTAAACCTCATTTTAAGTCGACTTTAGGCTTAAGTCGACTTTCTAAAGTCGAGTTAAGCCAGTGTAGACCTGGAGTAGCCCTAAGTCGACTTAGGGCTCTCCAGGACTCCCCCGCTGCCCTCCCCGCCGTGGGGGGGGGGGCACAGGGGGAGCCTGGCATGCCCTGCCCACCCTGCCCTTATGCCCTGCCAGGGTCCCTGTTCCCCTTTCCCCATTGTACCCAGGTACAATGGGGCAAAGGCTGAGCCCCCTTGCACTTGGCAAGGGATGCCCCCCCCACCACCATGGACCTGTCCAAGGTCCCCTTAGCCCCTACAAGTCGACCTAGGTGTCCAGTGTGGACACTCTAAGTCAACTTTGTAGGGTCCCCCCCAAGTCTACTTAAAATTTAGGTGTGAACATGCTAAGTCAACTTAGCTAAAGTCAACCTAGACTACACTCCTCCAGAGCCTGAAACTGAAGCCAGGATTCTCAAGTATCAACATTCCTCCGATGTCTAGCAAATATATTTGTGAACCCCATTCACAAAATGGATCTCTTTTTTTCCTCTCTTGGCTCTTCCATCAAGATGGTAACAAACCACTCAATAGCTCAAGTGGGTCCAAAGGTCCCCCAATTTTGATGATAACCCATCTGAGGGACAACATAAAACCACACAATGATTTTTTTCCAATTTCCTTAGGAAAAAAAACTTAGAAATTTACATTAAAATATACATTAAAAGAAAGTGAAGGTTGAAAAGTCAAGCATTCTGAAGTTAGGAAAGTTTTGAAAATAAGATGTGGTGTGTTTGCTTTGGGTCTATCCACCTTTGAAAGGCTCCAAGGAACCTAAGAAAAGTTGTATCCAAGTTACACTGGGGAGCACGAAAATGGACAAACTGTAAAAGGGATACACATAAAAAGCAGGATCCTGAATGGTGTGTCCAGCAACCACACACACAACAGACATTCCATGAAATACTATCACATTCTCCTTGGAGAGCATACATAAATGTTTGCATAAGAGATGAAAAGGCAGTAGCTCAAAGTTACTTAAAAGGCATAAGGGAGATGCAGAAAGGCCTATTACAGGAAGGGACAGCATACTGTAACGGTGTCCCTGTCTAAAACGCTGCAAAGGCAAATTGAGATTTAATACGTTGCCACATGCACATACATAGGTATCCTCCCTTTTTGTTTTAATCTGATTCTCCGTCTGGTTTTACTGCACCTCCCACTGTTTGGGAACTGTCTGAAGATCATCTTCAGCCTCCCAGAAGAGATAATGGAGTAAGACTATGTTCGGTACCCACTCAGCTTGCGATTGTCACTCACTACAGCGTGACAGAATGAGACCTCTCCCCTCAGGTGTGTCACTCTCGGGTGTGTGCACCCCCGATGCACAAGCAACACATGAAGGACAGTAGCGGTGTACATTTTCTGTCATTCTTTTTGCAAGATTATGTCAGGATTCAGGAAAACCACCAGAGCTATTGGAAGTTGTATTTTCCAACTAAAATAATGGATGGTTCCGTTGGAATTCAATGTAAGGCTGTCTTGGGAAACTGGGTGAGAGGTTATAAAATTGAACCATCTCACCACGGACTACATTAGCTTAGCTGGGATCCCAGCAAAACTATCTTCCTATCTTTCCCCAATAGAACCACTGTCCACATTCATTGTGAATTTTGGGTAACCAAGATGAAAAATGGTCTGTCTAATCAACAAAGCACCGTTACGTTTTGAGGTGCTCCCTTTCCACAACCAGGGCATCCTACCTGTCCCTTAGCGCTGTCCTATTCCTTAAAATTCCTTCTGACCTACAAACATCATTCCAAGACTAAAGAAGAGAATCGACGCTTGCAAAAAGGCAGATTTGAAAGGAAATAAAGCTATCCATTCAATGTATGCACCCAGGAAACATTCCCTTTCGGAATTTTGCTTAAACTTCCTTGGTTTTAGTGAGTTGACAGGTAAAATTCCCTTCCCAGCTCTGCTTTTTAAACGGAACTTATATGAGAGCCATGTATTCTGTATAACACCCCGATATTGCGCTACTGGAGACTGCAAGTAGAATGGTGGCCTTTGTGATGCATCTTATTGTCAGATCAAATAAACTCACTTCTGACCATCACTGAGGTGTGAAGATAGGACTTTGGCGGTGAAGGGAGAGTGCTCTAATTTATTACAAAAAACCTGATGCTTTTCGGTTAAATGGTGCTTGAACCTTGCACTAGCTCTCAGTCTAGATCTTCTATTTCAAATATCAAGTAAGCACTATATGTAGTCAACTGGGTCTTTTCTTATTTGTTTATAACAGAACAACAAAGCCTTTGTTATAGTCTAAGCTAAGCTGAGCTATTTATAGGTTGTGAGCCTCGGAGTCCTGCTTCCGTTCCAGGTTCTTTCACCTTCTAGTTAAATCAACAGTAAAACCCACAGATGGAACAGTCTCTTCCTTAATGATATTTAAAGCTACGTATGCTGGAAACTGAAGAAAACCAATTAACTGTATGCAATAGGGTTGGACTTTAAAGTTCACTTCCATTTCATTTATATCACAGGTCTCCCCAGCTAATGAAATAGGTCCACCCACGGGAGCCGACGTGAGTGAAGTGCAGGAGAGTTTGAAGGCCTCCATTACAGAGGCAAACTAGTCCATCCTTAACGTGAATCCTGGCATGTGGGACTAATGTGTTGTTAATAGGAGCAAGTATGCACCCTATAGATTTCCATAGCAGAGGTGGGTATTTGGAATTGCCCCATGGCATTTAGGAATGAATTCTGTTCTGGCTGTAGAATTCTATGCAGTGGCTCAGAATACGCCATTGAAACATTATTTTTATAATCTATTCTAGAGGGCTTTTCAATGAGGGATGTAACTAAGGCTTTTACACTGGAGCACATGAGCTTGGAGCACGGCCCTAGAACAGGGATGGGAGTTTGACAGCATCAGGCAGGTATTGTAAAGCGGTGGCAGGTGCTAGCTGTTAATTCTGGCATTAAATAAAAAAAGAAACAAACATCAGCTTAGGCTCAGATCCACCCAGCCAGACTTAACAGCACTGAGACCCCAGGCAAACAATTTTTTGGTGTCATCCTCTATGAAAGATCAAAAGAAGCCTATGTCAACAGTAAAATGACATAAATGCATGTAATTCATACCACTGAGTGCCACTCAGTCTTAGCACACATGCAAACAGAAGAACAGTAACTTTTTTTTCAACTGAACTTAAATATTCTCTCTCTCGCCCTTGCTTCGATCCTTCCATCTCACACATCCCTCCTTTCTTTTCTCTCTCTCGCTTTTTGTGTTCCCTCCTTTCTTTTTTAAGCTATCATTTTCCTTACTTCCTTATGTTATTTTTCTGCCCTCTTGCCATCTTCCCTTCCATCTCTTTCTCGCCGTATGGCTTCTCTACACACAGAAATTACACTGGTTTACACTAAAAGGTGTGATGTTGATCCATTTAGTTAAATCAGTGCAGTTTTGCATGAGGATACAGACAGATTTAAACCTGGCGTATGCCTATCTGCTTACCTTCTACCTGGTGCCAAGCTGCGTATGAATTTAGAAATCTAGGCTGCTGATTTCCCCAGGCTGAATTTAAACCTTCTTGGGCTGGCTCCATCAAGTCTAGGTGAAATGAGCTTCCCCTTTGCAAATTAGAGACCAGGATGACTTCTCACTATGAGTGAGGAAAAAAAATCCTCCTTCCTTTCCCACTAGCTCTGGAACTCCCTAAATCTGATGCCCAAGGCAGATCGTTATGCCTACACCAAAATCCAACCCCTTGTAACTGCTGTCCCACCACAACTGGTGCATTTTTTAAACCAAGTTCCACAGTTACTTTCCATTGTGAATTCTTAATGCTTTTCCAGAAAGCCCCCAATCATTATTGCCATGGCGATACATCATCCACTTAACCACTTGAGACAGCTGCTAGCAAAGTGTGTGGTGCTCTGATTTCATGCTAAAACGGAGGTGATTTAGATCTAGCTAGACAGGACGTTCGCCATCGGTACAATGGAAAGGAAAGGACCTTTGTACCGTATTTGCCATTTGCAGGGCAGGGTCCATCAAGCCAAGGATTTCTTCATTGTAACTTGATTCCAAGCTAATTATGTCATCAATGACATCATCCATCTGTAACAGAAAGGTGAATGGGGAAAAATGCAAATGACATGAAATTGCATTGGTAAAAGGATTTTATACAATATTAATTATTAGAGAGAGAACTCCAGCAATGCACAGTGCCCTCCTCATCAGGTCTCCCTGTCTCTGTTGGACCCTTGATACGTACACGTTTTCCCCATATTCCAATTCTGTCTCCCAGCAGAACTCACCACGAGCAGGTAAGCTGCCCTCAGATATCAGCAGTGACATTCTTTGATCACCAGGAGGAGTCAAGACTGAGTGGCCTGCAATATTCCCTCCCAGCATATTGCACTGGTGTGTGCAAGGAAGAAACCATAGCTGGAAATCAAGACCAAATGTGCCATAAATGGATAGGTTTAGGAGGTGTCAAGCAAGGAAAAGGGACACTGTTCCCAGGCCAGCAACCAGCTTGACAATTGTGCACTTTTCAGAATGGTTTCTTGTGGCAACTTCAGAGAGTTGTGCTGGCATAGCAGCTGGCTTGTGTATTCGTAGGGAGTTTGATCAGAGTGAGGTTTCATTGCAGCCAATATCCTCCACAGACTTGATTTTTTCCTGAAGTACCACTAAATCATGGACAGCAGTCAACATTGATGATACGTGCATTGCCGAGCATGAAAATATAGGTTTTACTAGCTGCAAAAGACATACATCATTTGAGACTAGCTAGCATATAACTTTATGAAAGAATTGTGGGACTTTACAAACATTCCTTCCTGGTCTGTCATCCTTCCCCTAACCCTTCCTTTTCTCTTCCCCATACCCTTGCATTTCTTTTGCACATCACCACTGCCAAAGATTTCAAAATCTTGTCCTGGAAATGGCTGCTTTCATCTCTGATGGAATCCAACTGGTTCACCTCCCTGATACTTCCCTATCAGCAGCTCTTTCCATAGGAAGTCCGGTTACCAAACCAGCTCCCAAAAACAGGGAGACCAGAGAGGAAAACACTAACAAAAAAACACTGCAGCAATTTCATATAGTAGACATCTTTGTAGTAGGGGAGTGAGAATTCACAACCCTGACTCTTATTATCCCTATGCTAATAAAAATATATTACAGTACTTCATCTCACATTATCAAATCCGACTGTAAATCTCCATAGAAAAAGGGTCGTACACTGCAGCATCCTACATAAAGTGATAGAATAGAATTATAAAGTATTTCTCCTTCCCACTGAAGTCCTGTGAAAAGTGCAACACACAGGAGCAGTCTTTAAAACATGCAACCTCCTCAAGACTTCTTTAGAATATAGAGGTTTTTCATAGGTTAAGACTGAAATGTGAAGAAGGGTGAATCCTTTTCAGATATATTTCTGAAATAAACTCTTAGAAAAGGATATCACAGATTTGGTTTCTACATAGTAATCCAGCTGCCCTTCTGCTTAGAAAATCCCTAACAAAGCAGGAGGCAAGTTTCCACGTTGCTAGCTATGGAAAAACATAGGCTCTCTTTATAAAAGGTTCTGTGCTCCCAACTCCTGTGTCATCCAGTACCTGCATGCATGACGCTCGCGAGTGTGTGTTGAGAGCTGGGCACTCGCCCTCCACCCTGCTTTGTTCTTCAAATTTATAAAGTCCCTGTGAATATAAAAAAGGGGAAAAACAAAGGAAAGCATGGACCTGAATTTACAGCTTAGTTTCTCTCCTAGAAGGGCATGGATGAGCCAGGGGCATGCACACACGTGCCTGATGACACAGCTGGTTTGGTTTCTAACTCCATAGAGAAGTCTACGTCTAAAAGGCTACGTCTACACTTACAGCGGCAAATTCACCGCTGTCAAATGGATTTATCCAGATCGATTGAGCAGCAGTAAAGACACGAACGATCTGGAGGGTCGATCTAGTAAAACCACTTCTTCAGCTGGTGTAGTGCTGCATTGACAGGAACACGTTTCCTGTCAGCCCGGTGCAGTGGAGACAGCTCGTAGAATGGAATTTACAAAAGTCGACAGGAGTTATGCTGTGCACTGAGCAGCCTGCGTAACTCCCATTGACTGCTGACAAAATTCACCAGCGGTGCAGACTGGACCAAAATGCGGGTGTGATCGCGATGATGGGACGGGGCTATTTTATTTTAAGCATTGACGCAGCAGGGTAAAAGAACAGGGAATCACAGTTCTCTTTGCATCTGATGAAGTGGGTTGCAGCCCACGAAAGCTTATACCTGAAGAAATCTGTTAGTCTTTAAGGTGCCACAGGACTTTCATTGTTTTTGTTATATACAGACTAACACGGCTACCCCTCTGGAACTGCTCACTGCATGATTAAAGCGATCGCTGGAAAAAGTCAGTCTGATAAGACATGCACATTACATTATTTCTATGCTATCAAAGTGAAGCATGGGATTTAAAAAAAATAATTTTAACAGAGACTTCTTCGCTGGTCTCATGCAGATGCACAAACACACCCCTACTTACATGCATTGGATAGTCTTATAGCTGTATTCATGCACCAGCATTGGTGCACGCATTCATCAACACCATGAAGTTTTTGGCTGCAAATGCGAATTCTGCTTCTGCAGGAGAGTTCTAGGCATGATGCAAGTGAAATTTTGCATGTGTACAAAGAGGGTGCAAGCGGTAATATTTTAATGGGTAGAAAATCAGTGTTATTTTGGGAAGGTAACTCCCTCGTGACTCATGAGAGAGGCAAGATGGGAGAGGTAGTTTCTTTTACTGGACCAACTTTGTTGGTGAGAGAGACCAACTTTTGAGTTTACACAGAGTTCTTCTTCAGGTTTGGGATACGTATAAAAATACAAGGTAGAAGAGATTGTTCAGCATAAGCAGTTAACACACATTTCATGGGCCTGTTTAAGGGAAAGTGTCCCATTAACATCCCTGTAGTCAAAGGACAAGGTGGGGGGTGCGGGGGGGGGCCCCCCAAGCACGGTAATGGTTTCCTTTGAGGATGAGGGCTGCTAAGTCCAATATAGAGTGATCTCTTTTGTGAAAAGTTATTTCAATTTTACTTTACTTTAAAAGAATCTTCTCACAATGGTTTGTTGTTTCCTTTCCTTTTTTTTTTTAAACGCCCTTTACTATTTATACTCTGAATGAGCCACAAAAGCATTATTCCAGAACGTTACAGCAAACAAACAAAAATGGCTTTGCATTCTCTAAAGGTCAATTACGCACTGTTCTGTGTATTGACCAGGCACAAAAAAGTAATAAGTGCAAGCTGAGTACAGTAACACCAAAGTTAAAACAAAACAAAAGCAAAACCCTGAACTGGGCCACATATTTTTCACCCCAAATATATGGTATATACATATTTTATATATTAGACATGACAGCTCTATTTTTCAATTCCACACCTCACCATAGAAGATAACCTTAATACCTCTATCTGGTTTAATCTTCATTGAAGACAAGTTACAATTTCGTTGGGCGTTAGACAATATCACAGCAGAATACAGACGCAGACAATTAATTACCTCTTTTTCACAGTTGGAGTTAAGCGTGAGCGTAGCCATTGGACTATTGGGTGCGCTGTTTCCAGGTCCAGGTGGCATGACATGATCACCACGCTGGTTTGGACAGGGCAAGCTCAGAGCTTGATTGGCGTGTTTACTAGCTAGAGTGGTAGAAAGGTATTGCTTCACCTGCTGCCTTTGGGCTTGCTGAATGTGATACTTGGTTGGATTTTCAAGGTGAGTCTGCACCTGTAAATATAAAATGAAAGTAATGATTTGTTGTTTCCTGGAACCATTAGAACATTATTAGAGGTGTGCATTTATCCCAGATATACTTCCTGGGCCAGATCCTGAGCTAATGCAAATCTGTGTCACTCCACTGAACTCAACTGAGTTTCTCCAAATTACAGTAATTGAAGAAGTGTCCATTTGGCTCCCAATGTACCAATAATTGCAGTTCATATGCTTAATTCAGCATTTCGGATCTGATAATTTTTCAGTGTTCTGTCGGCTTTAACTGATAACATTAAGTTATTTAGGTCTGTCTCCTGTGATCAGCGGTCAAGTGAGGGCTTTTTTTTTAAAAAAAAAACAGTAAAATATTTTCAATCCAAATAATAGACAAATGATAAAAATAAGCAAATCAATAATTACATTTTCCTTTGCATATAGAACATTTAATGCTTAGATATAGTTGGCATAATTTGAGAGATATGAGGATAGCCTTTTTAAACTATATACTGAGAATAACATCACAGAACAGAAATATTTCAATGTTGAACATCCAATTTAAGTTAGTTTTCTAGTCAATATGCTCATTAGACATTTTCGTAATCCTAAATTTTATATTTAGAGCAGCCTTTTAACACTAAAATTTTTCAAACGAAATTGCTCTTGCTGAAATGAGCCTATACTACCATGCAGGCAGTAAGAGAAAGACATCAGTATTAAAGCAAATTATTCTCCATTTTGAGAAATGTTGCTTTTAGACACTGAACAGAGTTGCTTTTATCAGCAGAAAATATAGAATAAATGGAAACGTTACATCAGACTCAAAAAGCTCATTACTTTTAAATGATAAATTATGGTAAAATTATTTTCAGTTCTTGAACAGCTATTTAAAAAGGTATCATATACCTACCTAATTATTTTTTGTGGAACAAACAAAATAAAATATATCAGATCATACATAGATGAAAAGGATTTAAATGTATAAGTTATTCAGGGGTACCCAATTATTTTTTATCAAGGCCCAAATTTCTTGATCAAGATACAGTAAAGGTCCAGACTCCAGAGAAAATAATTACAATAATACATAAAAGATCTGGGGGCGGGGGGTGTCCATTCAAAAGCATCTGGCAGTCTGGATTTGCCTGCAGTCCGCTTATTGACCACCCCTGCAGTAAATCCTTCTAACAGGCAAATTGATAACTCACCTGATAACGATTATATTCGAGCATTTCCAACATGATATTTATATAGTCCTGGCTTACCCAGGGAAATGACTTAGCATTTACCCTTTGTTTTCTGTTATCCCAGTTCAAAGGCTCACACACGGATGCACCATAAACAAGCTATTCTGAAATGGCAGAAGTTCCACAACAGCAGCTCAGGCTTATAATAACCTAAGCTAATTAGTTACGCACGTTGAGAAATAAACAGTTCACACAAGGGGCTTTTCTTGGAACCAAGAGAGTTTAGCCCTAAATATTGGTATTAATTTTTTTCCATGGCTTTGACGTCATGCTTTTTCATAAACATAAAAGGACCTTTTAAGTGATGGGCTATCGAAGTCGGATTGACAGTTAGCTCAAGGCCAATTCCCTATTCATCTTTCGTTCCAGTCATACCAAGGGACAATGGGAGTTTTCTTTAGCAGTAAGGTTAAAAAGTTGTATGTCCAGAGTAAGAAGCGGAAGCTACAAAAAAACGCTACCAGTTTCATGCACCGTTTATTGAAAGTGGCATACACTGAACAAATGTATGTGGTTTTCTAGTCCTATCCTGAGATAATATGTTTATTGTATATTGTCACCCTCCTCCAACCTTATTTACCCCTAACTGAATTTGGGGTGGGGTAGGGCAACACCCCCCAGTATCATCCTTATTCTTCTCACCAAACTCCTAGGGAATACCGGAATAAATTCATGCACACTCAAGTCTGATAAGGACCTAAAAATTGATGTGGCACTGTAGGTTACTAGTTTCTAGAAGAGCGAACATAGATTGCCAGAAAAGTCCCAACACATTTTTACTATATGCAATTAAAAAAGCCTTCATCCTATATTCATTGGCAAATAAAAGCAGCAAGGAGTTCATACTCTTAAGGAAATGCGTCAAACCGTTCCTGTTTAACCTCCATTGAAAGTGGGATATTAACAATTTATTAACTAGTATGATACTTGATTGCACTTGAGTAATTCGGTTGTGTGTGGCACTAAGACCCCTAGATTTTCCACTTCAACATGTGTACTGTGACTTTGGACACAGTCTTTAAGAAAAGAAAGACACCTATATGTTACCAAATGTGTGTCAAAAGAACTGTGCAAGTAATGGATTTTTCAAATTATTGGCAATTCTGAATAGAAAATAAAATAAAAATATAATTTCAGTCTTATGAACGTTTCATTTTGATTTTGAGGAGTTAAACATTTTTGAAGTTTAAAAAAATAAAGTTGAAGGAAATATTGAAAACAAAATGCCATTTGGAACTGCAAAACTGATGTTTCTGCATTTTTTCATCAAAAAAGTTTGGTCTGAAAAATTTTGCTGTTTCTTTAAACACTAAGATGATAAGCATGCACGATTAGCTTCTGTGTCCATACTAACATGAACACAGAAAACTAAAGCCCTGAAGACCATGGAACTTGCAAAGAAATTTGTGCAATTATTTGCATGACCTGATTATATCAGTTCCATGATTTAGTGTGCAATCAATTCAACTTTACAAGTAACTTTCTCGACAACCATGGCCCAAGCGAAACAGGATTTTCGTGGATGGAAAAAAACAGCTGTTTACTTGAAGAAACCCCCATTCCATACAAATTCATTTGTTATATCAATGAACAGCAAATCTATAAAAGCAGTTTTTGAATAGCATTTCTTTCCAAAAGGTTATTTAGGTTCCCAAACTTATTTTGAATTGGATAAGCACAGAATGACAAATTTCCCTAGAATTACAGATAAAAATTATGATCTCAATCACAAATTTTATTAACACATGTTTAATTACCATATGGTAGGTCCCAGTCAAGATGAGGACATCATAATGTGATGTGCTATACAAACATGCAGGAAAAGAAGCTGCCCTTATTTTCCCCCCCTCCCCTCATGAGCTGTTAGTTTGGCGAAAGGAAGTATTTTTTCCTAAATAGCAGAGCTCTCATTCAAGAATTTTGGTTGCCACTCATTTCTTCCCAGTTTTCAGTCTGACCCCTTCTTCTCATGTCCATCTGTGTGTTTTTCTTCACTCTCCTTTGGTAGAGAAATATTACTTCAGCACCTATATGGATCACGAAACTAACTCAATTTCATTCCAGACAGAAACCACATCAAAGCACTTCAGTGCACGAAGTGGGCACTAGTAATAACTGCAAGCAAGTATTCACCAGACCCATTAGCAACTACTTTACACAAATCTCCTATGATCTGCCAGAGGGTTGAGATTTCTCATTTCAGCATCACCAAGGTAAAACTATTGATTTAAACAGGACTCTGATTTATTATATTGCTAATCAAACCAGGATCAGGAGTTGAACAATAAAGGACAACCCTAATGCTTCACTAACAGATGTGAAAAAATGGAACACTACTTACCTACAACATAACAAATGATTCTGTACCATATCATACAATAAGAAATAATGAAGTATCAATAATATTAGAATAAACAGGTCACTAAGGTTCAGTTAACTGGAAGACAGATGGATAAGTGATGCAACTTGGAAAATAACACTAAAAACTGAATTAAAGGAAGTTTTGAAACAAACCGATCAACCTTTCCCAAAACAGGGTTTTACTGGAATAGCAAGATGTACAAGTACAGACTGATTGCCCCCTTCCCTGCTGTACGTCCCGTCCTTGGAAATAAGTGGCAGAAGATTGCTTAAGCAATGTCTTGCACATCACTCTGTAGAAGAAAGTGAGCCTCATCTGGAAGGAAAATGCAACCCCATAGAATGTTTGAGGGTATTTAGAACATGTCCCTGCTTTACTGAAAGTATTATATGGCTTTCAGAAAAAGTAGCAGCCTGCTGGAACTGAAATACTGTTGTTTTTTTCAATAATGGTGAACGTAGGGGCCAAGTTAACCCAGGTACTGTATGCACCTTTTCTTTGGAGTTTTCCTCCTACAAACACATTAAGTCTGTATTTTGCTATCTAGCAAAGGTTGTTCAGAACAGCACTAATATCCCATGCAAGTTACTACACACAGACAACTTGTTAATGCCCCTTTTATTACATGGGATGGATGGAGCAAGGTGTTACATGAAAGGGCTCTCTCAATGGATCATACTGTCCATGGTTTAAGTATAATCAGCATTACCATGATTCCCACTATACAAGCAGAGCCACAATAACTTCAAATGTACAAAAATGAATACATTAATTTTCCCCTGCTTTGATAACTAGGCGAGAACAGCTAACGGAGCTAGGGAAAACTTTCTCATCAAATACTTCACTATGGCTTAACCCAACACTAAACACACAATGCATATGGCAACTGTTTCCTCCAAGTCCTTTATATCCCACACTCAAGGTCAATAAAGGGACACCTCAAAAGCTCCATGGTGTCTATTGGTTTAGAGAACCAAAGGTATTTCCCATGAAGCAGGTTAGTGAGTCCAGAGTTACAATGTTAATTTCAGTGACAAACACTGGACAGAAGAGTCAAAGTACAGTACTATGTTTACTAGAGTTGGTTCCTGTAGGTGGGAACTACCTATGTGGCCTGACGTAGATTGCTGGAGCCGATGTTGTGTGGAGAAGGTGCTGGAGGTCCCTCCGAGGTTGTTCTGAGCCTGCTCCTGCATTGTATTCTATATTCTTCCAAAAGCTTTGAACTGTTGATATATCTGCAATTTCCAAGATGACCATCTGCATGCCATTGTCTGTTATCTCTTAAGGAACGAACTGGACTTATCTACAAATTCCTAATGTTCATGCTATTAGGTCTCCTCCCCAAGATTTTTCATAAACACGTTTCTCTGACCAGACTCTCTCTGTACTCTTAGCCTACTACTTTATGGTACTGCTTCCAACCCCCACGCTAGGGAGAGGCTCACCTGCTTCCCCCTACAGAGTCACACAGTTACAGTCCTCTGGCAGGCGCATGTTGGAGGAGATGTTTCACAAGGCTTACAAATTGTTCAAGGTGTTTCTCTGGATACTTCCAACCATCTCACCAAATCTTAAGTATAAGCTGGTGGGGCCTGGCCTCATTACACAGGAGGACCACATAAACCTCAACCCAACTTGGCATGGGACAGACAGACAGATTCTACATATTTTAATAAGATTTAAAGTCACTTGTATTGACTTATATTTTAAGTTCTGCTTGTTTCATAGGTTAAACAATACGACACATAGAAACAATCTATTTACACAGTGCGTTTACTTTTACTTGCCATTTTCATGTGCTTGGTAAGGCTTGTGAAAAGACCCGGTGCTAAAAATTTCTGAATATTCATTGAGTGTGTTCCCCAGCTCAACAGAGCTACATACTTGTTTAGCGTACTTAGTACACTCCCAGGCTGTAACTACAGTCATGGTCGGTGCTACAACAGAAGCCATCCCTTTGGTCTAGGGGAAGAAGTGTTTCATTTGACCTTCAGCCATGCAGCACAGGTCCAACTGAAGAAGTAAGTACTAAATCTGGCTGCAGGAGTAAGCAAGTATTTTCTGTGCAAGATGGACAGCATACTGAGTTATGGATTTTTGAGTAGCTTCATTTTACAGACAGCATAACCAAGCACATTTGGACAATGCTTTCTAGGAGGCAGTGTGGCAAAATGGATGAATCTTGAATCTGCCACAGAATCCATATTGCGAATCCCATGCTGGGACTCCTTTCAGGGGGACGGAAGGCCTTGACCATTTAATAAGAAGGTTTATGAAGGGCGCAGAATTATTAAAGCCAGCTAGAAGAAATGGGTCTGGAACTTATGATCTGCTGGTTCCCTGTGCACTGCATCTTCCTCTATGGTACATTGTTAAAAGAAGATTATTTTTTTCTGCGTTCTGACTGGAGGTTTCAGCTCTGTTTCCCACAGTAAAGCAGGATGCTGAGAAGCATGCTCCCTGTGGAAGGATTATTGAGAAAAAATTTAGCATCAGGGTTCTGTACTAAGCAATAGCAGTTTTCAACAGTTGGTAACATGACAAATCTGAGTGGGTTTTCATGCGGACACAGGATGTAACTCTCATCGCAAGTCAGAGTGATTTATTTAATGTAATAATCTTAAAACAAGAAAGTTATTAGCACACTGAACTGGAATAAATATGAGCAATTCTGAACAGAGACAAATGCGTGTTTGGGGTAAGGCTTCTACAATTATGGTATGAAAACTGGTGGACATTATGGATGTAATTTACGGCCTGGAAAGTGCCAGGATGAAGACTTGATTAAATGAAATTATAGGGGCCTTGAGCACAAGTCTTCTTGTTTGGCATTCTATTTTCCCTGCGATTAGGGGCACCTGCTAGAGGAAGCGAGGAAAGCAAAATTCCCATGGCTTCTGAACGTCACTGTTCATTCCTTTCTCATCAAAACTCATGTTACTCATAAAATAGCATCCATCATTTGAAAGACAAAATGCTGGACTGTTAGATGTGTTTTGCACAATAATTTAATCCAGCAACTAAATGGCTCAAAATTACTGGGAGTAAGATGGAGTTAATTAGATCATCCCGTAGTTGTGGTTTTTATTGATTTAGAGGCCACCGGGAACACTCCAAGTTGATCTAGTATTGTAATTAATGCTCTAGCTTGCACCAGTTGGAGAGAATGCTGTGAGTGTGGCTAATTTATAAACTTGTTGGACTGTATTATTAAGTGTCTATACAAAGCCAAAGTGTAAAAGGATTTGCTTCGTTTGGGATAGAGTTTTAAGACAACAGGCATAAATCTAGTTTATCTTGTATTATTAATCCTATTTCTTTTAGTTCACATACTTGTCGCAGCTGGTTTATTTTGGCAAAATCTTCATATCATAGGGATTCAATAAGCAAATTTATGATGTGGTACGATGCACAACAGAACTGAATATAAACTTAATATAGTGTGTGTCACATTACAATCCTTTCACTCCAATTTTACTTTCCAAAACTAAATTCTGCGAACCATTATTATGCATCTCTTAAGGAGAGTTGGATGAAATTTTTCAGACAAACGCCATTTTTGCCACATAATTCAAATGAGTCACCAAAGACATTGTGCAAGTTAATACTGAATACATCAAAATAGTTTAAAGCAAAATCACCCCTTCTATTTATTTTTATTTTTTTACAAGATTTTTTGTTTTGACATTTCTGAAACAAACTATTTGACTTTTCAATTCAAAATGAATTTTTGTTTTGAAACGTTCTGTTTGACCTGAAATGAAGTCTGTCTGTTTGTTTTAATTTTTTGGTTCTCTGAAATATTTGTTTTGTGTTGATTTAAAAACTATTCCCTCCCCCCATTTTTTTTTTTTTTTTTGGTTCAACCACTGAACTGGAAGATCTGTTATTAGGAAAAACTCTATTCTGAGGTCATTTAGGGCTAGCCTTCACTGAGAGCGGCAAATTAGCTGCTGGCTGTCAGTTTAAACTTCCTGATCAACTGCTTGGGTCTGTGAAGACTCGCTCAGCTGATCATGAAGTTTGAGCCCTGAACACCATCCTGGCAACTGGGGCTGCACTGAGTCGAATGGAGGCCTCCTCCCTTTGACTCTGTGCAGTGGATATGCCAGAACTAGGGAGGTTGGAACAAAGATATGCAAGTTGTAACTTATCTCCATTCGATTGCTATCGAAAAGGGCATACATTGTAGACCTGCTCTTAGAGCTATTTTACCAACTGGTGGTTTTCCTGCAACTGTTTGACAAGTTCTATTACATCCAATACCACTGACATACTTGCTGCGACTGTACAGTAGGCTAGTATCTGAGACAGTGGTTCTCAACCACTGTTACAGGATAGATTAGTGTGTCATGGAAAGCCGGGGAAAAGGCTGGATTCGGCCTGGGGTGGGTGAGCTGGTGTGTTCTGTAGGATCGCAATATGCCGCCAAGCAGGTCGCGACCCGCGAAATGTTGAAAATTGCTGATCTAAGATGCACTTTTTTATAGATGTTTTCAATTTCCAGAACCTGTTATTTCTGCAATATGACCAGGAACTCCTAACACTTGCTAATTCTGTAGGTCAACAGATGCCTCAGGAAAACAAAAACTTTGAATGTGGACACATTTCCACTATTCTGTGCTCACTTTTCATGCATGTTCCTGAAAACAATTTGATCAGAAGGAAAATTCAAGGAAACAAGATGGTTAAGCAAATTTTATTTTCTCACTGCATATTCTGAATTAAGCTATTCAGACACCTATTTCTATGAGTTCACTTGTCCATTCACAGTACCATGTGACCTATGTGCCCAATCAAAACTAACCAACGGAGCTACAGTTTTAGATAACCCAGTATCAATGCCCCTCTGCCTTATATATTGGACAGACAGGACAGTCTCTGCGCCAAAGAATCAATGGACACAAATCTGACATCAGAAATTGCAACACTGCAAAACCTGTAGGGGAACACTTCAATCTCCCTGCTCACTCCCTTGACGACTTGTTAATAGCTGTGTTGAAACAGATGAATAACAAATCACAGCTTCAAAGAGAGACTGCAGAACTCGAACTTATATGCAAATTTGACTCAGTTGTCTTGGGGTTAAACAGGGACTATGGATTTTTCTCGCATTACAACAAGTGATTTGACCTCTCCCTCCTCTATGTGCTGTTCCCCAGTGTTTGAATCCTAACACCTATTTTGATTTGCTGTTACAGCCTGACCTGATGCTATGTCATACACTCCCCTGCATTTAATTTCCTCCCATTCTGTAAGTTTCCTATCTTCAAAGCGTCTGACGAAGTGGGATTTTCTCCCACCAAAGCTCATGCGATAAATAAATCTGTTAGTCTTTAAAAGTGCCACAAGACTCTGTTGTCCCAGTATCAATGCTGTACAGCTTATAAGTGATCTACTAACTAAGAATTTTTCATCGAAAAATCTCTGGGAATTAATTTCAACTGCAAAAACATTCAAGCAAGTTGTAACCTTCCCAAATAGTAATTCGTGAACAGAAAATGAAAAGAGATGTTTTTGGCCTGTGTTCTTGCTTCTCCCTCCACTAGCCTTATGTTCCAACACCACAACTGATCAAGAGGCAGCATAATATGGTATAGTAAAGTTCTGTATTTAAGTGCAATTGTATAAGCAGGGGACTGAGGGGATTAAAAATCTCCAGCCAATATAGCAGGGATGGCCAAATTTACAGACACCCCCCAAGATTACCCTCCACCCCCAGCAGAATCCTCTAGCAACACCACCCTAGCTCTGTGCTCCCCACCCCAGTCTGGTAATCGGTGAATGGGAAAGGGGGGACATAAAGGGCTCCATACTCTGACTGTAAAGAGCCGCATTTGGCCCATGAGCCACGGTCTGGGCACCTCTGTAATATAGCCTCTTCCTCTTTCCCATTCCCCTTTCAACCCCAACTTACTGTGATGCTAGCTTATTCAGAGGAACTTAACAGTTTTACCTACAATTTGAAGGCTTTCAGAAAAGCTCTTCAGAGTACAGACTATGTCTACTGCTGTCCATGAGGCATCTAGCACAAGAGTACTGACAACACGCAATGAATCCTACATGAGCCATGTGATTTTCTGCCTCTAGGCAAGCAAGACAGATGTCTTGGCTACCATCTGTGGCCAACATCAGCAAGGAAAGGCCAAACCTGAGTTCCATATACTACACAGAAAAGAATCTCCTCTTCAAAAATGGCTCAGAAGCTTGCGAAACCGACCTCCCTATAGATTAGAGGCAAAACTGGACACAGGAACACACCAGACATTCAGAGGACAGTTATTATCCAAGTGAAGGAAGTAAAATAAATAAAAATGAGCATTTGTTCTATTTAAATTGCCCTAGGATTTGCCATTTATAATTATGGAGAAAATACCTTTAAGTTAGTTTTCCCAGATCAATAGCACTTTTTGTTGCTCAAACAGCTAAATGTCATGGGATTTACATAAAGTATACTACTATATCATTTAAAAACTAATGATACCAAAATACAAACCATAGAAACTCACATCAACTGAAAGAGCTATAGACAGTGGTTATGTCTACTTCATTGGAAAATTGGTTCCTAGGAGCAAAATATTCCAGTAAAGGACAGATTTTAGCTCTAAAGATCAATGACAGATTTTAGCTCTAAAGATTTTACCAATTTTGGGAAAAAGACAGGCAATTAGTGTGTTATAATACTTACTAACTTTTTGTCATGATTGACCCCACTCCTAAAAGAGTCCTCTATTTGGTAGCATTTGTAAAGCTGAGAAAATAGGGGAAAAAAAACATGAATGTAAAAATGTAACAGTTTTCCCCATTACGAACACAAGAAATAGGGGAAAAACAGAGAGAAAACCCACCACCAATATCCAAAAAATTTCTATATCCTTGACTAAAAACAGATACCTGTTGCTACCAGTGACTATTCAGGTATGAGACATTACAAAGATGTATAAATTAAGTAACAGGTGAGATAATGGCATCCAACCAGATAATCAATTATTGGCGTCTATTGCTTCTTATGTAAAGAAATTACAGTTATAACATAGGTAAGTTTCTATAGTTCATTCAGTCACAAACACTGAATTAACACTCAAACAGGCAAATGCTGATTAGACAAATTTTAGAAACAGTTTGCTAAAGGATTGTTTGATTAAGGGCTTTTTAATTACAGGACTTTAATTGGCATTTCTTGACCTGTTGTTTGCTATGATGTGAATGCATCTAAAAGAAATAGTATCCAAGATGAATCAGGAGTAGCTAAAAATGACTAAGTACAATCTGGAACTAGAAAATTTAGAAAAAGGTACACATTTCTTTTAAGAGTGTGTTGGATTTCAAATCTAACAATGTTTCTACAACCAATACAAAATTTTCTAACTGTGATTCATTGCAATTCCGTTTGCCAGGCCTAGAAACTTTAAACATTATCTAAAACTTCATGTTCTTACTGCACAGAAAAATAGATCTCTTATTTCAGGACAACAAGAAGAATCTTCATACCATCAAATACAGCTTGAATAACTCAAATGGTGTTGGAACAATGACTTGACTTATTCTCCAAGACATTCTCATGTGTAATGTGCAAATGTTGTGCAACACTACCACATAGTTTCCCCAGAACTTTAGAAGCCTGAAGTAGCATTTTCTTTAGCTGTTCAATGTTCCTTCCTGGTGAAGCCATTTCCAGAGCTTCAAGGTTTGAATTAATCACCCACCCGACTAACCGAAGATTTAATGTAGAAGTACATTGGGTTTTGATTAATCTTGTTCCCACTGGAACCACTCTGTGGTCAGTTACAGACAATTTATTCAATATAGTTTTCATCTCCTGCTGCTTTTTCACATCTGTAGAGAACATTTGCTTTCTCTTTATTTAGTCAATTAATGGGGATCACTGAGCTAAAATAGTCAGAAAAATCCTGTGAACAAGAACAGTTAGTCACTAGCCAGTCCACAGACATATAGAAGCAAGTTAACCTCAGCAGCTAGGATCTTTGGACAGTTAAAAATCAACCACAGCAATATAGGCAGTGCAGGGAAAACCGAAGAGTTGCTATTTAGTTGCTTAATTCTTCAGCTACTAAAATCACCATCCCCAAGCAGAAAGGCGAGGACAGATACAAATGAGGTATTGTAACTTCAGCAATACAGATGTCCTGATTTTATAGGGACAAGCACGATATTTGGAGCTTTTTCTTATATAGGTGCCTATTATACACCGCCCCCTTTATCAATTTTTCATGCTTACTATCTGTTTCCTAACTAGTGCAGTGTAAGCCAATCCAGTGGCTACCTACAGATGCCATCTCCAGTGAAGCAGGTCCCTGCTATTCATTTTGTACCCTTCTGGTAAGCAGTGCTATGCTAATATTTATGGCTTAGGAAACAGTTTGAAGAATCGACATTTGACGTAACTAGATACCATGCAAACATGACCATTATGGATTTGGAATTATAGAAGATAAAGAAACAGAGATGTTGGAAGACTTTCTCCTGGGTCACGCATGGAGCCAGCACGGATTGGGAACAGAACACAGAAATCGTATTTTCCAAGGCCTACCAAAAACCCCAACATGCTTAGGAAAGTTTTGACATATTGATTTAAAAGCCTCAACAACAGAACATTTTAAAGAAATGTTGAAAAATAATGCATTTTAGAAGTACCATTTAGTTTACTTTAATATATCGTTTCACCACCGCTAGTAACAGCACAAAGAACACTTGTTTTAAAATATGTCTCTGTTTTCAGGCAACGTACTTTGCAATTAATACTAAGTGCCACGGGAACGATTTAGTAAAGAATGAAGATTCTGTTAATTCAAAATAGTTCTGTGCAGTTTAAGAGCCTGGAGCTATTAGACGTCATAGTTAATAATAATTTTTTAAAAAAGTAAACCAGAATCTATACTACTTTGCCTACAGCCTGAAACGGCTTTTATGTCAGCCTGAATATGGAAAGGTTGAATAAGCCATAGCATACAATTTAAAGGCATTCATTTTATCACACTATTAACATGATCGTTAAAAAAAAACCTTAAAAAAAAAAACCACTGACTTAGTTCATATGAAGGAGATATAGGCTGGCTTCTAACTGAATTGCCTGATCTTACCATTCTGCTCAATGAGCTGTAAGGTTATTTATGTCTATGTTAAACCTACTGAGTTATAATAAAACTGTTTCAATACATCACTGAACATGATGATCAAGCATTTTAAGACTCAGGTTATCCAAGTCACCTTCATGCAAACTCAACTATTCACTACTTAAACTGCTCCATTAAATACAATTTTTCCTGTTGCCAGTTTTCTTTTGTCTAAACCAAAGGAAAAAAACCTCAAACAAGACATGAAAAAAAATTATGCAAAAAATTGAGTAATTGCACCAAACAATAGAAGTTATTCAACAGGCCTAAATCATGCTAGAAAGCAACAAAACCTGCCTCCGTTACTGTTTATTTTAACGGTGATCGCATTTTGCAGTGAAAATAAGTCACATCGCAATACCCACAATGCTTTTAATTAAATACCATCCCAAAACCACCAGCATCATTCTGCAGCGGGATTAGATAAGTCATCATTGTGTAAGTGGCATTTCATGAATTTATTACTGTTCACAGAACAGTGGGTAACAGAATGCTACAGACAAGTCATTCTCAGAGTAAGAAGTCTGCATTTGTGATTTCATTTCTGATTTCCGGCAAGTATAAATAAAATTGCATTAAAATAAGTGAGTTGATTCTAGTACTTATAGGCACATTTTCATATGCATGAACAGCAGATAGCTTTACTGGAATGAGACCAAACTCCAAACTCTGCTGGCTACTGAAGGTGCCCTCAATTCCTACACAGCCAGATCCTGTTCCCATAGCTGTCATTAGGTAGCTACCTACTGGCTTCAATGGGACCAAGACTGCCCTCTACCAATCATATTAAATAGAAGTTGAGGGTGCTCTGCACCTGCCAGGAGATTTTCAGTATCTTTCAAGAGCCCAATCCTGGGAGCCACACACAGCTAGATATAAAAGTGAACACCTTACTTGGGAACTATTTGAAAGCAGATGACAAGGCACCAAGTTCTGTGGCAGGTGTAACTACTGATTTCAGTGAGTTACACCAGCAGAGAATTTGCCCAGAAACAGTAATGGTGCTGCTCTCAGCCACACACCTTTCTATAGTGGAGTTTCTTTCTCCGAGCTAGACCCTGCATTAGGACAATGGCCTCCAACTTTTTGCCAGCAGATGGCACAACGCGCATAGGTTTCAATGGCACTGCCCTTCAGAAGTAGATTATGATCTCCTGGTTGGGGACCACTTCAGTAGAAAGTCGCACATCCTTGCCCTCTGATTCTTTCTGGTTACCTTCATCTTGGCCAGTTTCTCTCTATCTTTAAGCACAACTTTTGCTAATCCTTTATCTCCTCTCTGCTGTAGTTAAGTAAAGCTGTGACATCCTGTCAGTTACCTTCACATAGCCACACAGAGAACAAAAGTACCTCTCTCTTGGGAGCATCTTGCAAAAATTTAGCCGATCTTCATTACCTCGTCATGGCACCATGCCTCTTATTCTGAACTTACCCCTTCTCCTCATGATAACCGTGGCACCAGCCTCCCTCCTCAACTTGCCCCTCTCCTCAGGTGTCTGCTCTGTTCACAAGTCTGCCTAACACAACCTCCTAACATTGTGCTCCTCCCCACAACTGAAAACCTCATCCATGACTTTTTCTCTGTGGTTTCCCACATCCCCTTTCTGGCACTCGGGTATCAAAGAGATGAGTGCAATTTAAGAAAACAAGTAGATAGCTGTCTTTTATGTACAGATTGCCTCCCTCCATCTTTTTATGTGTTCACTACAGCATAAAGATGAATGACCAGATCCATCTATTGTATGAGCTCCCCCATCTCTTTTAAAAACCAAGTTGAATTTATCCTCCTTTCTCCCTACCGCCCTTCATGGACTTGCCGCAACCTAATTCAAATGTTCTGCATCTTTACTCCCTCTTCTGTCTCCTGTCCCTTAATAAAAGCTTGACATTACTTTCAAGAGCCTTCTTTCCAGCTCCTGCTGCCTACCTCACAGATCCCATCTCATCTTCACTCAGATGAAGTCCTCTCTGCCATCTCTCTCTAAAAGTGGAAGACGACGAAGAGAAACAGGGAGAGTCTAGCACTGCTCAACATGAATAGCATGCTGATCCCCGAAAAACACATTATAGAAGTGCCCCACAAACAAGTAGGATTACAAGAGAGTAACTGATTTCTACTGATTTTCCCTGACTGAATGCAAAAAACTAAGGATCCTGTGCTTTTAAACAGCCTCCTCTCCCATACGTCTAGGGTCTCTCCTCTATAGAATTCAACCTGATAACCTCATTACTAGCATCAATCATAGGCAATGCAGACTGATTCTAGAGCAAGAGAGTGCTGTTAAAAAAAAAAAAAAAGGAGGGGACAACGTGGTAATGCTTCTCAAAAGTGCTCGACAAGCGTTCCCTTTTAATCTCTGAGCAGACTAGAACAGTACAGAATTGACCGGAGTCTTCCAGTTTTTGCAACATAAGCACTACATAATGCAGAGTAATAAAGAAATTCTAACCTAAAATCTTAGCAGCAGAACTTTGTACGAATAGTCAAACTACACGAGGATGAGTGGCTACCATACAGAATGCAGAGCATTACATGACCTGGACTCAGTTAAGGATACGTGTTAGAAACAGTAGAACAGACTAGGTAGACAGACTGAAACATGCAAAATGGGGAACCATTTGGAAAGGGGAAAATCTTCTTCTGTACGTTCCGCAATTGACAGAATCACTTTTCAATAATATTCTGTGGATATCTTACCATACTTTCCCACCTTACATATATGAACTGCTATTAACCCCTTTACTCATATTACTCAGAAGCCCGACGGATAAACCTAATTATACCAACAGATACACTTAATTATTAATTTCTCTGGCAAGCTAAGGAGCTAATTAAGACATCCAGAACTCAAGGGTGGTTGCTTATAAGTAGAGAAAAGGATGAATCATTCATTCAAAACATTTATGGCTGGTCCAGCCCTATCTGTTCATTCTTTTTTCTGCTGTAATGCAATTAGCAGCAAATAACGGTCTTTATTTATATTATAGTTGAATCAAGACACCTCCAATCAGGCTCCAGGACACAATTAAATCAAATGCTGAACCAACACATAGGTAGATAGTTTCTGTCCTGAATAGGTTACAAAACAGATAAAGGAAGGGTATGTACAGATATGCATAGAATGTAACACACTGATCTCCTCACCCCACTCCCCAACATCACAATACCTACATATGATTTTGAGTGTTTGACCATGCAAAGGGATGCATGAATGGAGGTTCTTACTATGGAGAACCACCAGTGTGAGGTTATGCCTCCGTCAAGCTCTTTGCAGGATATGGGTCACACTTTAGTAGACAGAATCAGACCAATTCACCTTTGCAAGAAGAGTTCATAGACCATCCTTTAAAAATCACCTAATCTGAAAGTGAATAAAAACACAAATCACAAGGAGAGACAATATTCACAGCACACAAAGAATTAGGGTGTATGCTTATGCGCATACACGTGTGCATGCGAGAATCGTTCCTGTGCTCCAAAAGTTTAGGAGTGAATAAGTATTGCTCAGATATTCAAAAGTAATGTTTTTGTCAGAAGATCAAACCAGCTTTTGATAAGGAAATTTAGAGCCTCCAGGCGTGGTCTCAAAAGAATTCTATTTTAAAGGACACATCCTAAAAACCACTGCACATTTAACTATTCAGGTTCTCCAAAAGAACAAATGTTTTCAAAGAGAAAAGCTAGCATTTTCAGTTAATGCCATAGATATATTTTTATTTCACACACACACACACACACACACACACAC
>ML685770.1:20678900-20722712 GCA_007922175.1 Pelusios castaneus
CGCGCTATTAAAAATGAATGTATTTAATTTTTTATTGATAACACAGGAAAGAACATTTTAGCTATGCAGGGGTTGATACTAGGAGATACCGATATGTCTATAAAATACACGGCTGCTCACCATGAAGGTGAGTTAAGACTGCAAAGACAGAAACTCACAAAGGCAAGGGGAAACTGTTTGGGTATGCCTACATTGACAGCAGAAAATTTGTTGCCATCAGTCCAGATAAATCAATCTGACTGAGCAGAAGCGAAGACTCGCTCAACTGATATAAATAATAATAAATCTAATAAAACCACCTCCCCAAAAAGCATAGCGCTATATCAACAGATACACATTTCCGGTTGACGCAGTACAGTGGAAACAATGCATTAAACGGATGTTATTATGTCGGTGGGAGTTATGCAAGATACTCTGTGTAGTTTGCGTAACTCCTATCAACTGCAACTGACTTTTGCCAGCAGCGTAGACCAGGCCTTAGGCTCCAAATTTGAATTCAGTTTAGTGTCTTGCTTCTTAGCTTGCTTTGATTTCATGGCAAAAAAAAAAAAGAAAAAAGAAAAGTGGGTGAAAACAGCCAATTTTGTCATTCGTACTAAGTGCATAAAACCAAAGGGGGTGAAGACTGGGGAAGGATTTGGCTCATTGTTATTCACCCAATCCAGCGAAGTGAAAAGGGTCTGAAGAACGTTATTACGATTTCAGAGGTAAACTATAAGAAAAAGCTGGGAAGTTTCCAGGAGGCTTTAGGATTTATTTTTGCTTTCACATCACAATGCGATACGATTGCCACTCACATTGCTGGGGTTTTATTGCCTCTTTAAAATGTCATCAGCACACAGAGTACCAGCACACGAAGGCACAAATCAGCAGCTAATTATGGAGCTCCATCTCACAACAGAGTTGACCCAAATTTAGTTTCAGAGTCAGTCTCTCTCCACTCAGGTGATGAAGAATAGACACTATTAAGGGATCTGTTCCAATACTGCAAGCAATTCGGGCCCTATAGCACCCTGTTGATAGATGAGGAATACGGAAGCGCGTAACTGCAGCTACATTCAGTCATATTAGCGCACACAGTTGCAACTGCTACAGAAAAAAAATGTGGGTAAAAAGACAAAATTGCACCAAGGATGGGGAAAGAACTAATTTCCATTTGGTTTGGCTTAATCAGCTTATACTGTTCCCTTATAGTTGTTCCTTTAAATGGAGTAACAGAACAGGTAACCTACGCACGTAATTGGGATGCTGCATTTTCAACACAATATACTACCATCTACTTCTGACAGGAGCTAGGACTTCGCACAGAAAAGTAGAGAACTCAAGGAAAGTCTTGTGAGCTTTAGCATGGAGCACAAAAAAAGAGTTAAGATTTAAGTTAAGGGAGGGAACTAGAAGTAAGGACTAAGGAGCCTTGCAAGGACAAACCTAAGGAACAAGCTGATCTCACAGGAAAGCCTTGGCTGAGGTTCATGTCTTGTTATTTATATTAACCAACGAAAGGAAAGGACGGACGGACGGGAGTTGGACACTAACCAAGTGTGTATACTTCACAGAGTGTAGAGGGGCCATTCTCCTAGGACGCATTTTCTTGGTATACCACAACACGCTTCTTGACATGCCACATAATGCACTTTTGGGGATTCACTTACTGATGCCTTATAAAGAAGAAATGAACTTTCATTTCAATAAAGCCTATCAATGGCAGCAGAGAGCAGTGCCTGCAGTCCAAGACCTCATGACCTTTTTTAGAAAGGACGAGTGGAACTCTCACATAAACAATGTGAGTGGCTGTCCTTGGCACACTTCTCCATACTCTTGCCCAGCTGGCCGCGACCATGACTTGGAATGACATGTCAGCTCAGGACTGTCAACTCTAATAGTCTGTGAGGTTGCCTGTTGCATCATTTGGGAGTCAAAAATATTATCCATTCAAAAATCCAAAACAGAAGGAAGCAAGAAGAATATGTTCAAGACCCAGCAGAATAGGGAAATTGAAATCCCATTCTAAAATACCCTTTATAGAAGAGACGTATAAATTAAAGCAAAAAAAAAAAAAAATCATATTTCCTATGAGTTTCTTTGGACCACTCTGTAGCATTATATCCCTATCAAATGCTATAGGATGGTCCAATAAACCCATAGGAAAATAACTTTTCTATTAAATTCTGCCAGTTTTTAGAGTAATGTCTATAGAAATCTGGTTGTTTAATCCCTACTATATTGTATAAGACTTTCTCAATAAAGGAAGAGATTTAAATTAAAAGCATGAAAAAAAAATGAAATAAATGGCCATAGTTGCAGCTTGTGCTTAAATTTCATTTTCCATGGAAGTTCTTTGCTTTTAATTAACCTGTTCTGTTCTGTACTCATGCACATCTACAGAAAACTCATTTTAAAGGGAACGGAAATTAACTGAAGGCATTGGATAACTGGATATTCATCAGCTTTCCTCTCATATCATGACAGTAGACTATTTGAGAATCATCAGCACACAGTAGATACTTTGAAAAGAGGATGCAATATAGGTCATGCACTTTTCTCTATAACATTTATGTTGAGCAGGGCTGGAAACACAACGTAAGTTTGCAGTACCCTGATCATTACAATATTCTAGTCTCTATAACCTTTAATAATGTGGAGAGACGTATCCTTAGATTACATTAAAATTACTGTTTTCTCTCTCAGTTTATTGCTCTTCATTCTTGTATTTCCATTATATAGTTGAAGTCCAACTTCTCCCCCTTTTTGCAAATATTCAGTAAATATCACACACCTCCCTGCCCCTTCCACCCCCCAAAATCAAGGAAGGTGGGGTTTGGAGAGATTAAAATAGAAGAAAAACAAAATCTAAAAAGCATAAGTGGGAAGTAGCAAGAAAGTTCCTGAACCAGTTTGATAATCAGGTCACCAGGGTCTGAAGAAAACTTTGTTTTGGTTTAAGTCTAATGATAGAAGGGGTATGTGTGGCAACATGCCAGACCCCGACTTAAAAATAAAGCTGTGAAGTACATCTGTTTTGGTGACCCATGTGAAATCAGTTTTGTAGCCTCATTTCATTTCCCAGTGAACCAGCACCCACATAAACACCATGCAAACTGAGGATCCAATAGGAGTGACCACTGAGGCATTTGCAAGGCCTGAAGGGCGCCTAACATCCATATATGAGGGAAATGCCAAAGAAAAGAGCTGTTCACAGATGCAAAAGTACAGGATATTGGGATGCGTGGCACAAAAAAAGAGCAGCCTGGGAGCAAGTGACAGGAAGTAAGAAAGAAGTTTTGGGTAGTTGGGAGTACCCATTTTAGAGCCAGGGGGTGATTAAGATTGTAAATATTAATTCAGGAGCTTGCTTCTTTCAATCAGCTGCAACCCTAGTCCAAAGATAGCAGGCTGTCCTTTAACTGCTGAGAGTATTACCGTCAGCCAAGGACATCCATACCCGTTATTTACCACTTAAAGTTTTGAAGCACTAGGATTAGGAAAGCATGGCATTTAAGGAGTTTATATGCATGGACTTTTCCATATCACAAGCACATCTGCAATTTTCATCAGCAGGGCTGTCCTGGGGGCGGGGCAAGAGAGGAGACCGCCTTGAGTCCCGCGGATCCCCCACTGCCATGCTGCCCGCTCTCCCTGCAGCTTTTGGGGCAGGGCTGGAGAGCAGAGCCGGGCCGCCCAGCCCCCCAGGAGTGGGGTGGAGGGAGCGGGAAGGAAGAGCCATAGGGCAATTGGCCCTGAGCCCCTCACCCCCCAGAGAAGGCCCTGTTCCTCAGCAGATTGGGTGGTGTTTTAGCTTTGGGCTTCCAGGACAAATTGGCCTCTCTGCATAAAGATGTACCTTATCCTGTGGGTGCCAAGCACCCTCGACTCCTTGCTGAAATGTGTCCAGGATTCCAGAGTTCAGGGACTTTTTGTGGTTTCCATGGCTCTGAACCTTTTCAGATCTACCTAGCACGTAATATAGCAGCCTCACAGTCAGGGTCTTTCAATACTAATTATTCAATCAAAGCAATTAAGATCCTTTATGTTAAAAAGATAGTGAGCGAGTCGCTCTTAGATCACACCTACACTTTACATTTTTACTAGCATACCCATGTCAGCTAGGGGTGTGATTGCTTTTGCCAAGATAAAAGACCTACAGTAGACACAGTTTGATCAATATAACTTTTATTCTGGTTCCCCAACCAGAATAAGCACTTTTATACCGCTCTATCTCTGCCCCGATTGCGGTGGCTTTGCTGCTTTAATTATGCACTTAGAGAAGTCTTGACCCATCCTCAAGTTTAATAAGCCCCAAGTTTTCCAGTAGCCTGGCTCTGGTCTGTAATTCTGTCTTTCCAGTCCAATTCAGCCCAGTCACTCACTTCTGTGCTGGACAACAAAATCTATCAATGTCTACTTTAGTTTCAATGGTTAATGCTTTAAGGAATTCACAGAATTACCAAGGTCCCTGCAAGCATGAACAGACAATCACCCCCACCCCATTGACAAGGGAAAGGTTAGCTATATGTCTTTGGTACATTGCCCCAAGGAAGACAAGCGCCTCTCTTTGAAACGCTGGTTTGTTTAAAAACACACAACCCACGGCTGCTGATGTCAGCATGGTCATGTTAAAGCCATGGCGCAGATTCCAGACAAGTCAGTAACAAAAACTCTGCTGTCGGGAGAGGGCTTCAAGCAGTAGATTTCCTGAAAGCAGTAAATGCCTTAAAGGTCCTGTAAGATCCTAAACCCACATGAACTTAAGACTGGAATAATATTAATGTTTTCTTTTAAAACAGCTCCACCTTTCTCCCAGAAGATTTTATTTCACATGGACAAAGCATAAGCTTGGGGGGAGTGGGGCCGAGAGCCAATCGACCTGGGGGGACCCTCCACGCTGGATGGGGGTCGTGTGGACCAACCCACTCCATCCCCGGGGACTCCAGCCACCACCCCGCGGAGCCGGAGCCACCGTTGTGGGGGGTGAGCTGGCCCCGGCCGTGGACGCCAACGGGAGCCGGCCCCGGCCGGGGACGTGAGGACGCTGCCGCCAGCGGGAGCCAGCTCCGGGCCCGGCCTCGGCCCCAAGGCGGCCAGCAGGAGCTGGGCCCAGGCCTGGCCTCGACCGCGGAGTCTGAACGAGGCAGCGGCAGGAGTCAGGAGCGAGGGCGGGTTGGGCTGGCCCCAAGGCCTGGGCTCCGCTATCCCACTCCGCCCCTGGGCTGGTTGCTCCATCCTAGGGGTGTGGTGGGCAGGCCAAGAGGCCGGGCTCTGCCTTCCCGCCCTGCCCCTTGCCTTCAGCGGCAAGCCAAAGGCAGTGGCTGGGGGAAGCAGGCTGCAAGGCATGGGGGCCAGCGAGGCCCGCGAAACCGCAGAGCTCGGAGCAATCGCCACACTCACCGCCCCAAAGGACAGTCCTGAGCATAAGGAGAAAAGTGTGACTAAGGAGGCACCTGGCAAACTAAGGTCTTTATTAGGATCTATACAAAAATAATGCAGCTAACCATGAGCGAGGCAACAACGTAACCTTTCCTCCTATAACACACCTAACTGATGGATATAATATTGCAAAGTGCCTAACCCTTTCCCAGTCCTCTGGACTCCATGCTATCATTCTGTACCAAAAGTAATTCTGTGCATGGACAATTAAAGTTTAAAAAAAAAAATCTAATGAAGTGTACCAAAATTCCCCCACTGTTTCAGCCTGACAGTCTGTATTTCTATTCTTGTCATAATCCTGTAGCATTACAGCAACTGTTCAGTGTTCCATCCCAAGTGTGGCTATGTTTCAGTTGGATGTGAAGTGATCCCTGCATACAAGCCTGTGCAACAGTTAATCAAGTGCTATAAATTCCCCATTTTCAAGCGTCTGATGAAGTGGGATTTTCTCCCACGAAAGCTCATGCGATAAATAAATGTGTTAGTCTTTAAGAGACGTACTTTATGTTTACAGAAGTAACGCAAGATTTCATATGGTACCATGCGCACAACAAGTTGCAGACTGAACGTCCTCAGTTGGTTGAGGTACACTTATATTGCAATTTCTAAGTTGCCGTTCAATACTTACAGCACACTATTCCAATTTCTGTGCATTAAGCTTAAAGAACAGGTCCCAATTCCCTTTGAACCAACAAAGGAAGACTTTACTAAGTGGATTTACTAGAACTTTTGGAAACTCTAGTGCCATCTGGTGACATTTTAGGAAAACAATACTATATTTGCATCAACATGTGTTCCGATTTATTCATTCCACATGAAACAAGAATATGTTACATGAATTAAGGAAAGTTTTGGATTAACATCAACAGCCTATGTTTAAGTGCCATATATAGACTTTTTAAAACTGCAGGTCCAAATAAACTCTTGGATGCAAGTTAAGAAGAACTGGCTTAGCAACTCTCAGCCACCGATGCTGATATTAAACAATTCTGGCAGTGCTGGATGTCCCGGAGGATAGGAAAAAGATAATTATGTGCCAATATCTAATAAGAAACAAGATGGTCTACACAACTATAGGCCAGTTAACTTGACATCAATTTGGGGCAAAGTTCTGGAAAAGCTGATAAGGGATGCAATAAGAAGAATAATTAATACAAATCAGCCTAATTTTAAGAAAAATAGATCTTCAAAAACCTGACAACATTTTGATATTACAAGTTTGGCTGGCAATGTTAATTGTGTTGACAATAATGTATTTAGATTCTCTAAGGCTATGTCTACATTGGCAATTTAAAGTCGACTTAAGGAGGCTTAAGTCAACTTAAATTAAGCCACGTCCACACTAGGCTTTCATTAAGTCGACTTAAGAAATTCCTTAAGTCGACTTAATGAAAGCTTAAGTCGACTTTGTTACTACTACTACTCATTAGGTCGACTTAACCCTTAAGTCGACTCCTTAAGTCAACTTAAGGACGGTGTGGATGTGGAGCAACCCTTAAATTGACTTTATTAAGTCGACTTAAGGGTGATTAGGTCAACTTAACAAAGTGGACTAAGTCAACTTAAAGCTAAGTCAACTTAGTCCACTTTGTTAAGTCGACCTTAATAAGGTCGACTTTAAGTTGACCTAACTTTTTCTTGTGTAGACATAGCCTAAGACACTTGACTTGGTATTCTGATTAAAAATGTTGAGTGACCAAAAAAAAAGTCAGTGGGGTGCATATTAAAGAAATTAAAACAAGACTATCTAATAACTTACAAAGAACCAGTAAATAGGGAATGATCATCGAAATGGGACATTTCTGGTAGGGTCCCAAATCGATCAGTTCTTGGCCCAATGCTATTCAATATCTTTATCAATGATCTGGAAGAAGTTTGCGAATGAGACAAATTGGGAAAGTGGTAAATAAAAAGGACAAGTCAGTTCTACATGATTATCTGGATGGCATGATAAAGAGGGCTCACTTGTAAAACCTGCATTACAATACAGGGTCATGCATCTTGAAATCAAGAATGTTAATTAGAGTTGCATGCACCCAACTATTTTGAAAGCAGACACAAAAGGATGTGAAGGGTTATTGGTAGATAACCAACGAGGCATGAGCTCCCACTATGAGAGGGTGATTAATAAATGTGATCCTTGGATATTTAAGTAGGGGAATATCAAATTGGAGAAGGATGCTGTTACCAATCTATGTAGCATTAGACAATCTATGTAGCATTAGACAGACTGTTACTGGAATAATACTTCCAGTTTCGCCGTGCACACTTCAAAAAGGATGTTGGCAAACTGGAAAGGACTCAGAAAAGAGAGCAAAGAGTTAAGGGACTTGAAAAAAATCTGCCTTCTAGAGATACTAAAGAGGAGTAATCTATTTACTTTTTATCTAACAGAAAATTAAGGGTGATGTTATCCATAATACTTACATAGGAAGAAGATTTTTGATAATAGAGGGCTCTTTAATCTAGCAGACAAAGATGTAACAAGATCCAATGACTGGAAGCTGAAGTTATGACAAAAATTTAACAATGTGCAAATTTTTAACTGCAAAGGTAAATTATCTGCTGGAATAAGATACCTCAGGAAGGGGTGAATTCTTCATCACCTAAAGTCTATATTAAATGTCTTTCTAAAAGACATATTCCAGCTCAATCAGAAATTATGGGTGTGATGCCGGAACCACTTGATGAAGTTCTATGATCTCAGTTTTGCAGGAAACCAGACTGGATGAACATGATGGCCTCTTCTAGTCTTAAAATCTAAAGATCTGCCTTTCAGGCCAAAGGATTCCAAAGCTCTTGACAAAATGGTACACGACCTTGTACAGAGGGAGCACTTCAGACACAATTATATTTATTATTAGTAATATTGGAAGTTTCTATGTCTGGGGATAGCACAGAGTAATAACAGAGTAATACTACACATGAGAAGTCGAGAAATACAGAAAATCAACTAAAACAGTATGGGAAATGTATGTAGACAGACAGTACCCGTAAATCAACCAAGACAAATCTATTCCTGGCAAAATTCTGAATAGTCACAAGTTGTTACAGTCATCACGCAACTTCAGTTTTTACCCCTCATTTGAAAGGTTAAGCTGCAGCATTCGTGTCCTCCTCAACACTGAAGTCAGGGACCGATTCAGAGACGCATATGCTAAACCTGACACCACCAGTTCCTGCAGAGGGTGGGGATTCCTTAAAGGCTGCCCATCCAAGCACAATGGCCATCTAACCCTGTTTAGCATGTAGATTATAATGCATTAAAAATTTTACTAAAACTCATGTTTAAATGAAATGATCAAATACAGAGGTTAGAGAAAGAGTTGCTAAACATCTGGGTATGATGCACGGATTATTCAAAAAACACTAAATTTGGTTTAAAAGTCATAATATAAAGATTACATAATTTGCAATAGTCCAAATTAAGGGTAAGCAATTTAGATGACATATTAGCATCCCAATGGATCACTCATACCAAAAAAAAAAAAAAAAAATCATACTATGGAGCAGACTACACAAGGAGTTAGCCATGACTTCCAATGCAGATATCTCAAGCAGCAGACCCATAAAGCGATGCAGAAGTCCTGAGACCTGGCAATAAAAGAGCCATCACAAAGGGGAGAATTTCTCAAAGTATTACAAGACACTGAAAGGAGTGGTTGTAACAGAATTTAAGCAATCCCAGGATGGACCAGAAACTACATTCACTGGAATCTGTGGGGGCACACAGTTACAGATTGCTATTTGACAGCAAATGCTCTACACAGGTTATTCCCTCTGAAAAAAGGGGCAAGGAGTGGGAATCAGAATAATTAGTTTCTAGCCCTAACTTGGTCCCTGACTGTGACCCAATTACTTAACTGTTCAGTTTCATCTTTCCAATTTGTAAAACAGAGATGGGGAAGCCTGCCCTGTCTTTAAGATGTACTTTGAGATCGTCAAGATGAAGAGCACTATGGGAATGCAAAATATTGTCAGAACAAACGAACTGGAGTATTATTCCTTTTTGATTGCACAGTCAGAACTTCCATTCAGTGAATCAGATGACTCGGCAATAGCATCATTTACAGAGAGAGAGATCAAAACTGCAAGATGCACATGTAGCTTCTACCCAATTTCCAAATAAAGGGTTAAAGGAAAAAGACTAAGCAATATCTCAACTTGCCTGTTCCTACACTAAAGTAGTCAGTAAATTCCATCAAACCATGCTTTAGTAACAAAACCTGACAGGTACCTCTCCAACTAAGTCTTGAACATCTCAGGTTTTTATCTCCTCTCACTCTCTTACTTACCCTCTTTAATGGGAAACACAAAAAAGCACAAACTAAAAAAAATAAATCCAGATGATCACCAAAGAGAAATGCAATAAACAGTTATTAAGTTAGAACAAAACTGCAAGTTGTTCTTCAAAAACTGAAAAGCACAATCAAAACACCAGGCCCCGTTACAGACACCACACAATATTGTTTTTGTTTAAGAGCCAAGTTATGGACTTGAAACTTGTTGATAATGAACCAGCAAGCATTATTTTAAATCAACCAGTTTTATTAAATGAGCCAGAAATGAAAGAGGTAGGGCTAATTAACAACATTCCTTGACGAATTACCTAGTGGTGTGTGGTAAATCTCTGTGCGTCCGTCTTTATCCCCAAATTTATCCCTTACTTATTTCCCAAGAGGTTAAAGGACATGGGGTTAATTAAGGCACCAATCCAATGACAGACAGAATCATTCAAGGTAAGGTTGGGAGGTTTTTGTGTACTTTTGGTTTTCTTTTCTTTTCTTCTTTTAAAAGAAACACTTTTAGGCTTTTGCATCTCTGCCTGGTACGTCTTAATCTAATTTTTTTACACTACTGATCGGAAGGGGAAGGAAAAGAACTAATCTTGTCACGGTCAGGCAAGTTGAAATTGCCATGCAGTGCTGGGCAAAAACCTACATATTTGAAATTTAGCCAGTAAGAAATTCCTTAAGCCTCTCTTGAATGGCAGGAATGTCTCCAGCATGTCAGTTTCAGTTTATTCACTCTACAGGTTCAGGTGCTGAGAAATTAATGCTTCCAAACCAGCTATGTAACTGAAGCAAAGAATCACATTTGCGAGGCCACACAAGTCCTAAAAATACTTGAGTAAGCCATACATTTCACGTTTTAAAATTTAACCTGTGCCAAAGGTGTTATATTCTGGTGGCCCTTTTTAAAGCAGCCACCACCTCATTGCCAAAGAATTAAAAATGAAACTAAGCCACCAATATTCTGGGGTGGGTTGAGATCTTTGGCTTCTTTAGCAGCGATTAGCCTATGACCAAGACTTGTTTCCAAATTGAACTCTGAAATAAGCAGAAGTTGCACGTGCAGACCCAAGGCAAAGTGTAGTTCCAAGTCCTGGCATAGTACACAATGGCATACACAAAAGATGTCCATTTCATTTTCACTGGTGACGCATCAAAGTACTGATGTTTGCTAAACAGCACAAGAAAAGGGAATGGCTGGTAGTGAAGAGTTGGGACCTAATTTTACAAAATAGCTCCTATTTTGGGCCAGATTTTCCTACATTGCTGAGCATTCACATCCACCGAGTGCATTTGTTAAGACCCAGCACTTCCGAAAGCAAGGTACCCATTTTCCTTTAAATACCCAAATCTACATGCAGGTGCCTACTGTAAGCACCAAAATTGGAAAGTCGACTTATCAGATGACTACTCTGATGTCTCTCTAAATACAGAAGATTTGAAAGCATTCATCCTAAGCCACAGACTAGGGTAAAATCTTGCTCTTGTAGGTCTAAACCACACCAGAGAGGAATAGAGTTGATGAGAGGGGAAGTGGTTAGATCAGCCTGCTAGCCTTTGGCAAAAAATGAGTATACAGTAAGATGGCTTGGGGGAAGGGAAATGCGCTGTGTTGAGCATCTGATCACTGCTTCATCAAGGAGCAAGGAGAGTGCAGGCCCGCCCACCCATCATTTCATGCTAGTTAGCTGCTCCTCTCATCTAGAGATTAAATAAAATTCCAGTCTAATACTTCCTTGGCTACTGCATGGGTGGCTGAAGCTGAGAGGAAAGGTTCCCTGCACTCCACTTTTCATTTCAGCAGAGAACAAAGCAGGATTTGGTCCTAAAACACCAGGAGGTGGTCTATGGTAAAACGATGAATACACTGTTCAATATCACTGCATAGAAAATTCTTCCTTGTGTAAAGTTTATCAGTTGATGCATTTATTTTAATATATAATATGTTAAAAAACTAGGCTCACACACAGATAATTGTGGCTCTAGATGACCGTATTTAAATGCACCAGTCCAGCCTACATGGTCAGTCTTTCTTTTTTTCAGCTAAAATTCCGACACTGAGCTCTGCTCCCCAGACGCGTTACTTTGCTGACCTGTGCCTTGAAACTATTTGGAGACACGTGGCACTGTTAAGATAGCTCTCACTGTATTGAGCAGGATAACCAATGAACGAGTCCCAGCCCCTAAAAATTTGGTTAAACAAACAAATGGTAAAAGTACATAGGATGGAACATTTAATCCACCTGTCTAACCAGGCCTTTATAGAGTGATGAGAAACGCTTATTGGAGTTTCTCAAGGGACTGAGCCTAAGAACGAACAATTCAAGAGAACATTAAAGTGTCTGTGGTTTCAGCAAGCTTGATTACTTTGCAGAGACACTTGTTGCAGAATGACAAAGGAGGAGTCCTGTTGCCCTTTGGAACTTGCAGGATGAATGTCTCAAGCCTATCTTTGTTTGCATTGGATGGCATTGTATTTGTTCCACTGTTTACTCTTTAAAAACTTTTTTGTAGTTTTTCCTCTCTGCTTTGATGATACACTCCCTTTTGCTCTTCTCCTTGTTCACAGGCACTCGCTAATACTCTGGAGGTTCTGGGGCCTTTTTTTCTTTTCTCTTTCTTCCTCTGGTCTTGCATCTTCTGCTGCTCACATAATACCACATGCCCCATCACTACTAAGTGCTCATTTTCTTGTGGCTCCTGTGACCGCATCCACACTTTATGCTGTTGTCAGATTCTTCTGGAGGTGCAGGTATGAATTTTGGCCAAGAGGAAACTTTGAAATCAGCATCAGCCATGATGTCCATTACACACAGCATCCATTCTTAGCCAGCGGAGTGCAGTGGGCTATTCATGCATTAATGCTGAGTGGAAGGAGAACTTGTTGCAGCCATTGTTAACTACTTTAGTGGATGAGTCACAGAAGTCCTGCAATGCTTCTGAGATCCACAGCTATAGACAGCTCTTCCAGTTCTGATGGGGGATTATCTCTCTTCTACTGCTGTGAAACAAATAGTGGGACAGACTACAATACCCCTTTCCCAAGGATGATGCTTCTGGTTCCAGGGAGCATGCTCAGAGTTCACAAAGCCAGAGAAACATTTTAAAGAACTAGTGAGTGAAAATTATTGGACTCTCCCTAAAGGATTTCTCAGTCAGTCCCATCACTTGTTATCACACTTAGAAATGGATTACTGCATCTGGATTGTTTTCCTAATCCTTTAACTGGTTAAAAATTGGGAAACAAAAGTCAGTTTTCAGAATGGAGAGCTAAAGAGTAGTACTCCCCATGTAAGGGTCTATAACTGTACTGTTCAACATAGTCATAAATCATCTGTAAAAAAGGGGTAAAGAGTAAGGTTGAAAAATATGCAGATGATACAAACTTATTCAAGACAGCTAATTCCAAAGCAGACTGTGAAGAGTCTCACAAAACTAGGTGAATGGACAACAAAACGGCAAATGGAAATTCAACGTTTATCAATGCAAAGTAAATCGCATTGGAAAAAAAATTTCAATTACACATATGAAATAATGGAATCTAAAGTAGCTGTTACCACTCAAGAAAGATCATGGAGTCACTGTGGATAGTTGTCTGAAAACATCCACTCAATTTGCAGTAGCAGTCATAAAAGCTAACAGTGTTGGGAAGCATTAGAAAAGGGATCGATAATAAGACAGATGTTGCCTCTCTATAAATCCATGATACGCCCACATCTGGAATATTGCATACAGATCTGATCACCCAACTCAAAAAGATATATTGGAATTGGAAAAAAGGTACAGAAAAAGGCAACAAAAATTATTAGGAGTATGGAACAGCTCTCATAGAAGGAGAAATTAATGAGTTAGGGACTTTTCAGCTTGGAAAAAAGATGAATAAGGGGAGATATGATAAAGGTTTATAAAATCATGACTGGTGAGGAGAAAGTCAATAAGAAAATGTTATTTACTCCTCATAACACAGGAATTATGGGTCACCAAATGAAATAGGCAGCAGGTTATAAACAAATGAAAGGAAGAATTTCTTAACACAACACTCAATCACCCCGTGGATCTCTTTGTCAGGGGATGTTGTGAAGGCTAAGACTAACATGGCTCAAAAAGGAACTAGATCAGTTCATGGAAGACAGGTCCATCAAGGGCCACTAGCCAGGATAGATAGAGATGCAAAACCATGCTTTAAAGTGTCTCTCGCTTCTGTTTGCCAGAAGCTAAGATTGGTCAACAGGGGATGGATTACTTGATGATTACCTATTCCTTTCATTCCCTCTGAGGCACCTAGCATTGGCAACTGCCAGAAGATGGTATTCTGGGCTAGGTGGACCACTGTCTGACCCAGTATGGCCGTTCTTCTGTTCTGAACAGTCTTACCAGTCATCAACCCAGGTGTCTGCAGAATTCAAGAATCGGGGAAAAGTGGCATTTTACTACCATGAGCTCTTTCCTCCCAGATGACTCTGCAATTCTTTGCGAGTACATGAAATCTCTCTTTCACTGCAGGATGATATGTAAATTTGGCATTCCAAGAGTGTACCGTGAAGACCCATCTAACCCTCAGCAGGGCATGCGAACATTTAGCATCACATCAACCACCTATGGGACTAGCCGTGCGATTTATCATGGAACCTATAACCATCTCATCTACTCCCCGCCCACTAAGCTATTTTTCCCCACATTTATTCTAACATACTAACGCTTCGGCAACAGCAAACAGCACCAATCCACCTGCTAATGAATTTCTCCTCCCACCCTCCTTCATCTTCCCACAAAATGGAGTTTTCCCTGAAAAGGTAACTCTGATTGAAGCTCTGGAATGGAGATATTCAGTCCTGGATTAGCATCAGCTTTTTCTTAAAATTGCAATTCATCTAAGTGCTGAACCACTTGCAATAAAGACCATTATCTACTATGGGCGTTCATCGATGTAGGGAAAGATGATCAAGGTCAAGTATATTGCATACAGCGTCAGGGCTTGAGCAACCAAAAACTTGTGTATATTGTTTCAGCTTTAAGTTCAAGTACAGTACTATGCATTTTTGATCACTAGTGAGCACTCGGCCATACACAAAATTTCTCTATTTTATCTCCAGTGCTTGACCAAGAACTCTCAGTATAAGCTGTCTCCGGAGCAAAGCTACATATTATCCTGAGGTTCTACTTCTAAGTCTTCAGTAAACACTTTTAAACGACCTCTGACCCAAGAACCCAAAGATATCAGGTCATAGCTAATCAGACAGGCATTTTTACTGAAGTAAGAACTTAAGAGTTAAGCCTATAGTAGATTCTTTATGGCGAGATGTTTCTCATTTATCAAAAATCTTTAGGAAGCCAGCTATTATACTGAGACTTTCTAGAGTTCACTAAGAGACTGAAGAGAAATTGCTCTCTCAGTGTAACAGTTATACTTGTTGACAAGTTTGCCAACCAATATCTCTATTTAAGCTGAAGGCAACAGTGTCAAATCTGTACAAGAATTCCAACTCCGCAGTTTTTCTTTGAAACTCTGATTTGTAATCAATTTGCTTAAGTACAGCAATTAATATATCTTCCATGGAGTGACCAGGGAGATTGAAATGTTTCCCTATTGGTTTTTGAATGTTGTTATTTCTGATGTCAGATTTGATTTTCTCCCACATGTGACACATAAATTTGTTAGTCTTTAAAAGGGCCACAAGACTCCTTGTTAGTTATATTTGTGCCTCAGTACTAACTGGTCTGACACAAAATGTTACTTTCAAGTCAAGATTGTCCATTGTGTTTACTGGCCCCACTGCTTTCTGAACCTTCTACTAAAAACTGAAGTTCAAAACACAAAACCAACTTGCAAGCATACCCAGAGGTGGCTTTTGGGGTAAGTGAAGCAAGCGTACTCCTTGGGCCCCAGACAGTAAAGGGCCCGTTGCCTGCTTCACCTACCTCAAAAGCCACATCTGCCTCAGTCGGCAGCAGGGAGGAGCTGGCTTAGGGGGCTGTGGCCATGTGGGACGGAGCTGGGGCCAGAGGGAGGGGTCAGGGTGGTGAGGGGGGCCCCCACAATGGGCCTTTGCCTAGGGGCCCCAGTGGCCAAAGGCCACCTCTAAGCATACCTCTTTTAAATCAACCTGTAATAAGACAAAGTCAGTCATGCAACACAACCACATGCAGTACTGTGGTAGATGCTAAGATTTCACTCTTGCTCTTCTTCAGAATTGCAAAATAGATCTTCCCTAAGGAAAGAGATCACAGTTTCAATTCTCTGTTTCTATCTGGACACACAGAGTTCTACCATAAGCACAGCGAATATATTAAGAGCACACAGAACTTCTTGATAGCAGGAATATTATTGCAGGACCAGGCTATTTCTGGACAGCTGCATACAATAGTTAATTCGCACCGCCCAAATGGCATTCCGAGTATCTTATGAAAGGCAAAGACAGACGTGGTCTCTGACGCGAAGAACTTTCAATTTAATTTTCTCATCGCTCCTTTCAACTGCAGGTAGAGGTGAGAAGGAAAGGCAACTTTTTGACTTTGTGCTCTGGGATTCAATAATTATTTTCAAAGTAACTACAACACAGAAAATAAATCAATAAAATACAAAATACATTTATTGTAGACGGTGCGCCAGGATAGGCAACAGGTTAATCTAGTGCAATATCAAAGGCAACAGGTTTATCTAGTGCAATATCAACAGTCAATGATTAAAAAACAAGGGGGGAAAAAAACCCATACAATAGGAAGACCACAGATTTATTACTATGATATACATCAGTGGTCTTCAAACTTTTTTCCTCGGGACCCTATTGAAAAAAATCATTTATGCCCACGACTCAACAATTACATCTTTGAGCAATGCCTTCCAATCTTCTGGCAGCAGCAGCAGGGGGTGCCGCAACTTACCTGAGGGGCTGTGATCCAATACTGGGTCTCAACCCTAAGTTTGAAAACCACTCCTATAGATGACACTGCGCAGAAATCTTGCGCTGAGAATGGTTGGCCGCTGGGCCAGCCAAAGCAGCGGCATTAGCCGCTGTCTAGGTGAGGAATTCAGGGAATAGCTACCACACTGTTTCAGCCGACACACTGGATTCACTTTAGGCACTGGTTTTGTGTGACATCAGAGTCATGTGACTAGAAACGATGACTAAGACTGGCAGGGAGCTGGACAGTGGGATCAGCACAAAAGCAAAATCTGGCCCCAACATGAGCAGTTGCAGCTCTCACGGACTGAATTGGAAATTGCACTCTCTAATAAAAGACCTGAATTTGGTTCAGAGAGTCTCGGCAGGACAGCAATAATAATTTGCATTGCCATAGTGCCTAGAAGTCCATGTCAAGGACAGGTTTGCAATCTCAGCATAAGCAAAAGACAACCGATGGATACAGCTAGACGAACGGGAGAACAAGGAAGCAATAAAACAACACTGGGTGACCTGATAGGCAACCGTCTCAGGACACGAACAGCCTAGTCACCATCCAGTATTTTGAAGAGGCCCCAGCACAGCAGAGTTGAAAGGAGAGCGAAAAAGGATCCAGCTGGTGTAAAGCAATGGAATTTTACTTGGAGTTCCTTCAGGTTAAAATTATTTTAAGTGAGTAAGAGGAAGAGGAGGAGATGACCGAATGATAGAATATTAGAGTAGGAAGGGACCTCAGACGATCACATCCAGTTCAACCCTCTGCTCAACCAGGGCCTAAAACACTGAGATGTCCTCAGTATTTTATCTGCCTGGCAGTCTGTGTTCTGCTTTGGCATCTAGCATCCCTGTAACCATATTCTGCTGAACACACAGTGTCTGAATTACAAATAAAAACTGTGTTGTAGATTAAAGTAAGTACCTCCTTATACCTCACCCCATAAAGACTGTTCACTGATTTACCGTTATATTCACTTGCATCGCTTTGTCATTTCTTACACACACCCAGGTGGGTCGGATCTCCCACACTTAAACCACAGACAGACCCATTCGCTTAAGTAACTCAATCAATATCTGTGATGTCTCTGGGGAAAAAGGACAGCCTCTCAGGTTCCATGCCATTTAAGATTTTATAGCCAGAAGCTGGGACTGGGCAACAAGTGATGAATCGCTCGATAACTGCGCTATTCTGTTCATTTCCTCTGAAGCATCTGGCATTGGCCACTGTTGGAAGACAGACTATTGGGTTACATGCATCATTAGTCCAATCCCATATGGCCATTCTTATGGTCTTAGGTCAAAAAGGAACACCTTAAACTTTGCCCGGAAGTCAGACAGTCAGAGCAGACCATGGTACACAGGTGAGTATCATTCCGTAAAGCACCATTTAACGATCAGCACCATTCTACAGCCACTGCAATTTCTGAACAGTCTGAAAACATAGCCCCATTTCACAGTCACACTGTAGTAATCCAATGAGAGGGGTGAATAAGAACAGCAGTGTCTGCGTCCTAAAGAAAAGGCTGAAATCTTGCCAAGCCCAGATAGTAAGATCCATTCTTGGCAGCTGACAAGAATGTGAATGCCAGAAAAAGCTGGGGGATCCAGCAATAACTTAAATTGGAAGTTAGCAGCAGAGAGTCCCTAAAACCGGAGTGATTTCCATTAGTGTATTTCCACCAGCCTGAGTGTAATCTCAAACCTCAAATAATCTAAATTCAAAATTTCATCCAAGACCTGACTCTTCCCAACCCTCCCAAGTAAATCTGTCCACCAGTAGAGCTGGAAGAGATGGAAACTGAATTCCAAACCTCTTTGCTAATCCTTAGTAGTCCAAAATACATGAATTTGAACACAACTGGATTAACCCATGTGGAATGCTTTGTAAAACGTCTAGTATCTGGACTTCCTGGATTTTTCAGCAGTAACACTATTGAGAAACTCACGTGGAACCCTATCAACTCCTACAATGGTCTGACAATGTGTTAATGGCATCAAAGGGCCAGCTGAGAGCCAGTCTTTAGATCTCTCTTCATTTGTGGCCAAGAGGTCAGCCATCAAAACAGCCAGAGTGCTTTCTATTCTGTGTAAAGGCCTAAAACCAAATTGACTGGTATCAAAGATACATAAGGAGATGAGATAACTGGATTTGCTTCACAGCAGACCTCATAGTCTTCAAGACAAGGCAGTAGTAAGAGGAGAGACTCTATCCAGATTATTTGGCATCCAATACAATTTTAAGATTTACTACTGTAAACGGTGCGTAAGGGACCCACGATTATTAATAGTCTCACTAAATAAAGATCATAAATAGAGGTAAAAGCATTCAAGATAATCCTTGTGAAGTACAACTGATGCTGTTTCTCCAGCGTAAGGGCCTTGAAACATAACTCTGCTGGTACAAACAAAATAATAAAATCTTCACAAACGAAAGCCTTAAACTTGCACATTCCTTGGTTCGGAACTTTATCATCTAGGGAACAACTCGGGAACCAAAATATTTGGGCTGGACATTAAACAAAAAACCCCCCCGAAAAACCAAACCAAACCAAACAAAAAAAAAAGCCCAAACCCAGGCGAACTATGACCCAGGCTTCTGGCTGAAACACAATTGTGTTGGGGCATTCCCTCTACATAGGGCTCTCAGCATGCACCTACCGTTTACATTTCAGTTACTTCTTGGAGAGCAATAGAAGTGGTGGCCTGATGCACTAAAATTCCAGACTGCTTACAGGATGACTGCATTACTTGGGATCTTAGGCAGGGGAGGGAGGTAAAGACAGGGGAGAGCCATACACTTTACATTTTCCACTTTTGTTGTCCATAAAGTGTGGTGAACTTCCTCCCTGAACCACTAGTTCTCAACTTCAGCAAACACCTCACTCCTGTGGGAAGGGAAGGACGTCAAAACAATACTCAGAGTTCAATCTCAATCAGTTCAGAAGCGTCTGACACACAAGCGCCTTGACTAGTACAGAAGATTGATGGGCAGGAGAAACCCTACTTACTCGGTGGTTGAGTCTGAGACATCAGTGTCTGCCATAAAGTCAATGGGTGAAGCAGCAGCAAATAAGATCTGCAGTTGTTGAAGAATGGGGACAGCAGACGTACTGCACAATCCCTGAAAGGTGCTGCCTAAGACATTTATGAGGGGGGACAAATCTGCCAGGCTCTGGGGGAGTTTTGCCTTCCTCTGTTGCATGGGGCACAACTTAATTGCTGGTGGATTCTCTGTACCTTAAAGTCTTTAAACCATGATTTGGAGGACTCTAACAACCCAGTCATAGATTAGAGGTTTGCTACAGGAGTGGGTGGGTAAGGTTTTGTGGCCTGCATTGTGCAGGAGGTCAGACTAGATGATCATATTGATCCTTTCTGACCTTAGAGTCTATGGCTATGTCTCCACTGGCAAGTTAGTTCGAATTAAGGAGGCTTAATTCGAAGTAACTAAAGCCATGGCTACACTAGGCGTTAGTTAGCTCGAATTAAGGGCTTCCTTAATTCGAACTAATAAATTCGAATAGAGTATTCGAACTAAGGGGTTAATTCGAACTAACTAGTTCGAATTAACCAACGTGGCCACGTTAATTCGAACTAATTTCTTAGTTCGAATTAACCGGCCATTGAAATGAATGGGGATCGCTAATTGCAAGTGCTTGCTTAGTTCAAACTAACATTCCAGTGCGGCCATGCTAGTTCGAATTAAGATCATTCGAACTAACTAAAATTAGTTTGTATTAGTTAGTTTGAGCTAACTAATTAGAACTAATTTTAGTAAGTGTAGACATAGCCTATGAAATTAAAAAAAAAAAAAAAAAAAAAAAGCAGTTCCTCAGAGCAAAAGACCATCTTTACTATGGGCAGTAATGATGATGCTGTGATCACCAACCAGACACCCTAGGTAAGACCAGACAGAAATCACCCCATAGACATCAGGAAGGGTCTCCAACTAGACAAACAGGTACACATGGGAGGAGTTGGATTAAATTTGCCAATTTCACCAAAGACATTAGTGAACTTTCCTGGGTTCTAGGATCTGAGCACTTCATAACCTTTAGCCTTACAACACCCCTTTCATGCAGGGAAGTGAAATTATCCCACTGTTATAGATGGGGAAGAGAGGCAGAGACAGACTCGGTGACTTACACAAACAATCTATGACAGAATAGGGACTTGAACCTGGGTTTCAAGATGAACAAGTAAACTGCATTAGGAAAATCATGATTCCCAGAGCCAGCTTCTATACATTTGTAACAGAAAGCTACTGACGCTTGACCTATTTTTTAATACAGGAGTTTGTTTCACACTTTAAAAATGGATTCAGATCTGACATTAACATAGTATGGAATTCAGGGCTCAGAAATCCTCCAGCAAACAAGGTATTTAATTAACACATTTAAAATTATTTTGTCCTATTTTCAAACTCACGGTATATCAATCATTTTGCATCATTCTCAAGTCAGTCTGTGACGTCTCTGCAGTCTTAACTCTCAGTGTTAATTCAAGCCAGTGAGAAATGGATAGCAGGATGTAGTTAATCTGATGCATTCCTCATGAAAATTTAAAGCAGCCTGCATCTATTCCGAACAGTCAATTTCAGCTTTGCAGGAGCAGAATGGAATGCCACAACAAATCCTATTATAATACAGGGCCCTAACATATTGCTGCAGTTGCATTAGATCTTCTACCAGAGAATATCGGTTAATTACCCTTCATTAAGCAATAGAAGTTTTCATTCCAATGGGTCTTTCCCTACTACCCTAAGATAACCCACTCCACAGCTCAAACGTGTAATTAGGAGCACATAGCTAGTCACATTAGGTCATATTTATTCATGTGGCCATAAACAACACATCAGATTTTATTATGCAGGTTTTACAGCGATATAGTATTTAAGGGGGGCTAACATGAATTACTCTTCTTGTGCTGTATAAAGTCCCTTCATAGCACACATTCTATTCATGGTTTGTATTAATATATTATTGTTTTATTAACAAATTATTGTTCTAGTTACATAATATATTATTGGTTTATTAACAACTTTTTTTTAAAAAAAAAATCATCCAACTCAAGGCACTTTGTTTCAAATTTGCAAATATCATTAGCCTTTTTACACTGGTGAATGAGGCGAGAGTAGTAAATAATTTGGACAAAGAAAACTTCATTGTGAAATATAAAGGTAAATTATTTAATATGTCCCTAAGCAAATTTTCATTGTTTTAAAATATTTTGTGATACAAATTTACTTTCCCAAATGCTTATTTTTCCCAAAAGACATAGGATACCCTAAGTCTCGTTTGTTTACCCTATAATCTTGGACAGCTCTGCTTTTAAAAAGCCACTTTACAGATTAACGATTATGAAAGTCCCGTTTTTGTCCTGCATTTTGTGTAGTCATTAAACCCAGGCTATCAAGATAATAAACTTACTTATTTTTACTTATCTAATTAAAGCTCATGTCCTGTGTTTATGGAAGCTGGCCCACAGCTTGAAACAGGTGAAGTGCAAAATATTAAATCTCATTTACCGATTAGGTAGCAAGTAAGTTACTCAATATATAGCTGGCTTTCAGTTTCTCTTATCTACCTACCTACCTACCTATCTACCTAGTGTGAATTCCACATTTAAATCTGATTGCTTCTTTAAAACATACATGTACGTCTGTGGTGAAATGCTTGTTCCATTGACATCTTTGGGAATTTTGCTATAGATGTCCATGGCATCACAATCTCAAGGCCTGGAGTTTTTGTGCATTGTGATTTTCTTATAGAACCCATCTGCACCATTAAAAATAAGAGACAGTGGTGAGATTCCAGCAATTTCCATAAATAAAAAAATCAAAATTATACAGGTTTTCCCCATCCACAGGGGATCGGCCATTTCATGAACGACAGTGCTCAGAAGATATGAGTTTGTGTAATGGTTTGCACTTGCTGAGTCAGATAGTGCCAGCATCGATATTTATTTTGCTGTAAGATGTAAGTCACCACGGAGCGACATGTAAGACGCCTTTCTGGTAGACACCGTTTTTTTTTTTCCTCCATCATCAGTACTGATTTGGGGGTATACTGCGTTTCAACACACAGCCCAAAGTACCGGATGTTGCAAGAATTCCCTTTACCAAGTGGAGCACCAAAAAGCACTCTGCCTGAAGGCCGCAAAATACCTCCCGGCACACAGTGGGAGCACACTTAGCACCATTGCCCTTTATAGGGCGGGCCTTACTCCCAACTTGGGTCAACAAAGAGGATGGAAGCTGAACAATGCAGCTCCCTCCTCCCGCCATTTTTGGGGCACACTCTGCTTTAGGGAAGTAGTGTGGGGGCTTTTCCATGCGCAAGGATCTCGCTTCTTCCTGATCTCCAGGCGTGATGCCTGGCAATCCTTAAGCATCCTGCAATTATGTATCCGTGTAACAGCCTGGAAGAATCTGCCCCCTTAAAATGTTAAGTTTATTAAATGACTGCCCATCAGGTACTACCCAGCAGCTTCTTTCAACCGCTGATTCCTTTCACATACGAAAGAGGGCATTACATATCTCCAGTAGCAATGAAACTTAGCAGAAATAAGCCAAATCTCTTGCTATAATTAAATTACATAGGCGGCATAAAACGTGGGAGAATCAGAAACAGAGCCGTTTCACTAACACCAAATGCCTCATTTCCTTGTTAATTCATGTGTTTCTGAAGGGAAGACTATTTCATGTTAGAGTCTACTTCTATCAGCCAAGTGTGCATCACAACTACATGACAGCATTTAGGCAAGACATTCAGGAAGTATCTTCGTCACAAATTTTTAATGGGACAATAAATTATACTTTGTTCATTTTAATAATTCCTGTATTGGGTGGAGGAGAAGAGTCAGAAAATTAAAGTCGGAATCTGAAATTTAGATATCTTCTTTAATTTCCTTCCACCTCCCACCCCCCCCCAATGTAAATGCTATACTCAATTCTGACCCTATTTGCTTCTTCAGGAACTCCCGTAATGGCATTTTTACTATTCTTTTTATTTAACGAGACAATATTAACACTGATCTCAGTGATAAATACTGCAGTAACAATGCATAAAAGTACGCATACTTAACTTGCTGGATAATCCACAAATACAGTTTGTTTTAAGATATAGTTATCCTAAATCTACCAAACTATTTTTAAAACAAATCTTAAAATGGATCTGATACACAATACTCTGAAAATAGCCTATTGCAACCAACTTCAATTGGATTTACTGGTTTGTGGTTTGCTTACTGGCCAGGAAGAGTTACTAACCTCCACATTGTAATAAAAAGGTAACAAAGAAGGAGTTGCATGTGGCAGATAAAGCAGAATAAGTGGGCAAATACTGACATTTACTTTGATTTTGCATTATTTCATTTCTCTCTCCAATCATTTTACATTTCTTTTAACAAGGCATTTCACGCTACAGTACTCTATCTCAATTTACCCTACATGCGTGAAACTAAGCCTGTTCTTCTTACAGTTTTTCCCAGTAATTAGCAAGCTACATAGTCTCTGGCAGCAAGATCCTAACAAGCTCTTACAGTTTCTAGTCTAACAAGGAACTCAAAGCTACTAACGGCAGTCAAAGCATTTGAGCAAAAAAGGATTACAATGGCTAGCTGCAAAAGGCTGGAGATTCACCCGTATTTCAGACCAAGTCCTTTTGTAATGGGTTTTGACTAAGTATTTAAAACAATTATTTCCCAGAAATTAATTTGTTTTAAACGGGAAACTCGTTTAAAGTATTATTTTAAGAGGGGATCTTCAACTATTGACGTTTTGAAATGAAAAATGTGTTAATTTTGCAAGTAACACTTGCTGCTGAGATCAAAGTTAAAAACTATTTCTTTCCTGGTACCGAGACACTGAGTTAAGCTAACCAGGAACCCAAACCTGCCACTTATTTGTGAAGTTAAGGTGCCCTGAACAGCCATAACCACGTCACTATTACATAGACTATGTTTAGACCCGTGTGAGAGCCAATGATCTGAAGAAAATCACACTCACTCACCTTGAGGACTTCCATTGGTACCTGGGTAGCAGGGGGCAGGTTGGGAGGGACACTGACGTTGATGGCTGGAGTCTGACTGAGTGGTACTCTCTGCTGCATGAACTGGGCTGCTTGCTGCTTCTGTTGCTGCTCCCGACGTTCTTGCTCTTGCATCTGCTCACGCATGAGCTGCTGCCGTAGCAAAATTCGTGAGGTCATACTGGAAGAGCTTAGGGGAGGCTTGGAAGCTCCAGGATGCTCCGAACTGCAGGGGGAAAAGCAAAGCCACAGACATCTCTCAGTTTCCCCAGTTAGAATAATTATGATGCAGGTTTTGCACTTGCGGGGTTACACGAAGTGTGAAACACAGTGGCTCTCGCGAAGAAGAGAATGAGTAATAATATGCTGCCCAAGGTACGCTGGAATTTGGAGCTGATCTACTTTAGGTCCTTAGAAGCCAAATTAAGCTAAATTAACCCGATTATATCTAGGCATTGTTTTAATTTTGCTCTCCAGCAGCAAAGAGGAAATTTTTCAGTTTTATAAGTCCAATGCTTATTAACATTATAGTGCTGCAAGAGTACTGACCTACAACCGTGCTCAACAGGGTACTGTATTTCTTTCACACTCCCATTTATAGTGGCAATGCTTTTATTCAATTAAAAAAACTCCAAAGAATGTATTTAGTGTCTTCAGAAGTTTAACAGGAGTTTACATAACCCTTTACCCGGGTCCTGGGGTTGAGGGGAGCGCTCCCAACTCTACTGAAGCTGGATACTGGGACTGGAGTTGCACCATGTGTTCACACCTCCCTGAGAGGACATGGAAACCCCGCTACACTAACTTGGTGTTCAAGGGTGGGTTGAAGCAACTGCCCTCTGCACAGCATTAGCGTTCCAGCAGATTTTCTAGGAGTAGTAACAAGCCTGACATGAGAAGTAGGATTCTGGTGTGTATAGGGCAGCCAATAGCAACAGTGTAAGGGATCCATGCTAGGAGGGAAGAGAAGCGTAGACAGAAGACGCTGGGAAGAGCCCAATGCAATGCAGGTTCTTCCATGGGTAGAATGATCTGGCACATTATTTGTTCCCAACACAGCAATTAATACATATCCCATATGTAAGCCTATATAGACACAGGAAAAGCAGGGGAGAGAAGTGGAGAGGGAGGTTGAAGACGAGAAGATACTGGAAAAAGTATTTATTTTTTCATTAACAAGTGACACAATCAGAGGTGTAAAAGGAAGACTGAATGCCACTGAATTATTACCCAGCCTGTTCATTTTCATAGAATTATAGGGCTGGAAGGGCCCTCATGAGGTCATCTAGTCCAACCCTCTGCTAAAAGCAGGACCACTCCCACTAACTCATCCCAGTTTATACCAGGCACTGTTGTAATCATGCTCTTATTTTACTTAGATTTACAGACGTGCTAAAAAGGCCAACTTTAAGAGGATTATAAGAAAGTTAGTGGTTCTGGAACACTCCCATTTTCATCCATTTAAAATCATAACAAAACATTCTGTAAAAAAAATTATTTGAGCAGATTTTTTCCAACTACTATGCTATATAATGACACGCAGTGGGTTTTTTCAGATCTGATATAATTATTTCAGTCACACTTTATATCAACAGGTTCCAAAGGGGTGGCCATATTAGTCTAGTTCAGCAAAACAAACAAGGAGTCCTGTGGCACTTTTAAAGACTAACAGATTGATAATAAATTTGTTAGTCTTTAAAAGTGCCACTTTATATCGAGGGTCTGTTTATAAAGAGTTAATAAATGAATAATAGATGTGTGTTACAGTAGTATGCAAAATAGTATGTGGTATAGATGATTACAAGTACATCAGCAGATTGTGTTTGAAATAGGCATAAACCACCTATTGACCTCTTGGATGCATTTTTCTTATTAGGTTAAAAGTATATAAACAGCATTGGTCATACAAAAATTAAATGGCGTTATGCCCATTATAATTTAAAATGTAGGAGTGCTTATTAAATTGCATTCAAATGACAGGCACTACATTAACATGATAAAGTGCATCCAGTCCAGTAATGTGGCAGATTTTCAGGCGTGCTCGGAACCCAACCTCTCCCATCGAGAAATCCAATCCTCATGCGCTCAACAGTTCCCATTGCTCTCAGTGGGAGCTACACTCTCCAGCAAATCTGGCAAGCCATGCTTCGAACCAGTACATTCAAAGTGAATTGTTCACAGTAGGAATAAAAAAGGGAAAGGGGATATTTTGTTTAAAACAAAAAAAATCAAATCCTGATTTTCCAGAGCACACAATCTAATTTTCCTTTTAAAAGGAGGGTAAGGTGTGGGGGAAGAGACTGTCTTGCTATTTAAGGCCTGTCAAGTCGAAACATTCCCAGAGAGACTGATCCTTTTGATAAAACAAGAGAAAACCTTTGTGGTGAAACTAATGCAGCGGTGGAATAATCGCACTAATTAGCTGCTCGAGACAAGTCATTGATGGTGATACTCGCAAAAAAGCCTTTCAATTAACAGTGAAGTATTCTCACATCCAAAACTAAACACAGGTTCTTTAACTTCGCTAAAGTTTGGAAGAGCTTTTAAAAGACATTTCACACATTTCCCAACTGCAGAGCTGTTTTTATTTTTTTTTTTTTAAAAAAATCGTTACGTACTAGAATAGCGACAGGTTAGAGCTGAAATAGCATTTGTTAAATTCCTGGGGTGGGGAGAAAGGAATCAATCCCACTCCTAGAGTCAAATCAATGGAAATTTTATTTAGGTTTATAGACGTGCTAAAGAGGGTGCCCATCCTGAGGTCTGCAACCTGTGGCTGCAGAGCCACACGCAGCTCTTTGGCTGTCCCCTTGTGGCTCTGAGCATCAGGCTCCTCCCACCACCAGGGGACCTTGTGGGCAGTCCACTCCTGGTTCTGGGCTTCCCCCTGCCACTGGGGACCCTGCGTGGATCCCACTCCTGGTTCCAGGCTCTCTGCGCCAGGGGACCCAGCGGCAGGCACCTTGGCCCAACTCCCAGCTCCCCTGACCAGGAGGCTACAGCCATTGCACCTCTCAAAAACTTGATTATTGAAAGAATTTTTTTAAATGGCTCTTCTTGTCTTTTGGGTTGCTGACCCCTGTACTAGGCATCCTTAGCAGAGCTTATAACTGTATGCCAAGTTTAGCAAGTTGATAACCCAACCCAATCCCTCCACAGCCTGCCTCTTCTTTCCTCCCCATTTTCAAAGGCCGGGAGGATGTGGGAGGTTAGAAAAGTCTTGCAATGTGCCCTGAAGTTCAGATTCAAGCTATTTTGAACCAAAGAGGGGGAGGCAAATTCTGGAACCGTGGGGCTTTTGCAAAGAATGTCCTGCCATCAACCCTGCCTCATTTACACCAGCTCAAGCACCTCTGCTGATCTCATCTATGGCAGCATGACACGTGGGGAGGGACTTTGTTTTTTATTTATTTCTGTGGGTGCAGACGCAGGCCCTTTGTCTTTAACAGCAATTCACTTAACTGTTCAACATTTTGTGCTCTTTAAAACACAGTAAAGTTCAGTCTTTCCTTAGAAATGACTTTATTCACATAAAGATCACCTGGTCTCAAACTTACCTGATCCCTGACCTTCAGTCTGTTGAGCACAGGACTTATGAGAAGAAGCTGAGGAGAGTGGGCTTATTTAGTTTGCAGATGAATTGGGGGGTGAGGGGGAGAGAGAATTCGATAGCAGCCTTTAAGTACCTGAAGTGGGGTTCCAGGAAAGATGGAGCTAGGCTGTTCTCAATTGTGGTAGATGACAGAACTAGGAGTAATGGTCTCAAGTTGCAGTGGGAGAGATCTAGGTTGGATATTAGGCAAAACTTTTTCCACTAGGAGGGTGGTGAAGCACTGGAATGGGTTACCTAGGGAGGTGGTGGAATCTCCATCCTTAGAGATTTTTTAAGGTGAGGTTTGACAAAGTTCTGGCTGTGATGATTTAGTTGGGGTTGGTCCTGCTTTGAGCAGGAAGTTGGACTAGATACCTCCTGAGTCCCTTTCAACCCTAATCTTCTATGATCTTGTAGATCTCTTCAATATTCATGTCTGCTGAAAATACAGAGTCTTAAGTGTGACCGACTAGGCAATAGAAAATCAGAGAGTATACCCTAACATAAATGGCAAACAGGGAAAACAAAAGGATCCTGATCTTCACATCCAAATAACAGATGGGGGGGGAAGGGAGAGAAGAGGGAAAGAACAAGCTCCTGAGATTGCAGAATGCTCCGTCCCATCCTTAATACAAGAAACAAATTATTTAGCAGCAAAGGAATTAAGTGAGTTAAGCATATGTGTAGTTCAGTTTTTAATTTGGGAACATTCTGGAGGTAACCACTATATTTTAGTAAAACAAATAAGAAGTCCGGCGGCACTTTTAAAGATGAACACATTTATTTATCGCCTGAGCTTTTGTGGGAAGTGGGATTTCTCCCACAAAGGCTCATGTGATAACTAAATTTGTTAGTCTCTAGAAGTGCCACAGGACTCATTTGTTTTGCTGAACTAGACTAACACGGCTACCTCTCTGGAACGTGTCAATATCTTTTACTTACTTTTCAAAACTAATAGTTTTCTGTTAGTGAGCTCACATTTCTGTTAGTGAGCTCACACTTAAATGGCAGATGCCGTTCAGGCTCGGCCCGCATGCCATGTCTGGCATGCGTGCTGGGGGTTGCCAAACCCTGTATATTTCTGTTTAGCTCTGGATTCACAAGCTCAACTTCCCCTCCCCTATCCCAGATTGAACTGCTAGGGTGTTTGGATGAAACCAATCCACACCTAGTATCAATCTAGGCTGATTCAGAGGTCAAAACAGAAGCCCTAGTTTGCCTAGAAGTTCTAGGAAACACATATAGAATTTTGAATTCGTAATTGAACACAAGCTAAGCAAGTATATGTAAGACACAATTTAGGGCCTATGGTTTTGTTTCAAAAGGGCTGGAGTGCATGAACTTTGGAAGGGCTCTCCTTAATCCCTACAAGGATGAAAAGCACAATATCCCTTCCTATTTGCAATGGGGATCAATATGGCTGAAGATCCTCCAAGGAAGTAAGAAACAACTTATTCCCATTGTAATATCCAAGCACTGGAAGTGTCTGGAGTGCTGGGAAAAAAAAATCATTATTTGGCTCAATACTTTGTTCCGTAATAGTTCCTAGACGGGCTGACTAATTTGGGGTTAGCGTTTGAGCACCCAAACTAAGGGTCCACAGTTCTTCAAATAAGCAACTGTAACAGAAACAAAGAAAGATGGACCTTAAGAGATCTCCATAGTAAAGAGAAAATGAAGATGCTATGATACAAGCTGACATGCTAGGCTGCTTTTCTGAACAAAGAAAGGAGGAGAGCATTGAACGAAGGGTGCCAAAGAGTGATCCCTCTCACATTATCCTACCAAAGGAGAAGAGGACTGGGGATGGGGGAGGGAGAGGAAGGGACAACAGCTGAGGGAATAAAGCACAGGTTGCCAGACAAATTACAACGACAATTAACCCATCTGGGGAAAAAGATCCAACAAAATTTGTTTAACAGGAAGCCATTGCCCCTTTATAAACATGGAGAGCGATGGGTTTAAGAAAAATCGTACTAATGACCAACTATTTTAGTGGAATGAGAGCATCACAGAAAAGAGGCCACCTACTAGTCTATGTTCCTGTGATGACTTAAAGTAGTCCAGCATTGAAGATTTAGTCCATAGGTCTATAGTCCAGAGTGAGTGAGCGAGCGAGTGGAGTGCCCAATTAGAAAATTTGTGTTCATGATCTTACATTTAGTTAGTTCACACTTATTTATACAGAATGGCCTGTGTTCCTCGCCAGTATAGAACATAGTTATTTACAACTTGGATCTCAATTTAAAATATATTCGCTTTAATCTGAAAAATTACTTATTATTCTGCTTGAGCCACAGATTTCATCAGTTTTCTTCTGATAACACCTTTCCCATTCAAATGGCTATGAGATTTCTGGTTTTGAGGAGTTAAAGCCTTCAGCACCGAACTAATTTGTATCGATTAAGGTTTCGGTCTCGCTCTACAGGGAAACCCCCCCCCCCCCCCCAAATTAAGATTTCATAATGATTTTGCACTATTTAACATCCACTCACACCCATCCTCTTTCCCCCTCTCATACACTGGAAATAATGAAACTTCTGACTATGTCTTAAATGTCAGCGGGCGTTGCTCTTTCATCAGACAAAAGGATATCCCATGGAAAAAGATAAGGAAGCACATTATAAAGTTAAAATAGGGAAGAAAAGAGTTAGTTACAGAAGTCATTTTGTGTACAACAAACTACCAGAGATTCCCACTTACCCCAAAGCACTTTGTACTTCATTCCTAAAACTTAATAATTGATTGTGGGCTATAGTGACACTTCGCTTAGCAATTCTATTGGCTGACATGGTTTAACATAAAAAAAAAAAAAATCTTGGCACTCTGCTATGTCCTTCTCAGCCAAGGACAGAGCAGTAAACCTGATAAAATTACTCTTATAAGGGTTGATATAGGTCCACAGACCATATATTTCCCGCTGCTTTCATGCAGGAGACTGAAATTTTCCACCTTTGAAAGTGAGATACGTTCATGGAGATAGTAGGACGGAGCGGAGTAGCAGGCAGCCTGACGTGAACATATTCTCCACCCTCAATGTTTTCACTGCTTAACCCAAACTTCTCTTGCCCTGAGCTGCTATCCCCCAGCTACACCATTCAAAGTCCCTGGAATAGGAGTACCCACAGTACAGCAGGCAGCACGAGTCGTATGTTCTACCTGGATGCACCTGGGTATTTTGACATCAGAGCTAAAGTACTTTAAAAAAAAAAAAAAAAACAACCCTGTTTGCAGGGAGATCAGGTTGGTGGGGAATCGAAATGAGTTTTTAGAAAGAGAAAAAAAGTCTCTCAGATTGGCAAGTAATTGAGGAATGGACGCTACAGGATGCAGTTGTCTTTAACCCATAGTTAAGTATAGATTTGAAAATTTCTCTTCAGTAGTTGTGCACTATTTAGTATTTTTCCATTTTTCGTCCACTCTTGAAACACACCTTCACAAGCTGCTGAACATAATGCTTTTCCATCTTAATGAAAACCTCTCTCATGACCTGAAAGCATTCAGTAAATAATTATTAAGCTCCAGAGGTGGCTTTTGCATGAGTCTTGACTTAATAAAATGCCATAAGTTGATTTGCTTGAATGCCTATTCACTTGGGGACACAGCATTCAGTATTGTTTGGAAAGCTTTATCACCGTATCTCTAAGTAGCAGGGTAAACGTAAAGAGGCAAATCTAGAAGTTGCAAAGGTCACAGTAATAAAGGATTCTACAGTTTGTAAAAAGCTCAGGCTAATTATAAGCTCAAGACACATTAAAGCATTCAAATATATCGGTTGCAAGTAAAACTATAAAATAATTTAATATTAATATATTATATACCTCAATTTAGCCAGGAGATGTCAGTAAAAAAAAAAAGAAAAACAAAGGGAAAAAAGCTAACAAGAGACACAAAAACAAGAATTTCAGCAAAGGAGAATTTGCTCTGCGTGTGTTCCTGAGTTGGTGCATTAAAAGGTGAATAACAGTATAACAAATCAGAAACACAGCTATGCCAATCTGCACAACATATTTATATACTATGACAATCCCTACTGTCGCCACCTTGTTTTGTTTAACATAACACATTTTCTAAGTCATTAAAAATAATTTCAAAAGCATTTCTATGCTCCCCCTAGCAAAAGTGGCTCTCTCGGTCTTAGCCGGTCAGACACAGCTGCTGAGGCTCTGAGCTAGGCGACGACAATTTAACATGCACAGTATTTTTAACTCTCAGAACAAAACCTCCATCCCAATAAATCCACCATACAATTTGTTCAGAGTGCTGTTTCTCAAATAAAGGGTCACTTACAGATAGAAGCTTTCAAAGGAGCATGGCATGAACATCTGAACTCTCAGAGCTTCCATCTTTTCCCCCCCTTTAAGGTGCTCTGCAAGCCCTTGGAGAAGAGTGAAAGTCAAACTAAGTCTTGGCAGTGGATATATCACTAGGGGTGGCTCCAGATAAGGCCCTGGCAACTCCAATCCAAGCAGAGCTCTGTGCCACAACAGTGTCCTAGCTCCGTCTGCATCAACAGACCTGTTTAATCCAGCACCTACCTGGGGGGAAGTGTTGCTTGTCACAGCAAAATGCAATATTAAGATGATGTGAGAAGCCTCACTTAAAAGTGAAAGGGAAGAAATGCAGAGTCAGGGTTCCACAGCGTGGGTTCGACTTAATTCTTACCAAGCTGTTCAGCTACTGCACATGAAGTATTTGATCAGAGCATCTCAGAACAGTAGATTCACATGGTGTGCCACAAATTGGAGAACTAAAGCATGGAGTTATAGCTTTAGGGCCCAATGCTGCAGAGACCCACACACAAGTAAGTACACCGCTTGAAGGCCAACTAACAATTAAACTAGCTAGATATTGGGGGTGGCTGGAAAGAGATATCAGTGAGAACAGCTGTCCCGTTCACAAATTATTGCTAACTGAGGGCAAGTAAGTTGCTGCCATCAGATCAACCTTCCCAATTGAATGAGTGGGTCTGTGAAGACTCACTCAGTCGATGGGGAAGTCGACCCCTGAAGACCACTCCCTCAAGAGGAGTAGCGTTGAGGACGGGAGGCCATTTCCCATTGACTCAATGCTCTGAAGACCCCATGGTGAGTAGGCGTTAGGTAATAGAAGGGAGATATGCAAGGTATTCTAAGTAACTTGCGTATCTCCCTTCGACTGCTTCCAAAACCAGCGTGTAGTGTAGACCAGGGCTTACTCTGCTGTCAGACAGCACTGGCTAGCAAAGGATATCTTACCAACTAAGACTTTCATGTGAATTATACAACTTAGGGTCCCAGAAAGGGCTGAGGAAGGAGATGGGTCCAGGAGGGTCTGCAACCCACTGGTTTCTGGGCAATGAATCCTTTCTTACTTCCACCCAGGGACAAAAACTCTGCTATTAGATAGACCAACTCATGGAAAGACTGTGAGAAAGCTCCAATTTACTGTTCTTTAGGCTGATGAAGTCTGTGTGTGGCAAGACAGGGACTTTAAATATACATTTTCCTTAAAAAGTAAAAACCATTTTCACCCTTCCAGTTTAAGAAAACTAAGTCCTTCTGGTGACAAGGACACGGCAGTAACCAACTCTACAGTCAGAACAATATGGATGTCATTAGATGACACTGTTACAGAACCTATTTTCATCTGTGTTTGAAAGCCACAAACAGGCAGAAGAGGAAAAAATTGTTGATAAAGGCTGGCTTCCAGCTTTCCCAAAATTGCAAGGTGGAAAAGGAAAAAAACCCAAAACTGACATTAGCTAATATTTCTCAATAAACTTTCAAAGAACCATGGAAAACTTACGCTTTTCTTTCACAGGTATCGGCTGTCATGAGCTAGCTTTAAATTTGCTTTTCACTTGGAAGTCTTAGTAGTCACCTTGTTAAAGACGTTTCCAAGAAATTCAGACACTGCTTTCCTGTTATCAGTACTTACTGATAAAAAACATGTTTGCAATAAACAGATTATATGCTACAACGAAAGCTAAAGGTGGTAAAATGGAGCAGCCAGGAGAGAACACCACTCTGATAATCTCTATAGTTCAGGAGTTTTGCAATGTAAAATTTGCCTTCTTTATCTAGGTAAATAAATGGGAAGATAATTCTGTCGCCAATGGCGTAGACAAAGCATTTGTTAATTTCACTACACTACAGATTTACAACTACTTGACCCTAAAATCTGACCTCATGTCATTTGGTTAAAAGAATAATGAAAGTTACTTTAATTATCACTTGACTCTTGGGACCTGTAAATTCGCTTGTGTGAGCAGTCCCATTGCAGACAATAGGAATAACTCGAGTTGAATGTTCCCAGTTTCTCCACTTATTTATCGGAACCTCTCCAAGGGGGAGGAAAAAGTGTACAGTAGTGTAGTAATTCAGGAACTAAATTCCTCTGATCATCCTGGAGTCTCTGTTTACTGACTTAACTTGTTATAACTGTGTTTGATGATAATTTCTAAAGAATTCAGAGGCTCCCTAAATCACATCTCTTTACACAAATGACATCCTGGTTCAGTTGTGTTGAACAAACAGGACTTTTAAAAGTAAGAAAAGGAAATATTTATGCAAGACTTGATTAAAGAATCCCAAACAACTGATGGTGAAAATTCTGTGCTCTGGTACTCTTCAGATCTCTTCTCTCAACTGTGTGCATGCCTTGCTAAGTGTAATGTATGATACATACATGGAAAAACCCAACTCCTGAACGTTGCAGAGAATGGTAAGATCAAAGTTATCTTTATTATACAACATACAATCATAACATTGCCAACTGTAGCTGTGATATTTGGTATTTATTTTAAAGCCCCACTTCCTGGAGAAAGACGATTATGCGAGCAGGTCACAAAGGAAAGAGGGGTGCGGGGCAATGAAAGGGAAAAGAAGTTTCTCTTGGTTGCCAAGAAAAGCCTAAAAACTAAAAAACGAAGAAACAAAAACATCAGAAAGCAAATAAAAGTGACCTCAGGTTATTTTTAAAAATATTTTGAAGCCACTCATGATTTTGGGGGCCTGACTCATTGCAGGTCAGAGTCTGGTAATACAGATAATAGCAATATAGGGTGAGGCCCTGTATCTACCACATCCATCCATTCCCATGTTCACTGCACAAGAGGAAGAGGGTGGGAAAAGGGGGGGGGGCAACAAAGCTAGTTTGCCTTCATGCCATTCTGGGCATACTTCAGTGCCTGGTTGAGATTGCAGCAGCTGCATTTTCATTTACTTTGGACTGCCTATAGCAGGGGTAGGCAACCCCTGGCACGCGTGCCAACAGAGCCCATCCGGAGCGGCACTCGCCATCCTCTGTGGCACCACAGAAATTGCCACTCCTGCCACCAAAAGACACTCCAAGTGGCTTCTTTCAGGGGCGGCTGCAATGCAGAGGTCCCTGCCATGTCCACGCCCCAGGCATACCGTGTAAAGAAGCCGCCCAGAGCAGCTCCTCTCTGTGGTGTGCCGCCGCCAAAAGGAGTGACTCCAGGCCACTTCTTTCCATGGTGGGCCTGTGGATAGGGGTCCCCAGGCACACTGCCGAGAGGAGCCGCTCCAGGTGGCTTCTTTCTGTAAGTGGGCCATTGGCACCAGCAGAGGGTCGAGAAGGAAGGGCCAAGCACAGGGGTTGGCAAACTTTGCCGACCCCTGGCTTATACTCTTCTTGCACCTGTGGGCAGCCATGAAATGCTAGCTGGCCACATACCCTTTCTTCCCCCAGTACAGGTCATGGCTGCGAGGGTGACCTCGAGAGAGTGTCACTCAGCCAATTCTACTCTGAGGGTATTCCTTGGAAAGATCTGCTTCCGCAGGCTTCCGGGTCCAACGGACCCCCGACGACACCATCCAAGCGACCCTGCAGGAGGCCGCCAAGATGGACGCCTCCCTCCTGGCACCCTGGCAAAAGATTAATGCCCTGAACACCTTCCTGATCCCCCGCAACGCATTCATCCTACAAGGCTCAGCAGTGGCAAAGGGGCCCTTCAACAAGGCCGATGAAAGAGTGGCTGTTCCTTCCCATTAGGGCCAGCAACGAACTGACCTACATCGGCCACAAGCAGGGAGGTGCCAGTGTCCCCTTCATGGGCGATCTCTGCAACACTGCCGTCATCATCCACGCCTTCCGCCTGGTGACCTGCCCGGATGCCACCATCAGGAACATCGCAACAAACACCTTGCACGAGGTAACTACAAAACGGATCAAGAGAACCCCTTCCAATGGACAGGACAGGGGTGACATCGCATCCCTCTGGACCTGCGCCTGGGTTGCCATGTTCCATCTGGGGAAGCGCATAGGCTGATGGTGGACCTGGTGTGAGGAGCGGCAAGAGCTGTCGGTTTTGGTGCCGCAAATCAGGACCAAAGACCACATTATCGTCCCTCCTAAGTCTAGAGGCATGCTGGAGAGGATCCCAAAAGCTGCCGTCCACACACTATATGTGGAAGACCTCAAGAGAAAACCCGACCAAGGCAAGGTTTTCGAGCTGACCAGCAAATGGGACGCCAGCAACCACTTCCTCCCAGAAGGCAGCCACACCTGCTTTGCAGAGTGAAGGTTTATCCCCCTTGCTTGCCTCAACTGCGTACTCTTGAAGGGAGCCGTCCACCATAGGCACCAGGATGAGCGCTGCAGGAAGTGTGGTTACGCCAACGAGACCCTGCCCCACGTCCTCTTCAGCTGCAAGCTCCACTCCAGAGCCTGGCAGCTGAGACATAATGCGGTCCAGGCCCACATAGTGAAAGCAATCCCACCTCACCTCGGGGAGGTCTCAGTCAACTCCACCATCCCTGGTACCAACAGCCTGCTGAGGACCGATGTCGTACTCACAGACGAGGACCAGAAGAAGATTGTCATGACTGACATCACGGTCCCCTTCGAAAACCGAACCCCGGCCTTTCTTGGTGCCCGGGCCCAATAAAAGGAAAAATACGCTCCTCTGGCTGATATCCTAAGAGCCAAGGGCTATGAGGTCCAGATCCATGCCCTGATCGTCGGCGCCCTCGATGCCTGGGACCCCGCCAACAAATGTGTGCTGCAGGCCTGTGGTGTCGGACGGCGCTATGACCAATTGATGCGCTGCCTCATGGTGTCTGATGCCATCAGATGGTCCAGGGACATCTACATCGAACACATCATCGGGCACAGACAGTACCAGGAGGCGTAAGCAGGACCGCCTCCACATTCACAGCAAGGGGGTTCCACAGACCTCCCTCCTTCTGCACAGGAACATATTTCCTAACGGACTCTTGACCCATGCTACCTAAAAGCATTCCGGGATAGCCCCTCGCTCAATCACATATGTGTTCCCCTTATACCACACTATGAATCCCTTCCACAACACATATTAAGCTGTTTATCCCGAATCTCCGAACTCTTGTACCTCAAACCCATAGTCTCTTGACTTCCCCAGCCAGGATGTTGTAGATCATGTACTGGTTGTACTTGTCGTCCACACCATAACCCATTCCTTCCCAAATGACCTGGACTCTGAACCTGGGGATGCCCAGTCACTCCCTTTACCCAACACCATGATTGTCTGTTCCTTTTTAACATTCACTTAATAAAATACCTTTTAGAAAGCCATTCGGTCTTGACTTGCAAGTAACGGAGAACCTACCACATCCCTAGATACATTGTTCTGATGATTAATTATCCTCGCTTAAAAATTTGTTCTTTTCTTCTTGTCTGAATTTGTCTACTCCTGTGCACATGAGAAAACCAACACTAACTCTGCAGATCACCCCATCCAATAAAGCATATTTTAAGCCAGATGCAGCTCAAATGAATTAAATGAAATTCACATTTTAAATAAACGTCTGAAAGCAAGGTTTCTGTATTATACCTCTGGTAAACACAAAGATTTATTTATTTTTTGGGGGCGGAGTAAATGGATACCCTTGAGTCAATATAATACTTGAATAAAGTAGAAAACAGGGTTTTATGTAAATAGTTTCTCAGTTTTATTCTGGGAATCCTGCAGAACAAGACAATGGGAGGCTTTCAGAGCATGTGTGTGATATGATTGTTAGAACACATGATCTTTAGAACATACATAAGAGCAAAAAGTGATCTTTGCCAAAATTAAATTTAAAAATATTCCTTTTCAGCCCAAAACCAGGCTTGCTTTCAGACAAAAAAAATTATGTTACTTACACACACACACACACACACACACACACACACACAAATTTAACAATTTTATCTAAGTATTTCTTCAGTTTCACAGAATTTTAGCATAACAAAAAGATCTTAGATTTCAGACTTTTCTTAATATCGTACTGAGCCCTACAAAGAGTGATACATTCCAAAGCGGTAGCCGTGTTAGTCTAGGTCAGTGAGGTATATGTGGTGCAGAAACATCTCTCTTTAACCTTCTTCAAAGTGCATGCAGCTACTGACTTTAAAAAAAAAAAAAAAAAAAAAAATCAACCAAATCGACAAAATGTATTTACAAGCCTATTGTTAGGCACTTTTTAATCCTTTCTGCTTTGCTGACATTATCACCCTTGAATGGCTATTTCTATTCAAAGTTAGGGGTATATTTGCTAGGGAAAGACTGCCAACTCCTGAATCATGTAAACAGGAATGAGAGCCAGAAAATGTTTCATTGAACTCTGAAGTTCACAGCTGCATTAGTTACTGTGACAAAAGGAAAGGCAGGCATGTAGTTGATAACCTATAAATCCTGCAAGATCATCATCACAAAACCCTGTTGTGGGGGTTCAGGATTAACAGGTTTAAATCATTTAATCTTGTTTATTTAGCATTCAGGACCGTGGCACATTACCTGCAGTATTCAAAATTTTACAGGGGCTCTAAACAGGAGTTGGAATACCTCCATATTTCCATGCAAACACAGGCACAAGTTTTACCACGCAGAGATCAGAAAGACCCCCTTGGCTTCTCCATCTTTGGGAGAGGGGAGCTAGACATTGTCTTCTTACAAGACTGAGATGGGACAGAGAATTGAAACCTAACTAGATTACCACGAAAGCTTATGCCCGAAGAAATTTGTGAGTCTTTAAGGTGCCACAGGACTCTCGTTGTTTTTAGTGTACACAGACTAACACGGCTACCCCTCTGGAACTCAAGGGAGTGCTTTTCACATATGCATCTGGCTGCTCAAGAAAGAGTTTACGGCGAAGTACCACTGTGCCTCTCTCTCCCACGGGCAGGCACACCATCCACAAACTTTTCCCACTTGTAACCCTCCCGAATAACAAGCATCTCGTAGCATAGCAAAATACAAAAATCACACACACCATTACACAAGTAAAATGTAGGAAATCCCATTCCACCGCCACCTACCCATGTTTTATGCTCTCTCTCGTGTGCGCGCACTTAATTTTTTTTGCACTTAATTCTGCCTACTGTTCAGCCTTTGCTCCTCTTCACTCTGCCTTCCCTTTGCTCCCAGAATTACTATCTTGGGTACCAGGCTGCCAATACTCAGAACACAACTTGTTAGTTTTATTAGCTAAGTTATTACAAACTATATACAGGTGGAACTGGTGTAAAGTGAACACGAACAGGCTATGTATGGTACATAATACATGAGCAAGCATATAAACCAAAGGCATTCTGCTAATGTATGCTTGTGCACATACTTGCTGGTGCTTCACAGTAAATGCCCAGAGTTAGTCTTCTTTGGCATGCTGCCAGGTGGCCCTGCCGATTCTGAGTTTTTCTGTACTGTGTACAGGTCTGAAAACAAAGCAAGTGCGTGCTTTCATACACTAGATGGAGCCTACTCTCTTATTCCACAGAGTCAGACACAGCTATTCTCAGATCCTTTCACATAAGGACTTAGATTTCAAGGGTAAACAAAGTGAAGGGCATTGGTGGAGTGGTTAAAAGAAAATGAGCGAGTAAATTCTTAACCTAAACTCTGTAGTCCCCAAATGAGAAGTGGGTAAATGCAGTGTATCCAGCTTTGCCCGCAACTGCACTGATGGTGAGGGATAAAACCCGGCCCAGATGAAGTCAGTCAGTTGGGTAAATGCCAATGGACCGTGCCAGAGCCAGTACTTCAGTTGGGTGTATGTCTTTTTTTAATGAATAAACACACACACAGGCACAATTTTTTTTTTTTTTTTACAATGACTCAGAAAACCTTAATCCAACACCACTCTGTAGGTTTCATAGCATCAAACATCAGACGCCATTTAAAGTTATGGAGTGCTCCAAGTTCTCTAGACCAGTGGTTTACAAACCATGGGTCGGGACCCAGCACTGGGTCACAGATCCTCAGGTACTGGGGCGCGGCACCCCCTGTGGCCTCCGCCGAAAGACCGGAATGCATTGCTGAAAGATGTAATTGTTGGGTCACCAACATAAAAGATTTTGTCAAGCGGGTCATGAGGAAAAAACTTGAAAACCACTGTCTAGACCTAGAGCTTACAAGTGGGATTTTCTCCCACGAAGGCTCATGCGATAAATAAATCTGTTAGTCTTTGAAAGTGCCACAGGACTCTGTTGTTTTTCTGCAATAGACTAACACGGCTCCCCCTTTGGAATTTGACTAGCTTTTACAAACCATGATACGTTGAGTATATGCTGGAGACCTCTACAGTTCTCCTGTGATTTATTAATTTGCATCTACCATAGTCCTTTAAGTACCTCTTTTAGTATTTCTTCTAATTTGTTCAGTAATTTCCTGGTTCTCGTTTTTCAGTTGTGCTACTACTTCTGCCCTTGTCTAGTAATTTAAAAAGAACCACCATTAACGGATTGACTCTGCCGATTTACATACATAGAACCAACAAATTTAGGGTTACAACGCTATGGGAATTTTTCTCAGGTGAGGAATGAAGAATTTGACCGACAGTGCTAAAACAATATCTCATCCATCTTCCCTTAGTCGCGTTTGGAGGGAAAAAAACATGTTCTGTTCGAACCAAACAGTTCGCTCAATGCAAACTAGAATCTCATAAATTTTAGTGGGAAGGTGACAGAACAAAGCCAACCTAACTTCTGGCAAGTTGGCACTCTCCCACCAGGATTTTTCAGTTTGCAACAGGATACGCTGCCTCTGAGTGGGTGTAGAAATGAGGAGAAATAAGCACAGCAGAGGAGAAGACTGCCTAAAGGAGCACGCTGATTCATTTCACAAATTAAACATTTCAGAACCGTTTGAGAGCTGGTGACAATTTAAAACATTGACTCATGAAATCTGGACTGTTCCTCAAGAAGTTACTATACTGAGACTGGTTGTTCACCAAGGGTTAATTCCTTTGTTAAGATCTTTCTAGCAATCTGTTCTCAAAAATTTAAGGGCACATCCGCACTGCATCTTGAGGCATGATACGCAGCTCGCATCGACACACCTGTACAAGCTCTAGTCTAGCTAACTAGGTGAAAACAGGATAGGAGCACACTGCAGGGCAGGCATCAGTGCAAACTGTACAAACCCACCTGATCTCCCTGCATATATTCTAACTTGTGCTGCCAGAGCTGAAGTCTGCTCTGTGGACATGCAGTGTCCTCATTTCATATATTTAGACAGCTAGCTAAAACAGCATAGGTACTTCTACACAAGCTGCAATTCATAGCCAAAACTGCAGTGGAGAGGTACCTTAAGACAGATAGACAGACAGGTTTTTACCCTTTGAGGGCTCAAAAAAATCATCTGAAGTCACTCAACCCTTGCTGGAGAGCAAGCTTAATTGAGAAATACTTGAATTGGCGCCTGCACTATAAATGTGGATTTACTCGTTGAACTATTAATATGGAAAGATTCTAAGAACATACATTTTAAACATGGAATTTGGTACACTACATTGTCTGGAATAAATGGCAACATCTATTGTATTGCAATTTCTTGGAACTCTTTTTCTGCATCAACTCTCTTGTTGCCCATGTATTTCTGTATATCGTTCAGCTGAGTGAACCAAAGTTCAAAAGCACTGAACTGAAACAGCACAGAAGAAAATAACTCCAATGTGACCCCTTGTTCTTACCCATCTTATAAATAACTTGAGTGCCTGGATTTCTGTAAGTCCATTAGTTACTACTTCATAAATAAATGATTGTCTTTTGGCCTTTTCTTTGATTTAGAGTGCCAAGAGTATACCTGAGATTTCTGCAGTTTATACTGGGCATAACATGCAGAACAATATGCAACCCATGAGTAAGTGGGTTTGGGAGACATCCAGACGAGAATGATCACTGTATTTCTTGGCAAGAATGTTTCAGAGACAACATATCTTGTTGACTTAATCATCTGGGATAAGAATGTGAAAAGAGTTCAGCTCTTAGGCATCCAAAAGACTAGTCAATGAATATGGGGGCAATGCACAGGTCGGTGTATATTCCTGAGTTTTCAATGCTCAGAGATGTCCAGAGTTCTATCACTGGACCTGGTTCCGTTCATATAAATCACTCAGATTAAGATCTTTAGATTTCACCTCCTCCGCACACTCATTATCAGTGAGACCTTTTTGCCTTTCTGGAGCATTAAAATCGGCCTAGGTCAAGATAGCCCATGTCTCCTTAATTTTATGCAGCTGCAAACAGAGGCTGTAATTAATAAAGTCAGAAGACCAGAAAAATTAAATCTGTAACTAAACCACGCAAGAGCGCTGATGCTATTTTCCATGCAAAAAACCTAAAATATGAGCTGTGTTTGGCATTTTTGAAAGTATATGTAATGGGAGTTTCATATGATTAAAATGATTTATGATTGGATATGGGGCAAGCCAAAATATCAATAGACAGGAAAGTAGACCTAGAAAAATATTTCAAGATAAGAGGCTAATGTTCATCAACATTTTAAAATATTTACTTACTAAATACTTCCTTTTACTTCCTTTTCATAAACTCTCATGTTATTCCGTTTTACTAGAAAGCAAATGTCAGCCATCTAGGTGAATATTTGCAGAAGCCACATTTAAAGTTCTATCACAAGTATTCACAGTAAAAATGTTTGCATCCTGTTCCAATCAGAGAAGAGAAGCAATACCATGCGACTTATCTGACCAATCTAACAAACTCACATAACTGCGGATCAATCACCAACAGTCTTCCAAGGATATTTGCAGTTCAACGGGTTTTTATTTTTGGTCTTGTTTTGTTTTTTTAAAAGAACCAGAAAATAGTCTCAACACGCATTCTGAACCTCTGATCTGCTCCTGAGTATTAGTGAGCCATGAGAGGTCATATTGGTCTGACGATCTTATTCACACTAGGCAACTTAATTTTATTGGAAAATTAATACTGAAACAAAATTTCAATCATTTAAGGCCAGCTGAACAGGAGGATAAGCAGACATGACATTTTCTCACCTATACGTATATGTCCCACTTCAGATAACATAGTTAAGAGCTGTCAGGTAAAGTTTATATATGTTGATGACCGTTTAATAGATGCATGCCATGGTCTATGCACACCATTTTTTATTCAGTTTAATCATACTACTATTTATTTGCTCTAATAACAGTATTTGATTATTTTTGGGTGGTTCTGTTAGTCTTTAGGGTGTTATTAGTTATATTAAATTCCAAAGGGGGAGCTGTGTTAGTCTATTGCAGAAAAACAACAGAGTCCTGTGGCACTTTTAAAGACTAACAGATTTATTTATCGCATGAGCTTTCGTGGGAGAA
>ML685770.1:20723112-20791124 GCA_007922175.1 Pelusios castaneus
CTAACAGATTTATTTATCGCATGAGCTTTCGTGGGAGAAAACCCCAGTTCGTCAGACGCTTTGAAGAGTCTGACGAAGTGGGATTTTCTCCCACGAAAGCTCATGCGATAAATAAATCTATTAGTTCATGTTTGAGTTCAAATTCCAACATCTAGAAATGACAACAATTATACAACTTGCAGAATAATAAAGAGTGAATGAAACGAGTCATAAAGATTATTCATTTCACCAAGTTTCCTAAATCCCATTAGCTGACTTGAAGTCTTCTCACTACAGGAAGAGTCATTGGGTCAGCATTAAACAATGAGATAATTATGTCTTTGATGCACCTTTAAAAACAGTTTATATTTTCTGTAATCTCTTCAAGCAATAACCATAAATAAATTTGCGGAAGACATAGAGTCATCAATGGCTCTTTCCTACGTCTGCTCAATGTCTGAATATTTCCACATACAATAATATTTCTGGCATTAAGACATTGGATTTAATGTGCTAAAAATGTTCCACTGAAGATGGCACCAGCACCACCCTTTCTGTCACTGAAGTTTGCAACCTTGGATTAGTTTCTGTGCTTTTTTTCTCCCCACATATCCTGTCTCCAAGTCTTGCTTCTTCCTTGGAAATCAGAGAACAACATAACTCTTTTCATTACGTCCTCATCACCAAAATACTTTGCTAAATAGCCTTGCTTTCCATCTTAATTACTGCTTCCTTATGTTTTTTGGTCTTCTGCTCCTTCGTGAAGAAAGAAGGTCCCAGATAATCACGTGGACGCTAATCTTCCATACAGGGATTATCTTCTGCAATCAGCAACAACTGTACATATGAACACAGGAAAATCAGTTCCAGATTTGAGATTCCCCAGGGACTTTAGTGCCTCCATTTGTTTGTGGTCTCCCTTGATGTTTGAAAAAAGGCCCTTGCTTTTTAGAAACTGCTGAGCTCTTCCTGGGCACCCTCAAAGAATCACAGGCCACAGTGGACAACTGAAACCGGAGACATCAAAACCTTGTCCTTGTAAAAAGCTTGGCAATTTTGCATTTCTTCAGGTCAGCGTCAAAATGCTTGTCTGATAGATACACAATAGGCTTTGGTTGGGCTGGGAACATTTGCTTTTGCTGGGAGCTGCCATAAGGTAGCTGAGCCACTTCAACCTCCCCCCTCCACAAAACCTTTCACTAATCAACCTTCTTTTGCACAATTTTATCTATTGGTCTGGAGGACTTTTGCTCTGGTATTTTACTGGTCCTCGTATCCTGATCTCCTGGCAATCCAGAGACGTGTATATATCTATTACCTGTTTTACAGCCATACTACAGGCTCCAAGATTGGGTCCTCACTGCTGACATTACACACACGTCTAACAAGAGACGGTCCCTGCACCGAAGAGGTGACTGTCTAAATGCACTAGACAAAGGGTGTAGGAAAATGGAGAATTATGTCCACTTGACGGTGACCCAAGGCAGATTTAGGAGACAATTTCAGACACACACAGAGCAGCTATAGGCCCAGCTCCCACTGCCAAAGGGGATCTGGATGCCTACCTCTCCTCTGTGCTTTGGAAAGCCTCCTCAACGTGAGTTACCCGAGGTCAGATGGAGCGTGAGAGAGACAAGAATTTAACTCGGCTCCCATGTGCCTGCCCTGGGCCTCAACCCTCCATAATCATGAAGCAAACCCAGATTTCTTCCATTACTACCGGTGGAGTTAAGACGACACACTTGCAAAAGACACAGCAGAACTTCAGAATGGTGTATGACACTTCCAACACCCACTAAGAGGGTGGATCAGCACAGTCTTTCCAGTCTGCCGCAACCTTATGGGTCAGTCCAGAGTGGTTAGAGACACCGAGACACCGAGGTCTTCTCTGCACTTATCTGTAAGGTCCACCGAGGAACATTTTGACGCACTGGGAGAGTGGAACGGGAAAGCCTTCATTGCTCATGCAATACCCAATGTGAGGACAACGAGTTCCAGTCTCCAGCACCTTTATGTGAGGGCTTAAGTTTATTTTAAAAATAATTAAACATTTGCAGAGTAAAACCAGAGCCTGCATTTTTCTCCAACTGCACTGTAAAACCCTGCCTACTGCAATCAGAGCTTTGATTTTTCCAGTCTATTAAATTGTTTTCACATGAAAAAAAAAAATCTAACATTCTCTTTTTAAAAGGTATTTAAATAAGAATACTTTAAGGAATGGGCTACACTTAGAGCAAAATGCTATCAAAAAGTACAGCTCATAAGCTTTTAAAATATAAAAACAGAAACCAATTGCTTACAGGAACTATGCTATGGTTCCTTATTTTGCATACCAACTGTTTAAACAGTACCAGGCACGTGTGGGTTTTTTATTTTTAAAAACACACAAAGGTGAAAAGTATTTCCTACAACTACAACCTGTGCACTGAATGTCAAGTCTAGAAAGCCTGAAATATTGAAAGCAAAAAAATTCCCCGAAACAAAGAAAAGAGCAAAAAGCTCTAGGTAAAACGGCAGCAGCAGCGGCCCTATGTAAATGGATATCGCAACATCAGCAGGAACCAGAAAAATACAGTTCACATGCCAAAGCATTTTTTATGGGCCAAAGACTATGGTGAGGTAATGGCCTTGAAAAGAATTACATGTGAAGCATTAGCAAAAACTAACAACAGAGATATACAACACTATGATAGCAGCTGTTCCGCTTCTAATTGCCTGGTAGCTCTTTAAAATGTCCGGTATTAGAAATAAGATTATATCTCATTAATCTTATCTTAATTTGTTAGGAATTTCATATCCTTCTCCATTTATACTCTTGAGTGAAACCCAGGAGTACGTCAGTAAAACAGTATTGGCAACAGATCATTCAACAATAAGGAACGTAAATCTTTTAGGGTTAGAGAGCACTTTGGCACATATCTTTATGTATGTGAGTTGACTGAGTGAGGTCAGAGGTATTACTCATTTTGCCTGATTTAACTACCATCAATGGGAGTCTTTCTACCAAGCTCAAGGGCTGTGTCTACACTGGCAAGTTAGTTTGAATTAAGGAAACTTAATTCAAACTAACTTAAGCCTTGGCCACACTAGGCTTTCATTAGGTCAAATTAAGGGCTTCCTTAATTCGAACTAATAAACTCGATTATACCTTTCGAACTAACCCTTAATTCAAACTAGTTAGTTCGAATTAAGTCAATGTGCCCATGTTAGTTTGAACTAACTACTTAGTTTCAACTAACCGGCACATTGAACTTAATGCAACTGACTAATTCGAACTAAAATTCCAGTGGGGCCATGCTAATTCAAATTAAGTTAATTCGAACTAATTAAAATTAATTCAAACTAACTTTGGTAAGTGTAGACCAGGGGTCGGCAACCTTTGCCGGCCCCTGTGCCAGCCCTGCCCATCACACCCTCAGCAGGTGCCAGGGGCGGGGCCAAAAGGGGGCGGGGCCAGACCAGGTGCCCTGCCCGCCAGGGTATTGGCCGGCTTCAGCCAGCAGGCAGCCTCCGGTTCCCGGCCCCGGGGCCTGATCCCGTCCGCAGAGGCGGCGCAGGGTTGATGGCCCCTGCTGGCCCCACCCCTTTGCTGGACGGCAGGAAGGGAGGGGAGCGGAGTGGGTCATGTCACCCCGGCCACCCCAGAGCTGCGCCGCTGCTGGCAGGATAGAACCGGCCCCAGCCATGGCCGGCAAGAGGGCGAATCGGGTCGGCACACCCAGAGGCGCTGCTGCCGGCGGGAGTCGGGGCCAGGAACCGGAGGCCGCCCGCCAGTAGCAGCGGCTCCAGCCGGGCCGATCCGACCCACCCTCTTGCCGGCCATGGCCGGGGCTGGCTCTGCCCTGCCTTCAGCGGCGCAGCTCTGGGTGGGCCAGGGCGATGTGACCTGCTCCACTCCGCTCCCCTCTCCTCCTGCCGTCCAGCAAAGGGGCGGGGCCAGCAAGGACCCTAAGCCGCGTGCCGCAGCTGCTGGTTTGCGGGGCCAGTGGGGGAGCCTGAGCGGCTCCGCGTGCTGCTCAGGCTCAGCTGGCACATGTGCTGGGGGTTGCTGGTGTAGCCAATGAGAGTAAAATCATGCGCCATTTCCTTTAAGGTAAGCATACACTTAAAGTCTTCGCAGACTTAAGCGCCGGACTAGGCAGCGTTCACAGAAATAAAATGAAAAAGCAATTTCACGAATGCATTTAAAACACACAGGCAATGTTACCAACTCGTGGCTGTTGATGGTGCGGATGGAAGTCATCAGCTCTGGAGAAATGATATGCAAGAACTCCCATTTTCAGTTTTAAAAGTTTCTAGCCCTCAGGAATAATATCTTCAAGCTTTTCCTGCACAACCGAGCGCACTCCCTAAAGACTAAAAAGGCAGAAGGCAACTTAACCCCTTTATTATTTAAAATATCATGATTTTTCTCAAATATCTTCTGGTTTCTCAGTTCTTTATTAATATGGTAATATGAATCCACTGATCAACAGCATTCCAGTCAAAACACACTTCCCAGTGTTGTAGAGTTGTGGCTTGGAGAGCTTTTCTCTAATAAGGCTTTTTTCCATCTAACAGCAGTGTGGAAATTAGTACTGGCACTAAATGTCTGCACGTTAAAAATATTTTGGAATGGGGGGTTAAATGCTCAGAAACTAATTTAAATTGAAAAGTCAGCGGGGAAAAATCCTAGCTACCATTTCTTTCCTTAAGACTAATTAATCAAAAACATAAATGCAAGATAGAAAATAGCAGCTCGATCCTGCAAACATGGAGGTGCATGAATATTTTTATGCATGTATTAACAAAGCAAAAATACCTTAAAGCATCAACAGCCACCATCCCTATACATCATATACCGAAAAGAGATTTAAACACAACTGTGCTAAAAGTTAATTCAATACTCCTAGGCATCACATTAACCGTATATTACTAGGGAATCTTTTAGCCGCCCCTTCCTCACCCCTCCTATTTGACACCCTGCTTGTAGAAGCTACACCGCCAAAGTTAACTTTAAAAAAATTAGGTGTTTATCATAGAGAAAAACAAGCAAATTAAAATTCTCTACTGTAGACTCCTGTTTCAGGAGAGTGGAGATTTGTTTATTCTATTTTGGTGCTACGTCATTTTGAACTTCTTACTCTGACCTGGATTTATTAAAATCTTTCTGTGCAATTAAGCCAATGCTGTGAATATAGAATAAATGTTATTTTAGTTGGTAAATACAATTATCTGTACCATTTGATCAGTCATTCTCCTCCCTGCAATTTAGCAGGCTGGAAGACAGCAAGCCATAATCTGACTTTGAAATGCTAAGAGTTTACAATTAAGAGAAAGTGTCTTTATTTGAAAACAAAGCAAAGTTAGATCAGAAATGTAAGCAAGTGGCAATAAAGTGAAATGTACCTACTTAGGGTTTTTAACCAGTACCCTTAAAAGTCAATAGAAGCAGGAAGCTGGTCTTAGGGCTCATCTTCACTGACGGCAGCAAATTCACTGCTTTCAGATCGATCTTCCCAATTGACTAATCCAGTCTGTGAAGACCTGCTCAGCCAATCAGGAAGTCAATCGCTGAAGACCACCCCAGCAACCGGAGCAGTACTGAGGGCATTTCCCATCATCCCAGCACAGTGGTAGGCCCCAGTAGGCATTAGGCAGTCAAAGGGAGATATGCAAATATTTTAAGTAATTTGCATATCTCCTTTTGACTACCGCCAAAATCCCACCACAGTGTAGACCTGTCCTTAGTATAAACAATCCTGGGTCAAACCCCACCCACCTGACTTGTTTGGGGGCTCCCACTGATTTCATGTGGATTTGTCTTTCTCTACCGTATCCTTGATCATGAAAAAAAAAAGCACTTTTCGTGTCAGTTCTGACTACATGCAGTAACTGCAACTTGCTGGACTGCGAGTTTCTTCATCATTAGAGTTTTTATGTTCCATTCGTTTTTCTAGTTTCTGCTCGTTCCCCTGTCCTGTTGCAAAGATTTCATAGACATTTTGAACATAAATATTTATATTAGCTACAAGTAATATGTCAGGATTAGGCCATCCAATTCGTGTTGCCCATGAAAAATAAGTAGACTTCTCAGTAGTAGAAGCAAAATGACACTATCAGTTGATCTAATTTGCAAGGTTTTTATCTTACTGCTAGGAAAAGAGCAAACGCTGCTTTCTTGATTTCACTAGGTTTCCTCACATTATGCTGGGAGTCTCCATGGAAAGTTTAAGACTAACTTTCTGTTTGTTGTGCTGCAAGAAACTAACAACTCAGGACCCAAGTCCAAATACGCTCAAGTCAACAGGAGTATTTCATCAGTGCCCTTCGGCACAAAAAGACAGCAAACACTGAACAGCAGAACATTCCCAACAGCATGCAAATTTTTAGTTACTACAGTGGACAGTCTGCACCGAAATAGGGAACCCATAGCAACATCACTCCAAATATGCACAGAAGCTGTTAAATGGGCAAGACAGTAATAATGGATGTGTCGTCAAACAGGGAACTCAACCCGCTGAATGTTAGAAATCATATCAAGGTCTCGTGCAAACTTGCTGGACTTTTCCACTTTACAAGAAGGGTGCGGGAAGAAAGATCTAAAGTTTATTAAACTACTTATAAGACAGCCAGCTATTCAACCGTAAGTACCTCCAAGAGTTTTATCACCCTTATCTTTCCATTCCGAGACAACTTTCAAGCAAGCTCCTATATCAACTCCCTTATCTGAACTTCACATACAGTGCAAGCCAGACTCCAATTCTTACTGCACTTCATGCAAAACAACGGCAAGGAGTTAAGAACACATAAAAACCAATACCATGCTGCAATGGCTCCCCCCAAAACAGAAGTTGTATGATACATATTTTAAATTGACAAAACAAACCCAAAAATGCGAAAAACTTACCCTGCAAATTCATTTTTTCCCCCACTTTTTGATCCAGCGAAGCAAGAGTTCCCAATCACCTGTTTCTGATGGCCACAAACCCGAAGCTACACAGAAAGGTCTTGCTAAGCACTAGCTTTCAGAAGCTGATAGCACTTTTTCCCTCCTACTATCCACCTCCTAACCCTTCTATTCCATTAGTCTCTGCCTTTTGTTAGAAAACTTCTGCAAATGAAAATAGATGAGTAATGATTGCTGCATTATGAAAGTCCCAAACTCATCATCCCTAATAATAGCTCTGTTCTTTTTGCTACTAAGAATGTTTAGAAGTCAAAATGCTTGCCTGAAACATTTGTTTGCACAGACCCGATAACATTTTTCCTGTTCAATACAAGGCCCTGATCCATTAGACAGTCATGTGTACGCTTAACTTCTAGTTACTGATCCAATGAAGACACACGGAGTTGCTCCTCACATAGAAAGGGGTGATGGCATGAAAGAAAACATGCCAAGGCTTAAAACTTTGTTCGGTTTTTATGCATTAGTGATGAAGCCAAACATCCCTGTACTTCGAAGGGGGAAAAAAAAAAGTCTGAATTCAAAATCATTTATGAGCTTTCCAGTTGGGGCACACCTCTGGTATTTGGAATCCCAGAAAGATTAGACAGCACTTAGCACAATGGGACCGGAGCCATTTCTAGGGCACTTGGCCACTGTGGTAATAATGAATTTTAAAAGGAAGAGAGAGTTTTACTGGAAGTGACTCAGCCATTTTGCTTAATATATGCAGCACTGTGGTAACCAAGTTGGTCCAAGCTACTAAAGAGACAAGGGAGCAGGGGTAAAAGGAAGGGGGAACGCACCAGAACACAGTTCTGGGGCCCACAAATTTGAGGGGCCAGAGTTCCAGGGCCCCTAAAAATAGAAAAATCCGGCGGAACGCATGTTCCACCCTGCCCTGGCTGCTGGCAGGTCCTACGCCCCGCCGTTGTTAATCACAATACTTATTGTGTTATGTAGTGTTTGCTAGTTTGTGACAGTAATTGCTATAGACAAACACCATATAAAATTATAAATATTTTTATGGAGCGATAACCGATGCATGTGGTACTGAGAAGTGGTTGCAAATGCCTACCTGGGCTGGGGTCCACACATGCACGAAGGGGGTCCAGACAATACGGGAAGGAGGCCCGGAGATTAGGAGGGTTCCGGGGCCCGTCAAATTATACTTTAACCACTGCAAGGGAGGCGAGGTAATTTCACCTTCCCAGATGTTAACTAAAGCTGGTGGAGACCAGCACAAGTGGGTGGCTCCTGGATCTCAAGAGTTGGACAAGGCTGCCCAATACAGTGACAAAGTCCATATTTGCTACAGCTGCAAAGCTTTAAGACACATACGGTTTATAGGGTAAGAGTGGACAACTCTTCACAGTCCAGATTGCAGCCCAGAACCTACCAGTTGGCCCAAAGAAAGATACTGCCCCACCCACCTTGTCCAACAGAACAATAACAATGCCTGAAGTGACTAACCCTGCCCTCCAACCATTATCCTTCTGTGTGAATGAGGAAGCCAACAAGTGGGGGTGGTTGGGGGAGCGGGGGTGGAGGGGAGAAGAGAAGCTGCAAAATGACAGTGGGAAAACAATGACAAAAACCTTTCTTGCACAAACCCTGCGTATGATTCATCAAATGTAACAAACCTTTCAGCAAACCCCTACAGATTATCCCAAAGTCAGTTACAGGAACTCCTGGGCGCAATAAAGAGAAGAGATCCTTTTTCCTGACAAAAGACTGCATCCATCCCTACTGACCTACATGATGCATCCAGACGGTTCCTTGACATCTCCCCAGTTTAAGAAGAGACCTGTTCAAATGGGCTTTCTAACTCGTTACTGTAAACCCTGTACAGTCTAGAAATGGGAATGTCTCACACGACACACTTGAACCGTGAAATTCTGCTATCCCTAGTTCTTTAACAATGGGGATAAAAATGGACAGCAAATTCTTTCTTACAAGGACACTAAAAATTATATGTAAGTACATAATAAAAGGTATTTCACACAGATTGCAGTATGTTTTCGAACAAAGACGGAACATAGTCCCTGGCTGTCTACTCCGATAAAACTCCTGGTACAGTTAAATGCCTTCACCTCTGTAGAAAGAAAGCTCATTCTCTTGAGGTGGAATGGGTTGCATCGCTATTTCCTGAGCAGCCAAGACCAGTCACCAAACTTTATTCACAAAGCTCCTACTTTAGCACAGCCCCATATTTAAATACCACAGGAAGGTTTTAGGGCTCAGTCGGAAGTCAGCAGAAAGATTTCCACTAACACCAATGGCCTCTAGCTTTTGGACACAATGAATTAAATGCAACCACTCATTTTAGGTACTCAATTTGACACTTGCTAAAAGGGATTATTTGGGGAATACCCATGCTCAGCACTTTCTGAAAAGTCAGGCCACTTTAAAATGTCTCAGACAAGGCACCTGGAAACAGAGGCACCAAAAATCATTTGTCATAATTGATCATCTTGGCCTTTATCTTTCATAAAAAAGGAATTAAGTTTTCACTAGTTATCACAGATGCTAGCAAGCACCTTCTCCTAGCCTCTCTCTAGCACTGGTGTAAGGAAAATCCAAACCTCACCGGGGTCCTCCCTGGTGCATTCCCGGGGCACTAACTCTCAGTTTGTTACCCCTTCTTGGAAATGGGACTCAGTGCTAACTCCCAAGACACACCACTTACTTCAATCATCATATCCCTCTCCGAATGTCCGCTCAAAAGGTGTGAAGTTTCCGGTTTACAGTTGAACTCTAACAATGGAAAACAGCAGTTGTGAAGAAGTTAAAATACAGAGAGACACTCTGTACTAATACCTTCTTGCTCTTTTACACTTAATCATGTAACGCAAGCACAGGAGAGGACAGATCATACAAAAGAAATGAACACTAAATGTGTGTTCCTGCCTCAATTTCTTCACCATTCCAGGGCATTTTCTGGGCTGAGGTCCAAGTCCTTTGGGTGCCCAGAGATCGTGGGGCCATCTGGACTAAAAAAATCAGGCAGGTCCCCCTTTCCCATGATGCCACTACATGCTATAAATCCCGACTGGAGTCACCTTCCCCAATATCTAGCTCTCCCTTACCCCATGCTTCCTCTTCATATCTAGCTCCCTCTGTTCCTGCATGATTTTTTGATTTAAATCTCTCCTGGTCACCTGACCGTTATTGTTCTCCTCCTGGTAACTTTCCACTGCTCTTCTCTACACCATCACTTCAGAGACAATAGCTAAAAAAAATTGCTAAGGATGCAACTGCTTTTTTAACCTAACCTTTTGTGGCGAGTCAGCACCATTATTAATCTTGTCTCTGTCCTGGTATGTATCTGCTACAGGGCCCGTCAACAACGGCGGATCCACATACCTATAGGCCCAAATGATACAGCATTTTTTTCCATACTACATCACAACATCAATCAGAATTCATAAGCTGTGCAGACCTAGCTCCAGTTCATCACACTAGTGTATTTATATTTCCAGTTTCTACTCAATTACCCTTTGCTCCAATACATATTTATAAAAAGTAACTTCTGATGAGGCTTAAAAAGGCTCTTCATTCATTTGTAACTGTACATTTTATTGTGTAACCAAACAATGCAATAATAGAGCAACACTGTTGCACAATAGGAAGCTGAATTATTGGGTCAAATTCATTCCTTTGTCACCATTGAAACCTAACGAGTTCCAGAAGGGATGATTTACCTCACTGTTTATTAGTTCATATAGCACCATACATGAGCCCCATTATGATTTGCAATGTACAAGAACAAACATGCGTGCTAAAAATCACTACATAAAGCTTAAAAGCAGTGAAAAATCTTCAGTATGGTTGGGGCTGCTATAAGAGAATCTCAAACAAATCCATTCCAAAGTGGAAGCAAAGTACCTTCTACTTGTAACCGAAGGGCAGAAATGGCAAAATATCATAGCTAGATCTTAGTTAAGAGATTTAATGCACACGTTGGGTACAGAAAATCAAGTGTCGTTACTGTAAAAATTCAAGTTTCAGATCTTAGAATACCAACATTTTGATATTCATTCAGTTTCAGAGGCCATCAGTACAAATGGGCAGAGAAGCTCAGAATGGGAATCAGTAGTGTACTTGGGAAGGGACAGCTGACAGCAGATAGAAGATGCAGGACACCAGCAATGCGAACATTAAAATAATCTTTAAAAAAAAAAAAAAAAAAGAATGAGGACTTGACTCTCTTCGCTGTGAAAATCTGATTTTGGTGTTATGTTTAATAAAATTGATCAAAATAAGATCAACAAAAGCTACAATAGTTCAAGAATTTAAAACAGTGAATCATTAACAAGTGAGACACTCGTATTATTCATTCTGGAAAGAACTAGTGTGGGAAAGATTTGCATGTTTAAAAAAAAAAAAAAAAAGAAGAGAAAAGGGAACAGCCAACAATATGAACAACAACAGAATCATCAAAATTCAACATAAAGTGTAAAAAGGAAAGAGGAACGTATTGCCATTGACCAGTCAGATTTAATTCAAAATCTTAAATGAACAAGGTAATGGATAGAAACAATCAGAGAGAGTAATCACAATATTGGAAATAAATTTATATACATTCCTCTTCTCAGGGTGGTCTCTGAGATTCAACCTGACTGTTTGCTCACTGTGTACAGAACAGAGTCTACTGATTCATTCTACAAAGGTTAGACCCCGTTCAGTTGCAATGACTGCTGATCACCAGGCTCATTGTAAATTAGGGTTTATACATTCCACCATCCTTCTCTTAACATATCTAGTGTCTTTCAGTAGATTTCCTTAATGCTTTGCTCTAAGCTTTTGAAAACAAAACATAACAAGAGATTTGACTGGTATTCCCAATCTCCTTTTGTTTATGGGCCTCCTAATTTAAAATTAGGAAACAATTAAATATTTCTGGGGGGAAAAAGCCTTAAAAAATGCTGCAGACTTCCATACAAAACTTGTGAAAGTTAGTGTTGGCCAGGAAATTCCCTTTTTTTTTTTAGTTGCAAATCACAATGAAAAAGCTGAAATGTAAGAATTTCCATGAAACACTAATTCTGACTAACTTGCATTTTGAGAGAAGGCCACTCTTGAATTTTTTTATTTTTTTTTTAACCAGCTCTATTGAAAACGTTTTATGAAATGGCAGTATAAAGCAGAGAGGGAATTTGCAGAGCTGGCCATAGAGACACTCAGATGCAGGAAGAAAAAAAAAAAAAGACAAAAAAAGGAAGGTAAAGTGAATTAAAAAGAGAAGGATGAAATACACTCAGTCAAGAGGTTGCTAAATATTCTCAGAAAGTAGTTACTATTAAGGGGCTCCAAATCAGCCATAGGAGGGTGACAGCAAGATTATTGAAGAAATGCAATGACTCAGGGGGACTTTTATATATGGGTCTGTATGAGTAGAAGAGCGGCCCACACAGTGTAAAGGGACAGGAGACAAACAAGAAGGAAGTGTGCATCAGGAAGAGTAGGTGGATAGAAAGTCAGAGAGGAGTTCAAGAGGAACAACTCCACGGAGCATTTTCAGAACCAGTGTGAAATCTTAGCCCCAATGAGGTCAATGAGAGTTTTCCTCCAGACCTCATGGGAACCAGGATTTCACCCAATGAGGGCAATACTGAACAGACAGATTTTATTGCAATAGCTATTTGCTTAGCCACACGCACACATACACACATGCACTCCTCTATTAAACAGCCAGGCACAAACTGACACATAGAGGAAATAACAGAAGGAGCCATGTATCGCGGGATATTTACACACCGGAAAAACTTTTGCAGTTTGAAAAAGGAAGATCTTGTCAACTATTACCTATGGCAACAACTGTCACAGCTACACATTTTGGGAATATTTAATTTTGAAAATAATCAACGTCAACCAATGCAGAAAGTGTCACAGGGCCCAACGCAGAAAGAGATTACAAAATGAGTTAGCTGTACAGCTTGCAGCCTGCATTGCAAAGTCTCAGACTATGATTTGCAGTCTGTTAGTACATAGCTTCCACCAATTAGATTTTAAGGTTGAGAAAAAACTCATTAGCTCTTCTTCAGACTTTATGATTCAAGCATGGCAAAAAACACACTGCAGTGTTTCCAAGATCTAAAGAAAATTCCAACACTGTCAGTGTTATTTATAGCTAATTTATTCTGCTGTATCCAATGCAGCAAATAGCTAGGACATCCACCATACTAAACAAATACACCAGTGCAGTTTATTAGGCCTTTAAGTGCTATCTTTGGGAATGAAAATTTAATTTTTAAACCTTTCGAAGCTCATGGAAATATGTTTCCTCTTTGTAGAATAAACAGCTCCTATTTTTGACCCAGTTTCAATGAAAAATTACTTATTTTTTTCCAACCAAAAGTGTTACTGGGAAAAAAATGGTCCTGGAAAACATTCAGTGACAAAACTCCAGCAACAAGAATGTAGAAAAGTGCAACATAGTATGTAAGTTACTAAAAGGAAACAAACGACACTGAACCTTGGTACACATGTACATATTGGAGAATGGTCTCAATTACACATGCCCTGTATTTTCTAGGTTATGCAGCAGAGGATCCATTTTTCACTGCACCCTGCCAGAAAGTTACCTGACAATACACTAGAGCTTGGAAGTGAAGCAAATGTTCTGCAGTGGCTGATCACCAAGGATTCTGCAAGCATAACCGTATTACCTAAATTCAGATGCTGAGAACAGGCCAAATTAATTTTCTTCTGTGCCAAGATACATCAAATTGCTGAGTTTGCAAGCAAGTTTTCCCTAGTTACCAGGGCATCCAATGGGAGACTGGAAATATACTCTAGCAAAATCAAAAGCTAATAGTCCTTTGTTGTGGACTTCGATTCTTCACTTGGCTGGTCAGATTCTAAAGTTTTCTCACCTTCAGGCAACGGACTACCCAGTCCTCGCATATTTTTGCCAAGGAGATGAGAAGAGAAGAGGAGGGAGTGGCTAGGTATAATGCATTGGGTTAGTGGAAAAAGTTTGGATTTGGATTTAGATGTCTGTTCAGTCTATATTTATGTAATTCTGTTATTAGTACATGCACTTAAAACACAGAACATCTCATAAATCCAAATGTAAAAGTCTTCAGCTACCATAAATGAGACGTGCCAGGAGAGTCTTTAGTTATAAAGAGATTATTTTGACTAAGTAGTAAGTCACCAATGTACGTATATTTAGTGCCAAAGAGATACCAAATATTATACACTCATGACTGTCACTCACTCACATGGCCAAACATTCAGGTATCATGCTAAATATTCTTATTTACTCCCTGCTATTAAACTTGCCTCTAGAAGTATTAAATCATTTTTAGACTCACAGGTCTGGCCTTCTTTACCACCAATCAAAACCTATTAGTGGAACTCTCCATCTTTGGAAACTTTGGAAGACCCCGTTAGACAAAACCCTGGCTGGGATGATTTAGTGGGAGTGGTCCTGCTTTTTAGCAGGGGGTTGGACTAGATGACCTCGTGAGGTCCCTTCCAGCCCTACTATTCTATGACTCTATAACTCAGTTTCATTTTGGCTATTTTGGCAAAATATGGGGTTTAATTGTTTTTAAGCGACATAGAGATTTGATACAAGTCTTTAACATAGCTGACTGCTAGCCTATAGGCACATTCTGTTCAAGCCCCAAGAATATCTTGTGCAAGATGCTACTCAATGGGGAAACCTTCACTATAAATATTTTATTTACGAAGTATCAAAACCAATCCAGCTCCAAAGATCTGGTGAGCAACTGACCAGTCCTTTTATGCAAAAGTGAGTTTTCAGAGTACAGGAATCCAGCCCTTCTATCTCAAATAAAGTGTACACACCAAATCTTTAGCACACTCATTTAAAGGAACACGTGGGCACAATTCTGCATTGGAACAGTGTTCAACCAGAAAATTGACAACCAGTTTCAAGGAAATGAAGTAGATGGAAAAAGCAGAGGGGGACACCTCTTTTGCAAGAAGATTCTGCTGATGAGAAGTAATTACAATTTAAGAATACTTTGCATTGCAAGGTGTATTCATGGTCATTTATCATTAAACAAAATAATAAAATATATGGGTTCTGAACATCTTTTCCCAATCTACCTCACTAACAAGTGGAAAAATTAACTCCTTTCAAATCCCACACACCACAATCCACAACCACAGGTAACTGCAGGCCTGTCTCACAGAAGTGAAACGTACATCCAGAGTTCTCTAAACTTGCTTCCTTCTGTTAAGGTGTGTCAGGATTCTCTTCGAGGCCTCTTTCCACTCTGCCTCCCAAGAACTCAGTTCAACTCCAGACTTTCACTCAGGAAACTTTATTTGATATACAACAATGGTGTGCTGAGTGGCTCAGACTCAAACATACAGGGTGGATGCAGCGTACATCACAGACCAAAAGTTACACAGAAACCCACTTCTTGTACATCCACATTCTATTCACTATACACTAGATCATAACTTTTGAGATTGGTTTGATTACGTCAGGATCCAGTCCCTGTACACAGCGCTCTGTTTATGTCTGAATTTACTCTTTATCTCATGTTTACACTCCCTTCTCTTGTCCGCTGTTATTTTGTTCTCAGTAAATGGCTTCCTGGATTTCCCCCTCTTGTCCTCCTTAACTCAGATACTCTGTTTTTCAGCTTACTGACCCGTTTACTTATCTGATCACACTTTCAGCCTACTTATCCAATAACCTCCCTAACTCAGTCTTACAAAAAGTGAGGCCTTTCCCATGCAGGTAGGCCTGGCTTGAGAAGGTGCAACCTTCTTTTCCTCAAGAGTGCATTCAATGTTCTGGAAAACTTACAGAGCTCTCAAAGAGCATTCTTAAACATTCAGCTCTCAAACACCAGTTGTTGCAAGATTTTTTTTTTTTCTGATGAGCCTCAGCCAAAAGTATGCGTGGTGTCACCCATCTTACTTCTGCAGCACAATAATCATGACCCATGAAGATATGCCCACTTCCTAAACAGCACCCAAAGCCCAAAGGTTCAGTTAGGTGTGTGGGATGAATTTAATCTCCTCAACCCACCAGCTAGTAATGAGATTTGGAATGTACAGAGATTCCTTATAAAGAAATTTGTTAGTCTTTAGAAGTGCCACAGGACTCCTTGCTTGTCTTCTTTATGAAGAGGATGAGGCCACCGGGTATCACACAGCAATATCAGATAAAAAGATGGACCCGGCCCTTTTATTATGAATTACCTATATTCAAGTGCACCTAAGTCACTTGAGGAATGAAGGAAAGGTTGGGATGACACAGGTAAGACACCCGGGTCACCAGAACAACATGAATGACCCTTCCTTCCATTTGCCTTGCAGCTAATTCGCACAAGTTTTCACTGGAAATAGCATCCCATCAGAAGTGGCAGGGTAATCCTGCATCACTGCAGTCTATTCTGTACCTCTCCTAGCATTAAAAAGAAGGGCTATGGTCATCTTGGTGATCAGTACATCACCTTTCATGACCTTAAATGCACTTTAAAACATTATTACAGAAGATAAATGATTATCCACAGAAGGTCCTGCTCACTCTCCTGTGAACAGAAAGGAACGAATGTGACACCTTATCAGTATTTTCATTGGCTGAATGCTCCAAGTACTTCAGAAGCTCCTCCAGACCTCCTACAGTCAAGTGACCAGGTATGCCAGATGTTTCTTCATATAGATAGTAATAAACATGGAAGAGAACTGGCTGGCAACAGTCTTTTCTGCCAAACAAATGCCAGAAGCAATTCTGGAGACTGACTGTATAAAGTTACTTTTCTTAGTTAAGAAACATGGGACTAGAGCAAATCAAGTCAATTCCTCATATTGCCTCACAAGTATAGTCTCAAATTGTATCATCTAGAAACAGATCACAAACTAGAAATCTGAGATATAAATCTGCACATATGGCTCCATGTCTCAGTATATCTAGAGAGATGAACTCAGCATATGTTCCAAATGCTGCCGTTAAAATTAAATTAAATACTATGCATGATTAGTAAGTCATTTCCAGCCTCTCATAGGCTGTGAAGATACTTGCTTCACAACAGAGGTACTTACAGCAAAATACAGATCCAAACTTCACCCTTTGCTCAAGAAGGCAGAAAAAGAATGCCAGATTTTAGACGGGAGGTCATGCTGACCAATAAATCTGCATAGGAGAGTTTATTTCAATAAAATAAAAAGTAGAGTTGAAACACCGTAGTCGGTGTGGGTCCAGCAACAAGTCTACCATCCTTTTAGAAGTCTGTATGTAATAAATTTTTGCCTTATACACACACCAAAAAAAACCCAATCAACCTGTAGAAAGCTGTAATTTAGTGTGTAAAGTCAAGAACTCCTGTTAGTATATGCTAGATCACATTCTCCTATTTAACTTTAATTCTGATCCCTTCTGCATCCACAATGTGCACTCAATGAGGCATGGGGCGAGGGAGGCAATATGTGACCATGTAATTAGATCCTGTATTATGATATATAAGTAATCAGAAGTAATTTTTCATAGATAACCTTATAATTGAGCATTTGCTAACTTTTTCAAGTATTTGAATTTCCAGGCTAAATGTTCTTGCAATATAGCTTATATTCATACATGGAAAACCTGTATAAATGACTGTGGATCACACAATTTGGCCTTTTATATTTTCCTCTTTTGGCGTTCCAACCACAACAGCTGAGCTTCACTTGCCCCTCCCCTCATCCCTTCTGACGTGACCCTAGGGTGCCCCCTCCCCCATGTGTCACTTTTAGCTCAGTTCAGGTTTCCGCACACTGCCAGCACTTTTCTGAGGAATGCAAGAAGGAAAATGGTGATATTTTCACCCCAACAGTTTATACCTCAGCAAAACCTGAATTGAATTTCATGGGACAAATTAAAGGCATCTCTAGCCCCAGGGCTTTGGCCTTGCTGAATTTCAAAGGCCCGCTGCTGACAACAGAAGTGTTCTCAAAAGAGTTGCAGAAATCTTTTACAGAGGAAACCGCTGGACAGTCTAAACGCAGGTGGCACGGCCTGCTCCCGTTCAACTCTTACATTGCTACTTGGCACTAATTGAGTGAATGTGTGCTAACTGATCAGGTGTGTACTTGGTTTTCCACATGTGGACATAAGAATACAAGTGTCTTTCCGTTCTATGGCAGCTTTACGGGGTGCAAAAGAAGAGAGAAAATAAGATCCCCAGCAAAGAGAAATGCTTCAACTCTGAATAAGACTACAATTAACCAGGGAAGCAGCAAAAAGCAGAGTTGCTAAACTTCTTTAACATTAAACTAATCTATTGATACCCTCAGCAAGGCTATGCTTTAATCATTTGGCTTGCACAATATGCGATACACAAGTCTGAACTGTGACCAAGTCGAATGTAATAATGTCATGTTTATTTTTGTTGATGACTCTAGCTTGGATATTCCTGCCCTGTATATCCTTTAGCATTTTGAAACAAACAAATGATCGTTTCACTCTCCAGCATGTTCTTTTAATGTGCATATCAAATTACATATTTAGATTCAAGATTGGGCTTGACAAGTGTGCGCCAGCAGAAGAACGAACAAGCAATCTGAGGACAGCACAAGATGACCGTTTATCTCAAGGTATGCTTTTGTTTGACACACCACCACTGAACTGCTTTATTAAAATATTGCTTGTTCTTTTAGTGCAATAGTAATTCACTGTGGTCTTATCTGGAAACTAAAAAGGAAGAAAAATTAGATTACCAAACACTTAATCCCAAAGGTGACTCAGTCTTCAGTTATGTGATTACCCAGCCAGTAATCAAAGCCGTTTGATTGTACAGTTCATGTGGCAACGTCACTCAAAATATCAACCACTGCAATACATCCATCTTGACAGCAAATATCTGTAACACTTTGGGAAAAAGCAGTCACTCATCATCTCATCCGATTCTGCTCTCCGCACCATCAAATAAAGTATAAGCAAAAAAAAAAAAAAATGAATAGACTAGGCCATGTACCATGACGCATTCCGAAGTCTGGAAATACATGTTCAACTAAATACTAGCAACTTTTACTTTGTCTACTGGCATGCTACAGTCTGGAGTCATTCTTCAGATAGCCCTGCCTGTTATTAAGGCTGCCCAATATTTCCAATTATAAGACCTCGCTTTCAGTTGCTTGTACCTTGCCAGACATTAACCGTTGGAACTGAATTACTCCATGCCAGGGGTCTTGCCTCATGCTGATGTTTTTGGCAACTGCAGCCAAAATGTTTCAGCCATTTCTGAGAACAAGGTTAGCAAAAGACGATGTCTCCGTGTTAGAAGAGAATTCTAGAGAATTCACCTTTTCTTTGGAAACCGTTAGCACTTTTATGCTGTGGAGGTGGGACATGAAAGTGGGCAGCAATGGCCTTTGTCAGGGATGCCAATAGCATGCCTTTGAAAAGTTTGCACATGCTCAGTAGAGATTTGCTAGATCAGAACAGCTAAAAATGCCTCAAGACCCCCTCCTCCCAGACCAGGCCTGAGCTTCTTACAGCTCCAGGGGTTCACCAAATGGTTCACATGCCATCCCCAAACAGAAACCGAGCATGTTCTCAATAACACAGAGCTCCCAGGTGAAGCTAAACTTTCTCTGATAGTTTTTCCAGGCCAGGCAACAGAACTGACAGCAGGAGAACCCAACCTTCCTGCACTTTCAAATTTCCACAAGAGTCAGAGCTACAATGGTGCAGAGGGGCATTAACAGGGGACAAAGTGTTGAGGGAGGTGGCGGTGGAGACTGGGAGTGGTGGTTGGCAGGGAGGTGGATAGGGGATTGGGAACCAGTGGACACAAAAGGGGAAGAAGTTGGGGAAGAGAGGAAACACTTGACAAGGAACTGGAGCGTGTAGAAGAACGGAAGCTGGCTGGGAAAAGAGACTGGAGATGGTGAGGACACTGACATGGGATGAGAACCCCAGGGAAGGAGATTGAGACTTAGTCAGTACTAATGGGGAAGGGCCAAGGGAGCGACCAAGGAATTGGGGAAGAGAACTGGAACTGGCTTGGCAGTGAGACTGGAGAAAAGGGGTCACAAGTTGGCATGGAGTGGGGGAGATTGGCAATCTCATGGGGAGAGACTAAGACTCGCTGGACAAGGAGACAGGCTAATTGGGTGAAGACAATGGAACAGGGGCAAGAGACAGTGGTGCAGTAGAGGACAGAACAGTAATAGAAGGGGTCAAGCTTGCAGGGACCTAGGCGGAATCTGTGCCTACTAAAACACATTCCGCTCCAGAGCGTGGACAGGAACCCAAGATCCCAGTCTGATCATTCCTCGGCTCTCAGACAATTTCCGTGAAACCCACATGCAAAGCACGTCACTCTCTTCTAGTGCTAGTCTACATATACAATGACACCCTAACACTGCTCTCAGTTACTTCATTAGAGCAAGTGGCAGAAGTCTCTCGGGTGGAGCTAAAGAATTTCCACTCCTCATAAGGAACTACGTGGGTGTCATATTATGCCAGATAATGGTATCTGTCTTTTCAGTATTTTTTTTCTTTAAACTAGGAAGTTACACACAATACTATATTAAAACAACATTACAGATGTAAACTTAGGCTTTCAAAAGTTAGGAAATGCACAAATGACAATTGCCCAGGCAACTGTAATTTATCTCCATTGCTCATATGCAGTACAATACAAGCTTTAACTACAGAATCCTGGTGTATTTTTTCCACGGGGCGCCTGACTCTGTGCACAGAATGGACAAAGCAGATACTCAATATGTTGTCTTCTCATTGCTCATGTGGCCACAGGCCTTATTTACAGCACACTCTTCAAACCGAGCTCTGAAGGCAGAACTATTAATTTCTTCATAGGCTTTTCTCTCGTGCTCCTCGCGATGTCTCCGAGGTCTTCACAAATGGAAAATTAATCTAGTCTCAAACGCCGCTCCGCCCCATGAGATGAGCGAATGGCATTATCCCCATTTGTAAACGTTGGCAGGAAGAGATGAAGGTCAAAGCACTCAATGATTTAGCGTGCCCATTTTGGGCCACCCTAGGGTCTGATTTTTTTTAGAGTAGATAGTTTATAGCTCCAAAGCACAGCTCCCACCAACTTCAGCTGCAACTATGAAGGCGTAGCACTGCTACAAATCAGACTCCAGAGAAGCAAATTAGGCCTCAAAGAGAGGAACACATAACTGGTGACCATCCGGGACAAGTTTGGCTTAAGTGATTTGGAAAGGAACTCTGTGGCAGGAGCAGGGAAATTCGACTGACTTAATCATGAAATAATCCGTTCTTCCTGCAGTCCTCTGCCTTGTTCACACTCCTCCTTGCAATTTCTGCAACAGAGGAGCGAGGGATCCCCACAGACAAAACGCTCCTTTCACTGCACAACCTTAATTCACCCCAAAGGAGAACAATCCTGAATGCTGAATTGGGCAGAGGGCCTGCGTAAAAAATAGCATGTAATCATGTAATTGAAGACAACACAGGCCATCATAATTGATGCATTACCTAACTTTTGAGTGCTTGACATTGCAACCTTAATAATGGTGGGTGTAATGAAGCTTTGTGTGTGTCATACAAGTTCTCAAATAAAATACTAAATCTTATGACATCTCCTTAAGCCCCACAGCCTACAGATCCTTTTCTGCAAGCCACAGAGGCTCTTTTCCTAGCAGCAGCTCATTCTGAGCTACACCCTTTGACTCTAGGAGGGAATCAAAAAAGAAAACATGCTCACTAAATGATTGACTGAGAGTCAGTTCTCCAGTCCAACACAGCTAAATTCCCTGCAGAAGGAAGGAACTGCTCCCCAAGGATGGCTATTTCCACACCAAAAAGACACCTTTCAATAGACAGCAGTTTTTGTTCAAATGTCTCGGCCGTTCCTAAAGAACTCATCTTCTGCCCCCCAAATTTACAAGCTACATGGAAGTTATGAGTGACTGTCAGCAGGCTCCATATTTTTTTTAAAGTCACTTTGATGTCATCACTTGCTAGCCAGGTTTTGGTGCTCTACATTCAATCACTTGAATGTATTTTTAAGTCTTACAGAAAATACAAGCACATCATCAGAAAGTTCATAGTACCAGGCCTACATAGCTTGTCTGGTTGCATGGCCCTTTCCATCAATAGGAAATCTTAAAAGGGAGGCACCACAGTCTTTTAGGGCATAAATAATTGAATTCTTAAGTGACATTTCAAAGCATTCTGACAGCAAGCCTAGCTAATGGCTTAGGAAACTGTGTCTTTGAAGAATTAGTTTCACTCTTACTGGAATAAATTTGACATTCAGAAATTTGAGAAGAGTTTCATTCATGATATGAGCCACATAAAATTGCTACTGATATTTCTTGCTGCACTTGTTAATGAAGACATCAGCAAGCAGAAAAATTAGAGTGGGTAGCCATGTATCCCCACAAGGTACTCTAAGTTAGATTGACATAAGTCCCCCTGTGTCAACCTATTTGTGCATACGGCTACGTTCACATTTATCTGGCTAATACAAGGATCCTGTTACAGTGATGCAGTAAAACCACTTCCAGGATTGCACGGTATTACAGTCAAACTACTGAATCCTTCACCAGCTGTCCCACAATGCTCTGTTCCCTGCGACGACAGCAGCTCTAGTCATAATTTTCAACTCTAGTGCCTGGGGTCACAGAGACCAGAAGTGACCCACTCACCCCACAATAAAATTCTCCACATTTCTGAATAGCCTTTTCCCAGGTTTCCACCTTGAAGAGCACACCTTGCAGCTCCACGAACACACTCCTGCCTGCAATGGACAGGTAGCATTGGATTTCCTGAGTCTGAGGGGAGGAGAGATCGTGCAAGCACAGCTACAGAAAAGACTCCTGTGGCCAACACGTCGGTGGCTCACCTTTAAAGTCACATAGCTCCGTGGTGGGCTGCTTCATCTCTGCCCTCCACCCTGGTGGCAATATTTCCTCCTTTGCCTCACAAGTATCATGCAGGACACAGGCAGTTCGAACCATTAGATCTCAGGGAGAAAAGCCTCCCTGTTTAGTGAGTAAACAAAATGCCACCATCCCAAAGCACACTCCGGCAGTCAGTTTGCATCCGCTGAACAGGTAGCTGAATCTTTCCTTGGCCAATGTACAGCTCCATGAGCCACGGATAGGTGGTGCCCCTAGCATCACTATTGATATTTCACCACCACCCACGGTAATTTGCCAGTGGGAAAAGAACGTCCCCACTTGCAGCTTTCTGAACAGTCTTGTATTGTGAAGAATGCGTGTGTCACGCTCCTTTCCTAATCAGTTCACGTTGACTTTGGTGCTACATACCTAATGGTCCACCGACACTTCCAAAAACCATAGCAAAGTCACCCTTTCTATTGATTTACTTCGGCGAGGTGGAATGGTGCCTGAATTGGGATATGAACACCATAAGAACGGCCATGCCCAATGATCCATTTAAGTCCAGAATTCTGTCTTCCAACAGTGGGCAATGCCAGAGGCTGCAGAGGAGATGAAGAGAACAGGGTAATTTTGAGTGATCCTTACCATTATCCAGTCCCAGCATCTGACAATCAGAGGCTTAGGGACATGCACAGCATCAGGAGCATTTACTGCCCAACCATGGTTCCAGAGCTTCATTGCTGCTAATGCAGCAGCTATTTTCGGCATATTGCCAAGAGTCCCAGTCCTGTGTAGCAGGAGACAATGAATGGCCCTGCACACTTTGCATGACAACAACTCCCACTGTGGATTTTCCAAAATGATTTCCTACTGACTGGCAGCAATCTGGCTCTGCACAAGCCCTTGAGTGCTAGCACCACTGTGAATGCAGCTCTCATTCTGGCGTCCGTGCGTTGGAGGGCTGGGATGAGCTCGGCACACGGATCCAGGAACATGGCTTGTTCTGCAGTCCCTGCTCGTCATTCCAAACGTGCATTAGTGTAATCCACGGGTCGGCAACCTTTGCCAGCCCCGACCACAGCACCCTCAGCAGGTGCCAGGGGTGGGGTCAGCAGGGGCTGGGGGCAGGCACAGAGACTCCTTCCCCCTGCTGGCCCCGCCCCCACGTGCGGCACTCATGACCCCTACTGGCCGTGCTTCCCAGCTGGGGGGCGGGGCCAGCAGGGGACAGGAGCCGCAGCACGTACACGGCTCTTGTGGCCCCAGGCCCTGCTGGGGGGCGAGGACAGCAGAGGGAGCCTGAATAGCACCATGTATCGCTCAGGATAGGCGCTCATGCCTGGGGGTTGCCAATCGCTGGTATAATCTCACCAGTCAGTGTCCATTTCTTGAAATGGTGGGCCATCACACGCAGCTGCTGTGAAGGAAGGATGGCTAGAAACTTGAATTGTTTTTCACTCAGCAAACTATCCTCGAAGAAATCCTCAGTCCTAGAAATCCCAGTCGTTGCGGTCCCTCCTAAGCACCCGTAAATATAGAAGAATCACGTGTCCTGTGTTTGCAATGTTCATGAGAATAGTGCAGAGTTCTGTGGGCTCCGAATGGTGAGGCTTTGCACACTGGGATACCTACGCTGGTGCACCACCACCTGTGAATACCACAGAGCCGGTATAAGCAGCCAAGTATGCACAACTCTTGAGCAATCTACCAATTTTGGCAGCTATCCAGCCGCCAACATACCTTGTGTTGACTAAAGTTTGTAACATAGACGTGGCCAAAGACACTGTTCCTATGGAGCAAAGTAGCACTCTGTAGGTATCATCAGCAACTGCTAAATAAGAGATAGCAGCAGACATTGTTTGACATTCAGGAGCATTGAAATAAAAAGTTGTTCAAGTACAACATGTTCACAGCACAACGATACACAAATTAGGCCACTGGGAGTTTTCTTCCAAGTGTACCATGGAAATGTATTTAGACTTTGTAGAGCCAATCTGACACAATTCATGGTGCCATAACTATTACATCAATGCATGTGGTTACAGGAAAGACTCTCATAAGGCTGCATATGCAAAGGGTGCCATAAGGTGCAGAAAACCCTACCCAACTACAAAACAACACTACCACATCGTAAACGTGCACCTTGTGGGTGTAGTGTACAAACCAGATATCTATTGCCCGCCAGCCTTCTTTTGGGGCAAGGTGAGATCAGAGCAAAAGACTGCTGGATACACTCACAGAGCACCAGCTAAGGATGTCTCGTGGGAAAACGGAAAATCCTAGAACAAAATATTTACTGATGTCAGAACTGTTACTCTTGCACTAAACCATTATTGCAGTTCATCTGCCTCTTTAATATACCAAATGATACCGACCTGAGATTAAGTTACAAACTAATGTCACTTTATTAGATTTTTACTGTCACACTAACTGATTTCATGACTCCGGTCAATCCACAATCACTTGTCCTTCAGCTTTAGGACAGCCTTGGGTCAAGCTTTACAAAGACATAAAAACAGTGGAGTCACACTCTAGGCTTATCGAGCTACACAGCTTCTTTGTAATGTAATTAAAAGACAGTACGATTAAAAAAAAAAAAAGCCAATGTGGTCCCAGCAATAGTTTCTTTGTAGGCTGCATCTAGAGTCATGTCCAAATGCACGCTCCAGTAGCGCATCAAGAGATGAAGCGGTGTCAGCAGTGCAAGAGATAAGAGTTTTACACTAGCTGTATAATCAGGAAAATCCTGGCTGTTGGAGAGCAGTTCAGCTTTCATCTAAACAGTTATTTTAACTATGGAAACACTAATAGGCTGTTTTTCAGTACACACTACAGAAGGCCAGCTCTTAGAAGCCACACAGACTCTGCTTAGTTATGCTTAGAGCTTCGGAGGGAAAATAATGAAGCCTTTATTAACAAAGAAAGAAAAATTCCATGTAGTTAAGCTGCCGCTTCTAATTCAGCTGGCAAAGCTTCCCTTATTGTACCATGGTAATGTAGTTAAAGCGAGTCTGGTTGGAGCCCTTCCCCACCTCTGATGGAGGCACACCGCAGGCACAGCAAAGGAGCATAGTAAGAGTGACCACATTGGGCAAGTCACCCTGCTGCTAACATGGGGGTGAATGATTCCAGGTGGTCTCCAGGTAAATGCAGTTAAGCAGGATGCACCTTTGCTAAGCACATATTAAGTGCAGCCTGGGCATTAGCAGGCTTGGGTCTTGCTCATGCCTGTGGTCTGCAGATCACACCCCCAACTTGGGGCTGAGGAACAGCAACTAGCACAGAAGCCAGATATGCTCCCAGTGTTCAGAAAACACTTTATTGCTTGCCTAGATGTTGCCTAAAAGAGAGAAGACTTACGCCCTGGCCCATTACTACAGAGGCATTGGGAAAAGAGGGATCACTTTCCGATCTCAGCAGATGGCAGAGTCTGGCTCTCACCACCAGGCAAAGGAAAGCCCTCCTCTTCTCTAGGGCTCTTCCAATACTGTGTGGCAAGGTGGAGAAAGAAATGAGTGAGACACATCCCCAAGGAAGAGGGGAGTGGCACAGAGGAGAAAATGAGACTACCGTTCCCCAAGACGATGAGGGTGGTGCAGGGTCTGAAGAACTCGGAAACAGACAGAATGAGAATAGCATGGAGGGATAACATGCTGGAGGGAGGAATAGACCATGGGTGAGTTGGCAAGGACTGAGCGAGTGTGATCGGCACCATGAAGGAGGTGGAAGTGAGGTATCAAGGGTAAAAGGAATCCTCCCCAAGTGAAGGAGGGTAAGGAAAGCCAAGGGACAGTAAGAGTGTGTAGAGAAGGGGGGAAAGAGAACAATTTCCAGAGGGAAGGGCCAGGCAAGAAATCAGCCCCATGAGAACATGAGGAGGAGGCATAGAGAAGGGGGATGGCTGGAGACAGATTTTTGTTGGGATGGGGTGAGGGTTATTCATAGATTCAAAGGACAGAAGGAGCCACTGAGATCTCCTACTCTGCCCTCCTGTAGCACACAAGCCAGAGAGCTTTCCCAAAATAATTTGTTGGGCATATCTCTAAGGAAAAAGAAGATCCCATCCTGATTTAAAAATCGTCAGTAATGGAGAATCCACCATGAGCCTTGGTGAACTGTTCTGATGGTTAATTGCTCTCACCATTAAAAATGCGTACTTTATCTCCAGTCTGAATCTGCCTACACTTTAACTTCCAGCCACGAATCCTGTTATACCTTCCTGTGCTAGCGAAAGAGGCCATTATTAAATATTGGTTCCCGTGTAGACACTTTCAGATTAAACCAAGTTACTCCTTAGCCTTCCCTTTCTGAAGCTAGATTGAGATCCTTGAATCTATCATGATAAGGCAGATTTTCAAATCATAGACTCAAGAGATGAAGGTCAGAAGGAACCACCACGATCATCAAGTCTGACCTCCTTAACATCACAGGCCACAGAACCTCATCCACCTACTCCTGTAATGGACTCCTAACCTCTGGCTGAGTTACTGATGTCCTCAAATCATGGTTTAAAGACTTCAAGTTCCAGATACACTAGTTTAAACCTGCACATGATCTGTGCTCCACGCTGCAGAAAAAGCTGAAAAAAACCCGTGTCTCTGCCAATCTGGCCCAAGGGAAAATTCCTTCCCAGCCATAAATATGGTGATCCTTTAAATCACATCTTGTGTCTGCTCTGAACCCCCTCCAGTTTATCAACATCTTCCGAGAATTGTGGACACTAGAACTGGACAAAGCACTCCCAGCAGTGATCACACCCCTGCCGAATACGGAGGTAAAATATCCTCACTACTATTACTGGAGAGCCTCTTATTTACGCATTCAAGGATCACACTCGCCGTTTTGGCCATAGCATCACACCGGGCAGTGGAGTTCAGTTCACCGTCCACATGACCTCCAAATGTTTTCAGAGCCAAAATAGAATCCCCCATCCTAGAAGTATGGCTGACATTCTTGGCTCTTAGATGTGCACCTTTACAATTACCCAAGAGGTGAGGAAGGGCAGAAAATGGGTCTTACAGAGAGATGACAACTGAAACACTGAGGTAAAGAGAGTGATAGAAGGAAAGCAGCCACTGAGGAACAAATAAAGAGAAGAAGAATAAGGGGGAATGGGACAGGACAGGAATTTTGCAGGTTTTTATTTTTTCAAAAAGCTAATAGAAAATTTGATGCCACCTCTCTCCAAGTCCCACAGTGCACGCAGGTTTAATGAGCGAGTTCTCTCTCTCAGATGGGATTGTGGCAGATATGAGGCCTCTTGGAAAACCTGTGTGTGAGGTGGACACAGGAGACTCCAGGTTCCTGTGCACTGGGGAGGGAGTAGCCCTCAAGGGTTTTTTTGGTTGCATCTCTCCTCCTCCCCCACAAAGTGATGCTGGCTCTTTGGCGGTTAAGACATGTGACTATGCTGACCTCAGAGTAAGTGATGCTGTTTGGAGCCCTATGGCCTTGGGATCTATTTACTGGTATGAAGATAGAAATTTAATTTCCCTGTTGGCCAAATATTCTCAGTGCCAGATAGAATTTACAATGGAGACGGTCTTTCTGCATTCAGTAACCTTGAAATCTGAAGTTCTACTTGATATGTCCAAGTTTTCCCACTGTCATCATTTGTACTGCTGTAGCACCTAGGAAACCTAGTGATGGATTGGGGTCTCCTTGTGCTAGGTGTTTTACGGATAGCAAAGATGACCCCTATGATGAAGAGATTTCAGTCTGAGCTAAGAGGACAAGTTCTCCCCTGGTGTAAGTTGGCATACATTGATTTACCCCTAGTAGACAACCTCACCCACCATCTGAAGTGGACTGCAGCAAATACTGCTGTATTCTCCAATGGCATTAACAGATTGGAAAACCATGAAGCTGAGAAATATTTTTTTGATTTCTGCGGTTTGGAACAGAAAAACGACCATGCATTTAATGGCTTGCGAGGTGAAGAGTTAATCATTATTAGTTGAGGTTTACCGTCAGTGATAGATCATTCTAAAAGCTCTGTCTAAAATGCTGACACATTTGCCCTCCTATTTATGGTATAGGTTATATTTGTCTTTGCAATGTTTCCTCTAGTGCTGGCCCAGATGCAAACTAAAACTAGTTCAGTAAAAACACTTCACTCTCAATGATACAGAGTTTCTAATGAGGTACTTCCCAAGAAACACTCATCCCTTCTGAGTAGCAATTATTCACATAGGATAAAAATAAACATGGATCGTAGTACCTTCAAATATTCTCATCAATCACTATGTAGCTTCAATCAAGTGTGTATTGAGGCAGTTGAAATGTTATTATAAAACCCCCACCAAGGAAACTTTATATATTCTCTGACACAGCTGCTCCTATTTATATGATGTTACATGGTTTTTCCCCCCCACACAGATGCAAGATTTAAGTAAACTTGTGGAAGTCATCATTTGAGTCTTATTGCTGGTCTATATTTTACTAAATTTTACTTTAGGCCTTTTCAACTAGAAGTAAAAACACTTATTTATTACAGGTATGAGAGACAAATGCATAAGAGTGTTTAAATGTGTGATGACTTAGCTATCTTGTGTTAAAGGTGAGAAAAGTAAGAAATAACTCATTTGTGAACACTAGTTGCATTTGGTTTTTATAATCCTGTTGCCAGAAAACTAAGACTGATGAAAGACATTTAAGTATTCATTACTATTTTGCTACCTATCAATGAGAGATAATCCCTATTATGTTCCTATCAAAATGTATATAAAAGTCAGAACTGAAAACACATTATTTATATGAAACAAAGTCACATACAACTGCCAGCTTGTGCCTTTTATTATGTACAAACTGATATAAAATGCTGAAGCAAGTAACTTTTAATATTGGAATGCATAAATTCAAGTTAGCATGCATAAATTGAAGTAACTTCAAGTTAAATATGTTGAGTAAGAGTCTGCTCCCAGTTACACCAGAGTACATTTGGAGAAGTTCCATTGAAACAAGTTGAATTATTCTCGATATACACTAATGTATGATAGCAGTGTTTGCCCAACACATACAGATATGTTTCTCTTTCAGCTCCAATAGCATATACTCCTGCTATATATTACCAGCGCACTTGGTTGTAGTGGATGGGTCTTGCTTTATATAATCCATGTCATGCTTGTATGCAGAAACAAGCACACACCGATGTAAAAAAAGTTGTACAACATTACACAAATTATTGGCAGTTTTGGAAAGTCAGTATTTATACATCTCTTATTTCTTGTTCCGCAAGATAAAGCTGCCCAAAAGGAGGCATGATCCAGTGCTCAGATCTTGCGAATGGAAGCTGAAAACTTCTCACATTCCTTCTGCTACAATGAAATCTACTCCCATAGTGGCCTTGACAAATCATTTAACATCCCCTTATCTTGTTTCTCCCCCTGTGGATTACACTACTTACTTGCCACACATGGGTGATGTGAGGTTTATTGCTGGTAAAGCACTTTAAAAATATTTTGATTGCCAGAGAACAAAATACATAGCTGTGATAAATTGACTGGGGATGTCAATAGACCACAACATTCTGCTGAATTTGAGGAGAGATCAGATAATTACTTAAGATGCCATGTGTGGAATTGTTGCTTACGTATCAAACGTTCACAAATTAAGAGGCCTGCTTATGATGCTAAGTAGCTGTAGAAGTAGTAGAGTTTAGCACAAACCAGAATCTTACAAAGTTGAATACTATTACACTAGTAATATTTTTACACAACAACAAACTAAGATGCCAGCTATTGCTATAATGTCCGTCTCCTGCCGCTGATGAAGTGTGCTGTCACGAACGGGATTCAATCGGAAAACAGAAATTCCAAATAGCAGACCTCCTAATTCAGTCAGTGGTAAATTTGCTATTTCAACCAAGGGAGAGTCAAAAAGCAGATGCTGTTAAATGGCTGTGCCGTCAGCCGCCTCTACTTTCTCATCATGAAGACTATGGGGAACACTCTGCTAGGGCTTTCATTAAAAAAAAAAGTTCACATCTAAGTTACACTGAATCAAGTTCTCTTCCTTGGAAGGACTTTCCTCTTGAGGCAATCTGTAGGCAAAGCTGAAAAAAGAAAGTTATATTGTGAAATGCGATCCTGACTGATATCATCTTCACCCAGCTGGCTAAATTCACTTGTTGGACCTTTGAACTTTGTGGAAGAAATAGAGAAGACATGAAGGTAGATGGAGAGAATGAACGGGACTTGGGAAGCTGGAAAGGAAAGAGGTAAGCACTCAAAGAAGAGGGCACAAAGTTAAAAGGACAGAAGAGTGAAAGACAGGATAGGAAGGCAGACAAGAGAGAGAAATGGTAAGCAGAAGAAGCAAGAAAGACTGATCCGTCGCCTTAACTGAGCATTTTCAAAGTCTAATGGCCAGGTTATTTGGTCTGGCTGAGAGCTATCCTCAGCAAAAGACCTGAGAGGAGTTTATCTATGGGGAAGGAATAAAAGTGCCTTCTATTTCCTATCCCCTACCCTCAATCCTGAGAGCAGTAAGAGACTAATTTGGCACCTGGTATAAGTCATGGGCTTAATTATGCAGGCTGCAATGAACATCCCCTTCCTGAAGGCTGTTCCACCAGTCGTGGATTGACGGGGTGCACAAGGCGAGCCCCAACATGTAGGAGGAAGCATATGGCTGGCTATGCTGACTGAGCACCAGTACAAATCCCCCTGCTCAACATGAATTGCCAGGTGCCCAATTAGGCTGATTCCTGCTCCTTTATACCACTGGACCAACACGAAGAAGCCAAGTAAAGGGCTGAGGAACACTATCAATTCCCCGATTTGTCAGGCAGCTCATCAATAAGCCATTATGTGCTTAAGAAGGGAGCGCTTTTCTCCTGAAATGGTTCTTTATTTGATATAACTTGATGCAGACAAGCACACTGTAAGGGCTTGGGGAGGCGGAGGGTGTCATAACAGCAACTACAGAGATATGTGAATCACTATCCTAGGAGTGGCCTAAAACGGAATGAAAAGGGGAAGTCATGGAAGTGAGAAATGCTTTACTAAAGGAGAGAACAAATAAAGGAAGGTTCTGCTGAAGGAAAGTGGGATGGGGGCCACTGAAGGACAGACAGCGAGGCAAAGAGGATTGTGAAGTGAGGGCAATGCTTGGTGCTGAGGAGAAGGAAGGGACCATGGAGCGATATGGAGAGGGCCAGTCAAGGGGCTGAAGGTTGATGATAATGTTTGCTTAGAGAAGGAAAAAGAGGCAGTGGTTAAAGGAAGTTGGGAGAGAAAGAGGAGCTCGTGCCTTGCACTCTGGCTTTCAGCAAAGGAGAGAGACATGAGAAAGAACACACAAGCTGAGTACAGGAACCCAAGAAGTTATCACAGAAAAAGGAGTCAATGGGGCAGAGAGAGAAATGAGTGGATGTTGCTGATGGAAGGAAACAAAAAGGAAGAAGTGAAGGGACAACTCTCCTTTATGCTGCTTCTCAATCATCTCCTCTACTGCCCTAGACAACCTTTTGTTTCTAGCCTGCACGTCTCTCTTCCTCCAGTTCTTGCACTGAAGAGCAGCACCTGAGCCAAGAAACCTCCCACAAGACACTTCACCCCCCGGGTCATTCACCCTCCTGGTCCTCTTTCCACCCAGACAACAGAACTGCTACGCATGGCTCTTTTGTCCACATGTAACCAATGCATGTTCTCTGCAATGAATGTATGAATGTTCAAAGACTCTTTCAGGCAGAAATGACACCAAAACAGACATCTCCCTTCTGCTCCCAGCCCCCAGGATTTTGATAAGAGCATAGCAGCAAGCGTTCCATGAAGCTGCCTTTTTTGTTTCCACTTCATAAATTGCTTCCCTGTGTACCGTATCCATGAAATCAAACTATACGGTATGAATGAGCTTTCTAAATATTTATGACATGTTAAAAAAAAAAAAAGAAGAGCTGCAAGAGGAATTTATGACTCACCCAGAAACTGCTAATCTAGGACTGATCTTCATAAATTATTAAATTTGTGTCATGTTTCAGAAATCATGTTCACATTTTAAACAATTATCATGGACCTACAGCATGCAGGGCAAAAGATCAATATCACTGTCTCACCACAGCTACTGGCAGAACAAAAACAGATAAACAGCCTTCTGTTGAAGATGGAAAATATCAAATTACCTACAGAGCTGGATACTAGCCAGGCACCGCTGTTATAAAAAGGGATGCTCCCTTAAGCAATAATGCAGTTATTAACAAAAGCATCATTTCTGTACTCTCCATATTCATAATCCATATTGTGTGCAATTAAAGGCATTCAGTACACTCTTGCAAGCAGTCCTAAGAACTACAGGAGTTTATAAAACATGCAAGATTCTTTGCAAATTTCCAAGAATGTAGCATTATGCCATCCCATCTCATTTACGTCTATAAATATTTGGCACAAGAAAAGAAAATGCAACTCAGTCAGCAGACTGCCACTGCGACTAAACTGTAAAAAAAAAAAGATACTACCTCACCCATCTTTTCTTACAAAACTTCTCTGATCCAGCATTTGAATTAGTAGTTTAAATTAGACATAAGAATATAGGAAATTCCAAGATTTCCCTATGACTCCCAATGTTCTTCCAACCTTTTAAATAAGGAAATCTCACATAATTTTAGGGACAAGTTTTGTTGCCAGTTAAATAAATAGACTGAAATAAAGTTGCACGTGTACACGTCTAATGGGGACACTAATCGGGATACTAACCCTCTAAGGCAGTAGTGTTTTCCTGAACATTTGTCACATGTATGAAGAGAGGGATGTGAACCAAAGGAACAGATCTTTGACAATCAGTACTTGGGGGAACAAACAGAGCTGGATTGGATTTGGGTCCCAATTTTTACTCTCTCCTCTCCTAAAAACACGTTAGGGTTTGCTGTGAATAACTCAAATGAAGACTTTTTTTTAAGATTGTATGTTATCTAAGATTTTAATGAGACTGCAAATGATTTCATGGCACGAAACAGCAGTTGGACAGAAAAGGGCCTTTCTTTTGACTATGGAGAACTCTTAGGAATGCAAGAGAGAGATCAAAATTGTGGCTTCAGTGAAGTCAATGACAACTTTGCAACTGACTTCAATGGGGCCAGCCACGCACCCACAATGGTTTTCGCAAATACACATTTTTAAGTTTAATCAACTGGTAAATAGAAATACCATCATACGTGAACCTGGTAATGCTTCTTGCTACCACGGAAATATCTAGATTAGAAACATGGCAAATCCTATGTAAAATCAGAGCACGTAATCCAGTATCCTGTCTCCAACAGTGGCCAGTACAAATGCTTCAAAGAAAAAGTTCAATAGTAAACCACTATCAGATAACCCGCCTACAAAGGAAGCTTTTTCCCAACTCCCCACTCCACCCCAATTGCATATGGTGTGGGTTGGGATCTGAAGTTTGTATACTTTCTACAAAAGATGTTCTGTCTTCGCTCACATGGCTGTGACTGTGTCATTATCTATTTAAATGTCTAATCCCACTGCTCTTTCATTCAGTCTCAACATTTAGTAGCAGTGAGTGCCGCACATTAAAGCATGACATATGTGGAAGTATTTTTTCTTTTTTAAAATCCATTTTAAATTTATCTTTAAATGTCACGCAGTGTCCTGTTTTATGTTTTTCATTCCAAAAACAAACAAAACCAAAAACCCAAGACAAAACAACATTCACTATTTTATGGACATCTTATGTTTTCTCTTTCTAAATCATGATGTGTTTAGTTTAGAGAAGAACATAAATAAGTACTTTTGCACTTCATATAACCCACTCAAACTGCAAGTTTGTGATATTTATTAGTTTTTGTAGCATTCTGACTGTTGCCTAAGCAACAGATGTTCTCTTCCATGACAAGAAATGTAAGTACTATTGTTTCATTTGCTGCCTTTAAAAACTGCTTGTCGGATTCCTGAAGTACAGCACACCCATTTATTAATTATTTGCAGAGCAAGAATCAGGGCTCTACTGGACCAGGTACCATAAACGTATGTAACAGAGACAACCAGAGAGCTTACAGCAGACAACAATCTGTATTTCTGCAGTATTTCAGAGACCTTTCTGGAATAGTCTAACATCTGAACAATTATTAAAATATATAATAATTGAACAACTTCAGTGTGCAGAGCCATCAAAAAGCATATATATGTGCCCAGAATGATCCTTATAACACAGAAGCCAATAGAAAAATTACTGGTATCTGAAAGTTGTGGATCTATCAGGAGTATGAAAAGACTAAAATTAACTCAAGGCTGGGTCTAGATCCACCAACGTTCTGAAGGTGCCTTAAAATAATTTATCCTAGCTGTTTCTCACCAAGATGGGGAAATAAAGGTGAGACTTGCCTCAATTCAGTATAGCAAACCAAAATCACTCTTCCTCCTGATAACCCCCCCCCCCCACACACACACACACACTTTGAATTTCCTTGGTTTGTTCAGATAAGCACTCTTCAGTCTTTCAATCCATATGATATTTTCTCAAAGTTCATATTTTATTGTTGGACTAAACACTCAAGGCTCAGTTCATAATTCTTTACTAGGGCAGAACTCCCAACTTCACAGTCAAGGGGAGTTTCGCCCAAATAAGGGAGGGGGAACAGCGCAATAAATGGGTAGGTTAATGGAGCAATGAGACAACCATTATTAAATATGTTTAATAGTATTTATCAGATTGTAGAATTACTATTCCTGAACACATATGGAACAGGCACCGCCTTTCAAATGCTCCACTCAGTCAATTTGTTTCTGTTTTTTAAAAAGCACTGTAAGAACTTGGATGTTTACTGAGGCCCAAATCCTGCCTGCTTCACTCATGTGGGTGTTTCAATGGGACAATTTAACTGAAAACTTATTTAAAGCAAACAAAATCTGGACTTAAATTTTTCTGTAGCTCAATGCTCACGATGCCAGATAAACTCGTTCCTGAGGAGTACTCTCTTATGCTTGACTACAAAGTTTTAGCTGAAAATTTTAACTGTTTTCCCCCGAACAATGCAATCCTGGGAAGCAGTTAACCCTAAAAGGAATGGATTATCCAAAAAGCACCAACAGAGTTCAGTAACAGCTAATACGAAAAATAAATGGGTACGTCTGTGGTTCTCATTCTTGCCAGCAAGGGTTGCTGTTTACCACTGGAATAGCTAAAAATGATGAAGCAGGAATTAAAAAGGAACACTGTTTAGTTTCACTGTTCTGTTCCATATCAGCAGACCTCCCGCTACAGAAGAACAGTTTGGTTAACGTTTAAACTTGCCTTTTTTTTTTTTTTAAGTGTTTTTTGATAAATATCTTGAAAACAAAAAGATCACAGTTTCCTACCATAAGAACCGAAGAGACATATGATCTTGTGCAGCGTAGATAAGCGTACAGCAAATGCTTAGGGAGAAAATTTGTGTGGGGAGATAACTGCACAAAACGATTCTGAGCAGCAGTTTCTGGTTGCATAACTCCCCCAGCACTGCATTGAAAATGTACCCTAACTCACCTGTGCTTTACAGTTGTGAAAGAATACTATTTCGGCTCATGCATTACATAACCAAAGAATTACTCTCGAGATTTATGTAGCCATCCTTTTGATATTCTCTTATATTAACACAAGAATACAAGTAAGAGGTAAACAGACTACCAAGCCAAGACACATCTAAATTTAGACAGACTAAAATTACAGTAGCAGGGAAGGAATAGGTCTAGACTCGAGGTTAGAGCTCAGAAGTGGGAGTCAGGGATCAACCATTTCTTTTGGAGTTGTATTATTAAAGCTTAGGCATTCTAGATGTGAAATAATTTTAATGCATGTTTTATTGTTTCATTTTTATAGTTTCAACTGCTGCATAATATATTTTGAGGAAGACAGGCAGTTTTTGAATGGAAAAACTTTCATGAGTTTTACTGGTTTAAAAGCTTTGTGATGTCCCATTCTTAAACATAAAGAAGGTATGCAAATTATCACCCAGTAAAGCGGATGTCACATGCTAGGAAAGCATGACAGAAGATTACCAAAGAGTATCTCCATGGGATTTGAAACTAGATGGATCAGTATGGGTTTATGCTGGGAATAACTACAATTGCTCTACGGTTCCTCAAAGAAAGTGTCAGAAAAAAGAGCTGATAACTAGGATGGCGTTTGAGGACCTGGAGAATGATGTACCAGGAGAATCAGTTTGGTGGAGTTTGTGACAGAGAGCTGTGCCAGAAAGATGTGTCTGTCTTAAAGATACATACAGGGCTAGAGCAGAGGATTTCTCCTAAATTTAGGCCTGCATTATCAGTCAGCAGTGAGCCCCTTTCTGTAGTGCCTGTGAGAAGTGAGCATATATGAAAGAAGCTGCCTTGGATTGTATAATATAGTGATACGTATGAAAGATTGTCAGAGCCTGCTGACCAACTCCAAAGAGTGGCGATTCAATTTCGAACAGGCAGGATTTAGAGTGAGTATTGGTAAGACTGACGCTTGAAAAGCTTAGAAGAAAGGAAGAGTTTAAGTACCTAGAATCCAAGGCTGCTAACAATGGCCCCCTCCTGAGTGATGCCCTCAGTCATCTTAAAGCTGATTGGCTTCCTCCATTTGCCCAGTTCTCTATGATAAAAAGATGCTAACCAAGTTAAAAGGTCAAGCACACAAAACCGTAATTTGACCCACCCTAACGTATGGAACACAGACGAGGCCAGACACGAGAACATAAGTCAGTAGGCTGTCTACTATGTAAAGATGCCCTGATGGTCCAAGGGTTGGCCATGCCATGACTGGGAGTGAAATGAAGTTGTAAGAGCCTAAGGTGAATTAACCCTACTCCGGAGAAGATGAGGGAGATCAGGCTATGATGACATGGACATGTCCAGCAGAGACAGAAAGCTAAATCGGTAGGGTGGCCCTTGCAATTACCATGAATGGAAGATGATCACAGGAGAGGCCAAAACCTCCACAGATGGACCAGATATTAGCGGACCTTAAAGAGACAAGTTTGCATGACAGCCATGAGTTTCGAAAGAAGGCTATAAAAGTCTCTGACCCCAAGGAGATACATGGCAAGAAAGCAGACTCTTTTTTTTAAAAGGAAAAAAAAAAAAAAGAGGAAACACACCTCACTAACTTTTTTCTGCTATCAGCTGTGCTTCAAAGATCCTCAATCTCATTTTATCAAATGAAACTGTGTGAGGAGGTTGCCCCACAGCACTCTGGTGCATCTTCTGGTGCCATAAGCCTGGCTGGACTAGATAGCCAGCTAGCACAGGAAAAGCACATTCTTTACAGCGTAAGGTTTTCAGGACTATGTACGTACAGCACCAAGCACATTGGGCCTCTCCAATCCTGACAGAGACCTTTGGACATTACTATATAAAAATGCTGCCTGTAGCACACAGCAACATGCAATACGTGGTCAGAGCCTACTGAAAACCAACACAGTGTTAAAAGAGGAGACTTTCAGATTTAGATCACAGGTTCCAACCTAACTTGCAGTGGCTAATATTTTTTGTTTGTTTTTTACCCACCTGGTTGCTGTTATGAAATCAGTTGGTCTCAGTCTAATTCCTAGTGAACAAGGATCCACATCAGAAAGCCAACAGCACACCTCCTGTCCCGCTGGCAATCACAGCAACAGAGAGGACAAAGAAGGGACCGACATGGACGATGAACTATCGTCACCCCTTCAAAGCATGGCTGAGACACTACTTCTGAGACACTGCTTCTGCCTCCCAAGATACAAGAGTCCTGTGAACAAAGACTGAACTTTCTGCCCTGTCCTGTCCAGTCAGCCCAGCACCTTTCACTGTCACTAATTATGGTTTTAAAACTTGCCCGGACACTAATTGCTCTTAAATGGAGTGGTTTGGAGGAGACTAACCAATGCGATGCGGAGGCTTAACTGTTGATTCTCATGGACTTCAGTGGCTTTGGATCAGGCCCTCCTAACTAGCCAGATCCTGTTCATTTGGATGCAGAGAATATCTCCCATCTTACTAGCTTGTGGCAGCCTGCGTGTCACAGGAAACTGAGGACATACACTTTTCCCATCAATTAAAGTCTACTGCAATATTAGTTTATACAACACAAAATCTTAATATACATCGATGCATCTTAACAAACAAGGAGTCCTGTGGCACTTTTAAAGACTAATAAATTTATTGATCGCATGAGCTTTCATGGGAGAAAACCCCACTTCGATCTTGCAAGTCATAACACAGCACCAGTTTTTAAACCAATCTCCACTGCAAACAGCGAAGAGTTCTGTTTAAAAGCCGATGACATCAATATTGTTCTGTCTTAGGGGAAACAGAAAATATTTTTCCCTGCTAGCCCATCCTCCTCATGACAACAGTAAAAAAATACCCTTCAGTAACCCGCATGTGTCAGAAAGCTTCATTTCAGCCCAGAATGTTTGATATAAGTTATTTCACAAGCCTCTGGCAGGACTTGAATTCCGGTGATCTCAAAAAAAACCCCAACTTTAGAGCCATCAGCAATCTTTCACATTTGAATCTTAACACTTCTAATTTTAGAGTACTATTTGGATTGCAAATTTTTCTTTTTCTCACGGACAATGCACACATTTTTTTTTTTAAAAAAAGCAGGCGTATTCCCACAGGCCAAAAGGCAGCCTGTCAAAAATGAAACAATGGAAAAGGTTATGTTCTTGGAAGATAGGAGTGTGTCCTAGTACTGAGAGGAAGAGCTTGATTTAGGACTCTGCGCTAAATCACTCTGTTCTGGGCTATACCCTCTGTTCAGTGTAAATGCGGTTACATCCAAAGTCACATGGTAGCGAGTCTTAACTTGGTAACTATGGGGCTGACATTCTTTTGCATAAATGGGCTGCATAAAAAATCCAAAGGAATATCGTATTTACAGAAAGGCCATCAAAACAGCATTTATGTCCATGGTCTGAAATACACCCATGTTCTGTTTCTCAGAGTGTTTTACTTTATTGAAGGCAAGGAGGAACATTTTCAGAGTGGCTTAGAAGGTGCTGTGTTTATTCCCTAACTCTCCTATCATTCATTCTAGTTATTAGATTAACAAACTTTATTGAAGGCTAAAGAGAGAGACATGTTTTCATTATCTGAGCCAGTCCTGGGAGCCAGGAATTATACAGCTCTAATGACAGCTCTGACACAGACTCCCTTTGTGGAATCAACCAAGTCACCAGTCACCCATCCTCTCTCCCTCAGTTTCCTTCCCAACTGCAAAACAGTGATGTGATATCACCCGCTATCTCCCACACAGAAGAACTGAGAGGATCAGATAGTGCTGGTAAAGCAAAACATTTTCTCCTCCTCCTGCCCACCAAAAAGGATGAACAGCACTTTATAAATGTTCTACAATAGTACACTGGTCAAAACAAAACAAAAAACAAAAGAAAAACCCCACCTAATCCAAAATAAAACACCTGCATAAAGGTAATGTTGGATGAAGATACAAATAAGCTAAAACAAATAGTGACAACTCAACATATAGCAATGTTAAATAACAACAAGCTTCCTGTTGCATGTAAAGACCAATCTTAATGACAGTTTCGGCATGAGACACACCTAGACAGACAAATGCCCAGCCAAAGCCAGCAGTTATGACCGAGAGGATGACTAATGTCAGATCTAAAGTGAGACTTCATAGAGTTCGTCCACATGGACTCAGAATAGAGTTCTATTTCTTTGAATGACATCTTCTAGCTCACATCAGTTTTTCCATTAGCTTTGCATTAAATGGCTCCTTTATCCAACCAATGGAAGTGCCCAGGGTTTAGGATTTCCTAATGACAGCCTGCTTTGCAGCACCAATGAGTATCAACGGCCATCCAAGTCGCCTAATATAAATAAATGGAGGGATAGTTGCATATCAGGTCCCAAATCCTTGAAAAGATTTTTGTCGGCACCATTCCAACAGTTACTTCAAGATATGGCAGGAGAACAGAATGTGAAGCAGGTTGGCATGGTGCTGCTAACACCTTGAGCATTTGCTCTGATTCATTAGCCCAGCCTGGGGGAGTTGTTCAAAGGTCTAATTAAACCTATTCATGATCTGGTTTTGAAATAAGCATAATGAGAAGGAACCAGAGATGTCAAATCTGCCCAAACTACCTTGGTTTTGTTTGTTATTTCTATTAAGCTAGCACCCAAATGCTCCTTTGGTGCTAGGCACTGTACAAAGAGATGGAGTAAGACCGTCCTTTGCTCCAACGAGCTTTCTAGCTTCACACACGCCTATACATAGGAAATGACTGGGTGGGGAGGAGGTGAACAGACTAATGTAGTGGTTCTCAACCACTGTGTCAGGGGACATTAGTGCATTGCCACACAGTGGTAAGTGCATCACAGAGAGCTGGGAAGATGGCTGGATTCAGCCTTGGGGGAATGGGCTGGTGTGTCCTGAAGGGTCATGATACGCTGCCAAGTGCGTCGCGACCCGCAAAAGGTTGAGAACCTCTGGACTAATGGACCAGCTGAGTGGTCAAGGAAATCATAATGATAACGCCCACCTCTTAGCAGTAGATCTCAAAGCAGGAATGCTGTCAATTCTCACTTTGACATTTATGTTCAACCCTAGCCTAATTGGTTTTTAATTACTAAAATGCTGTATCTTTCTTTCACCACCACCACCCCTGGTTTTTTAAAAAATTTCTGTTAAAAATCAATATTTTTTCCCCTCCCTCCCAGCCCCCATCCTCACAGTGATTTTTATTTTATTTTATTTTATTGCAAACTACGTTTAATAGCTATGGAATAATATGGAATTATTCTGACTTGGATGTTTTCTGAAAGCTAACCTCTGACAAGATATACAGTCCCTGCTTGCAATGAAATTCCAGTTAAGAAAGAATGAGTGGGGAAAGTTCATAAAATATGTGTGCTGGCATCATATGATATCTGATGTGTGCGTACAGGCATTGAAAAATTGTGTTCTTGTATATCGTTTCTCTCCCAATTATACTCTTGGGACCTGATCCTCAAGGCTGTGGAACACCGACAGCTCTAACAGATTCATCCAGCATTGCGTCTAACCCAAATGGATTACCTGTGGAAAATGGGATTCTATTCTAGCCAAGCATTTGTACCAGACACATCCAAATGGAGGCCAGCGCCTGAAAATCCAACTCAACATATAGAGAGATTGGAACAAATGGTCCTGTTCTCATCACTTTTTGTTCTATCATTTTTCCTCCATCATCATGCGCACAACAAAAGATGTAAACCAGTTAAACTGGAAACAGAATAACCTTTAGTCTTCCCACCAATAACAACGGTATCTTTTTTTTGTTAAATGCAAAATCCGCATGTCAGGTGCATCGTTAACGAGTGCAAACAACGTGATCATAGTTCTGTAAGCTTTGTGTTCTTTTTGGACTCAGGAAAACCCTGCGAGGCAACACAGGGCAGTTGTGTTTAGATAGTTTGGGAGCTTGGTGGACACAGAGAGAGTTCAAAAGCCCTGTCTATGTCCAGCATCCTCCATAAAGATTCTCCTGTATCTTCATTACAATGCACCGTCTCTTTTCTACCACGAAAGACACTACCCTCGTCATGTTGCATCTCAATGTCGGCCCCAGTCGTGCATTAGGATCTGCTAACATGGATCCCTACACCTACATGCATGGCCACTGGCTTGCAGGGAAGGCAGATCAGGAAAACCGTAAGCTCTTGAGCTATGGAATGAAAGTCTGGCCCCTTTGAAGTCAACATCAAGGGCAAAATTCCCTTCAGTGTAACCAGAATTTCACTCATAGTCTTTTATTGGTCTGTGAAGCACCAGTCAAATTTGCACGCCTCTCTCTACGGAACTATTATACAAACAGGGGGAAAGAAAAAGTGAAGAGCGTGCAGCCAGATGCAGGCAAACAAACGGGCAAGCACAAGTTGATCTGTGTCACAGACCTAGGGCCAAGAGCACAACAGACCCCTCTTGATGACAGACTTGGCTTCCCACACCTCCCTCTGAGTGGAACCCCATGGTCCAGGCCTGAGATTAGATCGCTGTGTCGCACCCCTCTGTTCCCTACCCTGTTAACACAATGGACCCAATTCCGTTAGGCACCTGCCAGCTCTTTCACTCCACGGGGCCAGTGACCAGCAAGCTGATTAAAGCAACCGTATAATACCATCTCCTAAACACAAAAGCAAGTCTCTACATGCGTGCACTCCCTTACCTGCAACTTTCCTTGCAAGCTGAGGTACACTTTATCTAGCCTGGCCAACCTTCCCCCTCCAACCCAATCTGTGACTAGGAGAAGCAGACTGACATTCCCTCTTTCTCTTGTGTGTCTCCCCACCAGACTGTCAGCTCCTCTAAAATTTACTGGGCAGTCTCCCACCCTGCTTTCAACCCCCACCCTTTTCTAAGGCCAGGGTCTTCCTTTTGATTCTACACTTGACCTTGGGAAGAATAAATCATTCCCAGCCTGCCTGGCACCAGGTAAAAGGTATTTCCCCGGAGAAACAGTTTCCCCATTGTTTCTTCCAGCACTTTTATCTGTCTCATTGTTTTACCTCTCCTGCTGGGTTCCTTTAAGAGCCTCTTTTGATCCAGCTCCATAGCAAGCACACAGAGACATACACCTTATTCCTTTCCCAGTTTGTCCCACCTTCTGCGAGGACAGACTCACTGGAGGAGCTCATGAAAGGATGAGCTGGAAGGGTGGTTGATTCAATGGAATAAGAGGCTATCCAATCACAAAGGGCAACATGGTGAGGGTGGGAGAACATAAAGCAGAGAGTGAGAGGAGGAGATAAAGGGAAAAGTAGGCTTAAAGGAATCCAAGGAGCAAGCTGAAGAGAAAGCCTAAGAGAAAGCAGGTAGGATGCAGTCACACAGAGGCCTGAATGGGAAGATAAGGACAGTGACATCATTCTAGAAAACTTGAGTAGGCCAGGGAAAGGATGAGAAGGTAGGGAGGTGCTCAGGGCAGCAAAAGCTGAAGACCAGAACAGACTACTGGACCAGAAAGACACTTCACTCATTTTGTTTAGATCAGAGGGGAGATTATATCAAGCTTTTTAGCACAGCACTTTAGTGGGCAAAAAGAAAGTTTGTGAGGGACATAAGACATCACATTCAAAAGCCAGTAGGGGAACACTTCAATCTCCCTGCTCACTCCATTAATGATTTGTTAACAGCTGTACTCAAGCAAATGGATAACGAATCCAAGCGTCAAAGAGAAACTGCAGAACTGGAATTCATATGTAGATGTGACTCTGTTAACTCAGGGTTTAATAAAGACTATGGGTTCTTTTCCCAACAACAGATAATTTTGCTTTCCTTGACCCTCACCAACCTCCCTGCTAATTGCTGTGCTCCACTGTTTGAATCCTAACAGCTGCTTTGATTTGGTGTTAGAGTCTGACCTGATCCCATGACTTACACTTCCCTGCATTTATTTTCCTCCCATTCTGTAAGTTCCCCATCTTCAAGCGTCTGACGAAGTGGGATTTTCTCCCACGAAAGCTCATGCAATAAATACATCTGTTAGTCTTTAAAAGTGCCACTAGACTCCTTGTTTTTGCTGAACTAGACTGACACAGCTATTGCTTTGTAACTTGCGAGGGACTTGGTTGTTTGATATAGGCAGGCAGACTGTGGGGAAAGTAAACTCTCCTGTTTCCACAAGAATTCCCCTGCAAACATGCCAAACATGAGGTAGTCTTCCTGAACTAGTACAAACGCCCAACTACCTGATGCCAAGATCCATGGTCCAAATAGAAAGCCACTGGGAAGAAACTTATTTTAGATTCTGATTAACTGTTCTGGATGAGACTACGGGCTCTGGACATAATATATTAGCTATTCTGGCACAATCTCAAAAAAGCAAGAATAGGCAGTCTCTCCTAGTTGATGTGGAGATTCTACAGAGGGTAAATAACTGGAAGGCACTTTTAACTGGAGGCCACCCGCCGGGGAATCCCAGCCTAGGCCCCGGCTGGCAGGCCACCAGAAACCTGGCCCCGCCCCTTTTAGCCCCGCCCCCGGAACCTGCTAAGGGTGCAGTGGGCAGGGCTGGCACAGGGCCCGGAAAAGGTTGCCGACCCCTGCACTAAAGGAATTTAATCCCATCTGACCCATCTTCTACATTTCGTATCTTATTTGGAGAATGGACTGACAAATTGGAAGGCTTAAGTGCAGTACCTGCCGTTAGTATCCGGACTTGTTAGTTAGATAATTAGAATACAGAACCAATGGATTTTAAAAGTTTGGAAAGTGATTGATCTGGCAAAACTTAGCTAGCAAAAGGGATTCCTGTTTGACTGCCTGGCTACAGCTTATTAATTACAAAGAAATGTCTAACGTGTTTTTTTTAAAAGCATGTGATTTGTCTGAATTTTCTTTATATTAAGCCATCAAATCTAACTCCCTGAGAAAGACATCGTTGTGAATCGATGTGAAGGCTGTTAGCTCTGACTCCTACTCTCTACTAAATTATATTATTATACAATATTATTATATTGTACATGGAATTCATCCCTATACTGAGGGCCAAAGAGAGAGACAGGCACAATTTAAGTCCCAGTCCAGCCTTATTTAAGGGGATGAAGTAGTGTGCAGGTTTTACACTGGCCTTCTGCAGAAGAGTGAATTTTACCCAGTGTTATGGCCTAGAAAAGAAAATATCTGTTTAGTTTTTAAGGCACAAATTATTTAAACAAACCAAATGATAGTAAAGTCAGAGGAGCTTGTGCTGCACGTGTATTGCTGGACTTTTAGTGACTAATGAAACAGAGTCATATTTGCAGCAAACACACAATAATATACCTTTGTCCCCTGCAAAGTCTAAGAGAGTAGTATACAATGCCACACCATTAGAAGGGGAGCATTGTAACCAAAAAAAAGATGTCCCTATACTACAATAGACCGGATGGTAGGACCAAGCACGATCCTAACCCATCCCTGACAGGTGTTTGTCTAACCTGCTCTTAAAAACTTCCCATGATGGAGATTCCACAACCTGCCCAGGCAACTTATTCCAGTGGTTAATCACCCTGACAGTTAGGAATTTTTTCCTGATGTCCATCCTAAACTTCCCTTGCCGAAATTTAAGCCCATTGCTTCTTCTCCTACCATTGGTGGTTAAGAACAATTTTTCTCCCTCCTCATGACAACCTTTTAGGTATTTGAAAACTGTTATGTCCCCTCTCGGTCTCCTCTTTTCCAGACTGAACAAACCCAGCTCTTTCAATCTTCCCTCATAAGTCAAATGTTCCAGAACTTTAATCATTCATGTTGCTTTTCTCTGGACTTTCTCTAATTTGTCCACATCTTTCCTGAAATGAGGCACCCAGAACTGGACACAATACTTCAGCTGTGACCTAATCGGGGAAGAGTAGAGTGGAAGAATTACTTCTCACGTCTTACTTACAATATCCCTGTTAATACATCCCAGATTGGTGTTTGCTGCCCTTCCCCCCCAACAGCGTTACACTGTTGACTCATATTTAGCTTGTGGGTCACTATGACACCCAGATCCCTTTCCACAGCACTCCTTCCTAGGCAGTCATTGCCCATTTTGTAAGTGTGCAATGGGTTGTTCTTTCCTAAGTGGAGCACTTGTCTTTATTGAATTTCATCCTATTAACCTCAGACCATTTCACCAGTTTGTCCAAATCATTCTGAATTGTGATCCCATCCTCCAAAGCACTTGCAACCCCTCCCAGCTCGGCAAACTTTATAAGTTATAATAATGCATATGTCAAAGCAAGGAAATACAAACCGTATCTCCACAATGATTCATGAGCTATGTCCACAGGAAGGTGCAAATCACCTGCAAGGATCCCTGACCAATGGAAATGATATGGTTAATACACATGGAAAGGACAACTGGATGAAAGGCAAGAGAGCATCAAGCTTATGCAGCATGGACTTCTTAGGAGAATAGGGTAATCATGCAATCAGCTGAGGGCAGCGCTATACCTCTGCATGGATCGCCCAGGCTCTCAGCAGGAAGGCTCAATACATGTCCCACATCAGCTACTTCAACCTCTTTAGAGCAGCTGCACAATAAACACTCTTCTTCCCCACCCAAGCCTCGAGTGTCTCTCCCCCACACTGAGCTCAGCAGCTTCAGCTATAGAGTCTGCATGTGGCCCTACATTAAATCCAGTGGTCTTAATTCATGGTATACATCACACGGGTTTATTATTCAAATTCCTTCATCTTTGGGTCACAATGAATATTTTCCAAGCAGTGTAAATATCTTTCACTTTCTGGGACCCAAGAACATCACCCCTTCCTCACAGCCAACCACCAAAGGTCATAAAAAACATTTGTGCTAAATCAAGATGCAATAAGTCAATTTGCTAAGAGACAACCTCCTCTGCCTTATTAACTCCCATTCTAACTCAGAAAAACAAACAGTCCTGTTCCAAAGGGGGAGCTGTGTTAGTCTATGGCAGAAAAACAACAGAGTCCTGTGGCACTTTTAAAGACTAGCAATAGACTAACACGGTTACCCCTTTGGAACTAGTCTAATTCAGAACACTCTTTATCCATGCACATAGAAATACAACATGCCTTTTCAAATGTTTTTCATTCACCTCAAGGTATCCAACACTGTGCATTGTTCATTACACAATCTAATTCCTGCACTATCCTATTTCAACATCAGCCATTACAGAACATTTTTCAAGTTTTAATTCTCATGGCGTTAGATTTGCTGCTCCGAAGTATGAACTCCTTATGAACTCTAGAATAAAAGAGAGATTAATTATGACATTGGATTTTTAAATGAGAGCAAAACTCCATTAAGAGCCTACAGGAATGTAAAGGTTGAGCTCTTCATTCCAAAGAAGTCAAGCACTGGACAGTTAAAATGCCCACGACAGCTTTAAGGTTACTGTCAAAGGGCGCCTCCACCACCCGCTGTACTCAGCTGCCAGGAGCAAGTTCGTGTGCTGTCACGGTGACTGAGACACCTCAGGTATTATCTTTCCCCAAGGTATGTATTTATTCCTTTCGTACAATCGAAGTGTGCACTGCAGGCTTACAGCCAGGGGAAACCTTTCTGCAGCCTTCTCTCCCCAGTTCAGCCTCACCCCCGAGCTCTCCTTCAGAGCGTTCATTGCTTCCTGCTCCTACCACGTATATCCTCCCAAATACATCATCACCCCAGTGATTACCACCCAGGTGCTCATCATCCCCCAACAGAAAGGTTCACTGCCTCGTAACCTGGTCCTGCAACCTTCTTCGGACTGCAGCAAGATCAGTGCTCAGGGACTTTCTGATAGTTCCCAGTGTCACAGTTCAATAGCGAGGGGTTTCTCTCTCATGGGATTACGTGGGGTGTCTAATAACAGCACAGCCTAGTTCTTACAGTAGATCTCAAAGTCCTTTACAAAGGAGGCCAGCATCATTATCCTCATCGGCTAGAGTGGCAGTGGGCAGGACTGGCACAAGCTTTTTACCCACCTTTATTTCTCACTGCCATTTAGCCACAGAATAAAGAACAAAATGAAAGAATTTTAGAGCCAGTAACAGTCAACGCTCCAAAGACTGCCGCCTCAGGAAACTTACAGCTAAGGACTCACTAAAAAAAGCAGTAGGGTATTTCAGATAAGCAGTGGACAGAGAGATACAATGCTGAGACTCCACATTATGCAGGGGTGTCAAACTCATTTGCTAGGGCGGGCCAGATTTGACTTAAGTGTACTTCAAGTGGGCCGTACGCACCATAAACCAAAATACTACAGCACTCTGCAAGGCCGCGAGAGTGCCATGTATGAGAAATTGTACTCCGCGATACCTCTGTCAGGGAGAGAACATGGTCTCCCAGGCTGCAGTCTCACATACACTCTCATGCATTGCAGAGCGCTGGGTATGCGAGACCACTCTCTCTCTGTGTGTTAGGGAGAGAGCGTGGTCCCATGGAGTGTAGTCATGGGCCGGATGGAAGAGGATCGCAGGCCACGTTTGACACTCCTGATGTAGACAGACGTCCTCTCCTACCCGCTAGCCATGTTCCAGTTCTAGCAGAGATTCATGACTTCCTTTAGATTGAGAACATTTGAGTCCCGACAGCCCTATGAATTCTGGAGTCCCAAAGCCTTTCATTCATGGTGAAATGCTCCTAGATGATACCCACTGATGGCTTTGAACTGACTTTTAACATTCATCCACCGGCTCATTTATAGATATTGCTGAGCCCTGGGCTAAAAGGAGAGAGGCTTAGAAAACAAGATCTTCGCTGAATCTCATCATGTGCAGGTAAGATAGCCACAGGGGTCTGTTGTATCAGCTATTGCACTGTGCTACTGACATTTAGCATTTACATAGCTGTACTTTACATCTCCAAACAACCTTAGAAGAGCTCTGTGAGCAGGATCTACAGACATTCTGGCTTCACCATCCAGAGCTATGCTCCTGTTTAGAAACGACAGAGAAGGAGAAAAAAAACTATCCATCGGAACTTCAAGGATGCCAGCACTAATTATTTATTACCCCCTAAAACAAAGTGAAAGGAGACGGCAGAATTTCCATTCTCAACTCTCCCTGCTTCTTGTTGGGAACAAATAATCACATCCTCCCCAAACAGTACTGCTCTGGAGAAGAAAATAAACTCCATTAACTTTCTGCTTGTTTCTTAACGGTTATTGGCAAACTGTAGGGAACAAAACTTTGGATGTGTGTATGATGTTTGTTTTCCATACCAGACATTCCAACACTGTCAGCTGACCAAGACTACCAAAAACATGACAGAGCTTGAGGAGACAGAAAAGTTCAGATTGTTGAATTGCACAATGGCTTGCCAGGCAGAAGCTCTTCAGACACTCTTTCACATCCATTTCTAATATCAAATGGACTCAAAGAAAATTGTGCTTTGGGGATAGAATCACTTCAGACTTCTTTTTTGCAGTGATAAACGAGGAAGCCACCAGAAATCTGTGCCGAATTTCTGTGATCTGTCAAATTATTTTTCTTGGAAAGACTGAAAGGCTCCCCAGAAGTAACTGGGGAAACTTCTTTATTGTTCCCTTTTTGAACATCGGCTCGACGGTCTCCCGTTCATAACCCAGTGAGGCTGCCGAAAGAGAGATTCACCCTCAGTCCAAAAAACAGTTGAGGTGAAGTCCAGTGCACCTGGGAAAGACCATGCAAGATCAGTCCTATTGTAGAACTGTGGACATGGATTTTGCTTAACATGAAGAAACTTTTTTCAACACTCTCCCATTTGACTTAGAAATTGTTGCCCAAGATCCAAAGAGGCACTTTCTCTTGAGATTACACTGCAATCGAGCAAAGATGACTGACGCTTGAGATCTACAAGTGGTTCTTTAATGCGTCTCCTGAAGCTCTTTGCAGCACTTGATATTAAACACCGTGTGGTTTAATTATTAACCAGTTTAGGTTATTAACCAGTCGGGATGCTTTTGCTAAGTTATTAACCAATTGTAGTCGATTGACTAATAATACTTGGTCAGTCATTTTGCAGTGTGACTGATATGTAGCGAAACAGCCGAAGTCCACGCTCGCCGTTCTAAAAGAAATTTCTGCTTTCCTGTACGGATGTATAACAGACAAGTTAGCACTGGTGCATCAAAGAAGTGAAATATTTTAATCAACACTGTTGAGTTATTACACATACTGAGCAGTAAGAACATCATGAACAATGAGGTTTGGCAAAGAAGGTCAAGAAAGCACTGCTTATAAAAAAAAACACAACCCAGCTTTGCTGCACGGAGTGAGTCCTCCACAATGCGGTAAAAGTAAAGCCACATAGTATATACACCATATGACACTTCACATCATGTGGGAAGCAACAGCAACAAACTAATCAGTTTGGCAAAGCCAGAGGTACCATCTGGAGCAGAAAGATTTGAAGCTGTATGTAAACATCAAAACCAAGGGAATCTCTGCAAGCAAAGAGAAAAGACTACAGAGACTTCGAGCAAAATCTGCCGCCTAACCTGTGGTTGGGCCTGTAACTCCAGGGCCAACCCCTGCCATCCAAAGCCCAAGAAAAATCTTGCTAAAATCCAATTTTCAGACAGCAGTTTTGGCAGAAACAGAAAAAAAAAAAAATCGGTTTACTTATCCAGGTTTGTTGGAAGAGCAATAACGAAAACCGAGCAATACCTTTCTGTGTGTTGTACTTCTGTAGCCAAACAGCGTGTCCTGAATCATTCTGCCTTATAATCTCAAGTAATGGAAGCTTTTATAGTAACACATATACACATATGTGACACAGTGGGGCAGAATGAAGAAGGCTTCAGGGAAACTTGACTTTGAATTTTCCTGACCTATGAGCACTTATAACATCAAGGTTAATGGCCTATTAATAACATAGTTCTGACTTTGAAAGTAATTTTTTTTTCAGTTAGAAGTTTGGTGTGACGAATAACCTCTCTTCTCAGCAAAGAACGACAGAGAATGAGTTTCATTGTCTTTTTTATCCACACAGTAACATGTCAAAGAATCATAATTTACCAATTTAAGCACACGCAAATCTAATTACACTTCTCCAGAATGCATGAAACTTTCTCATGTTGAGAACAGCCTCTCTCAATCAGTACCCACCCATCCCCAATTAAAGCAAAAGACACTTGCCTCACTGAAGACTACAGAAGTCAAAGGGTGCTTTAGAACAGTTGGTTTATAGTGTATTTAAAACAGACCATACGGTAGTTAAGTTCCAAAGAGGTAGCCGTGTTAGTCTACTGCAGAAAAACAACAGAGTCCTGGGGCACTTTTAAAGACTAACAGATTTATTTATCGCATGAGTTTTCGCGGAAGAAAATCCCACTTCGTCAGACGCTTTGACGAAGTGGGATTTTCTCCCACAAAAGCTCATGCGATAAATAAATATGTTAGTCTTTAAAAGTACCATACTGTAGCTGTTATATTTGTACATTATGTCAGAAACAGATTACACTTCATTGGTTTTGGAATGATTTCTTACTTTTTTTTTTAATCCCAATCTTTCAAAAACAATATTGTTTTTAATTAGAATTCATCCATGAAACTAAATATTCTGAAGTCAGATATGTCCATTTCAAAAACATTTCTCTTTCAGGGATCTACCCTCCCAAATGCTGAGCACTCCTGACCCAGCTAACGAAAGCTCTAAGCATGTGCTTAACTTTGACATGCTTAAAAGTAGCATACATGCTTAAGTGCTTTGCTAAAGCTGGGAAAGAGTGCTCACCACATCGCCGAATTTAGCTCTAAGATCATGATCCAGCAAAATACTTCAGCACTTTAAACTCACAAGGAGTCTCTCTAAAGCAATGCTACTACTCACATGCATAAAGGTAAGCACATTTTTAAGTGTTTTGATGAACTGGGATCTGAACCAACCTTAGGGCTTTTGATGGATCAGACCCTAAGTGCTTTCTTAACTTAAACACATGCTTAAAGTTCCATTAATTTAAATGGGATTTAAGCCTATGCTTCATACTTTGCTGTCCTGGGACAATTCAGATTAATAGTATTAGACGAGCAAATCATAAAAGCTATCCAAAAACAAATGCTTATAGGAGAATCAAATTTCTTTTAATATCTATTTTAAAAAACCTCTCTAAAACATTGAAGCTGCTATTAAAACTCCAGAATCTGGGCAATTTTTGATTTGTAGTCACCTCCAGAAATTTAAGTTGAAATTCTGATCTTGATCTAACCAGAAAACAAAACATAGCCTGTTACCACAAACTTGGATAAAATTCAGTCAAGTCCAGATGGTTTTCATTCCACAGAAAATACCAAAAAGTCAGTAGTTTGCAGAACACTGCATTTTCTAAATACGCAAAAGAAAGGAGAAAAACAATACACAAGTGTAAACACTAAGCATATTAAATTTTTGTTCCCACAGAACTGCAATACAAAGCAATACAAACTTGCATTTCTTTGCATCCTTCTAGGTAGCACCCAGGGTGCTCTACAATTCTAAGCTCAACCAAACACTGACATGCATACAGTTCTTGAAAGCATCACAAAAATAAATACACATAGAAAATACCCAATACCCATTTCAAAGTCCTAACAGTACAAACATTTCCTATTTCATTAATCAAAGCCATGGCAGAAGGAAAAGAAATGTTCTGTGGACTTCAGATGAGTTTGTAAGTCCAGCCGTTACAGGATCAGAGCCTGGGTTTGGTAACCCTTAGTCAAATGAAGCTCTTATGTAAAGGCAATGTTCTCCTTGACCGAAAATAAACCCATTGAGAAAAGGAGAACAAAGGGGACGGGGGCTTCTTGGCAGATAGTGTCGTGAATGTAGACCATTCAATTCATATTGACAGATACTAGGAAATCTGATAAGAAAGACCAGCAAGACAAGAGCTATAACAAAACACCCTCAAGGATATAAGTGTGTATTTTGCCATTTTACATGACAAACCAAATTAATAAATTTTACGGAAGTTGGGCAATAAGTAACTACAAGAAAGAAAAAGAGAGAGAAGTACAGAATTAGTACCTTGTGTCTACACCTACACACCTATTCTTCTTTTCCCTCACACCCTGCAACAGCTTATCATCTTGGTTGTAAGCTAAGAAACAAAACAATCAGCAAACTTTTTTTTAACCAGCAAGGAGACTTTAGGAAGTCATGGAGGCAATTTTGTTCATTTCTGCTTCAGATTTCACTTGTTTGAAATTCTGTAACACTTGCCTTTGGACTTCAGCGACCAAGAATGACAGAGCTATGGCTGTGCCATGCAGATCATCCTGCAGAAAACCATAAATTCAGGACAGCAGGAATAAAAAGTAGGTTCTTGGAGAATGCCCCTCTCTCTCTACCTCATCATGACAATTGCAATGCAAGCGGGATCCAAGAGTGAAACTTTTCTGGGCATGGGGTTGGGGAGAAAAAACACCACAGCCATTTTCTGTAGACACCTCTACAGCCACATTCTTTCAAAGTTATAGCAAAATGCAAGAGCTATCTTCTTGCACCAGCCTCCCTTCATTGAGACTGGTTTGCAATATCACATATGGGAAGAATGCATGATACAAAATGGAAAACATCATGTTAAGTAACATGACACAAAAGGAAGGAGGGCTGAAATTCAAATCTGGATTTCAAACAGCCTTAAAGCTCAGGATCCTTTTGGTTTTGGTCCCGATCTATCAAAGAGTTTCCAAAAGGAAATGTACAGGATTCTGATGCTGAAGCTGTTGAAGAGATTGGGTCACAAAACCAACCTCTAAGGATCCCTCATAATTAATTAGTTATGACAGGCTCAGTTAAATGCATTAAACCTACCACAACAACATTTAGAACACAAGATGGTTGGATCCATTTCTCTCTTGGTTGATGGAAACACTAAGTTAACACTACACCTGGACGGTTCGAGGGAGGGTAAGATTATTTGATCAACAGTATCAAACCCAAGTCACTAAGTTAGAACAAACACCACACCCAACTCTGCACACGCTTCCCATTGCCAGGTTAATGTGGCCAGGCCAAAACATCTCAGAAAAAGAACATCTGTCGAGGGGAGTGAGAGATCACAGATTCTCTAGATCCAAAAGTGTAGCCATGTTAGTCTATTGCAGAATAACAAACAGAGACCTGTGGCACTTTTAAAGACTAACAGATTTATTTATTGCATGAGCTTTCGTGGGAGAAAATCCCACTTCGTCAGACACTCTGAAGATGGGATTCTCTGGAAACACCTTCTCTAGGAAGGCTACATTGTCGATACGGTGATACAATAATTCAACAGATCCTCCACAAGACAGGTCTCCTCGAGCAAGCCGGTAATTGCTGCCTACTTAGAGCAAGAGGGAACTCTACCAGAAAGCAGGGAACGTGAATTGGAGGTTGGTCTCCTTGTTTCACTGAGGCTGGCTCTTGTGTAGGTACACAAGGGGTGGCAAGGAGCAGCCTTCCTATGCTTTCAAATGAAGACCTATGCCCTAAATGAGACAATGTAGCCTGTAACATGGGGCTTAACTGGTAAATGAGGCCAGTGCTGTGTTAGCCCTCTGCACTGGGTGACTTGCACCCATTAAGATTAATGAACAGATAATCCAAATTTTCAATTGTTACAGCTTTTCAACATGAAAGCCTAGCTACGGTCCCATCACCCTCAGGCTTACTTCAGCACACCAAGAACCTTTACAAGAAGAAGATTTGTTTCATGCACCCCCATGTTATTTGATGTACTTGAAAAACGGATGGTCAGTGCTGGGTGTCAGCAGCGTACACCGTGTATCTTAACCGCCTCTCTATGGCCGTGACCCAAAGTTCACTGAAGTCAATGGGGAGGTCTTTCTTGACTGCAAGATCAAGCGCCACATACAACACTAATGAATTCATTGCCAAATTATCTTTGTGCCACCACAGTACCCAGACATCGCCTTATCATTGCCATCTAGCTTTACAACTGAATTAAAAGTGGAACTCCTTCGACAATCACAATCAAACCAGCCATTACACAATTTCAAAGTGATGAGCCACATAGCAATTAATACTCCTCTGTCTCTCCCCCCACCTTCAAACATGAACTTGTGTCAGTTACAGAAACCTTCTTGTTTCAAGACCCTCTTTTGCCTCAATCCTATCTTTGGAACATAATGGATGCCACAGAGCCAAAATAATCCACTCACGTATGGGCATCCTCAGTCTCTCTTATTCTATCCAACTCTGGCATTCCACTATCACTAACAATGAAGACCACACCCTTCGCAACCCCTAGATCTTCTTTCCTCTCTTGATGTCTTCCTGAACTTATGTGCAACATAATGGAAAGACCCTTTGATTGCCAAATACTGGGTGCATTATAACCTCGCCTCTTTAAAGTAGCTTACCTCTCCCTCTGTACTATCTGGGTTCCCGATGTGGGCTGGTGTAAGCCCGCCCAAGCTAAAAGCCCCTCCCCCAGCCTACAGGGAGGAGCTACTGAGGCCCTCAACTGATTATGACGGACAACACATGAAAAATCATGAAGGTCAAAGGGCTAAATGGAGGGAACCTGAAAGAGACCCAGAGCGAGAACCCTGGACAGTGCCCACTGCTCCTAAGAAGTAGCTAAGGACTCAGCAGATGTAGCCCAGAGGAACTCTGCCCAGACAGAAGAATGGAAATACACCCCATAGTCAACCTTCACCCCTGTAGCAAGTCAGGCATCTTGGCTGACACCTCCATCTCAAACTCCCATATTTGAATTCTTACTTCAAGAGTGGTCCCAGAATTCACAGCATCTCCTGGATGGCATCCTCAAAGTTCTGGACAACCATCTTTAACAGACGGTCAGAGAGAAACAGAGTTTCAGATCAGAAGGGACCACTTGATCATCTAGTCTGACCACCTCCAACACCTGCACGCTAAACCCAATGACCAAAGTTGGGCTGTAGTATTACAGCCCACATTAAACTATTTCATGACGCAGGCAGAGAACACAAGGGACAAGGCACATCCATGTCCAAAGCAATGGCAGGGAACTAATTAAGTGGAACACACCCAGATAATTCTGGCAAGTGACGCACTCCATGACACAGAGGACAGTGAAAAGACCCCCAAAGTTACAACCAATCTAACCAGGGGAAAATGTACTGCAAGGGGATCTTATTATATGAATAAACATCCTTTTGCCTCACCAGTTAATTCAAAGATGGAAGCTTTGTTTCAGTCTTTTTTGTTTTTTTAAGACTCTGCTTGTCCATAAGAGGTCTCAGACATATTTAAAATATTTTTTTCTTGATCTTATTTACATTTATTGTGATAGCACCTAGGATCAGCAGTTGGTGCTATGAGTTGTACAGATAAACAAAAAAGACAGCACTCCTCACTTCAGTCCACGTGTCCAAGAGGTAGACAAAACAGACTGGTGGACTGGGAGGATGAGGAAAACGAGCAGTTACACCACACACTGGTTAGCTTGAATTCCATAAGTCGCCGTGCCAAGTTTAACTAACAGAAGCAGCAGTTTAGTGAACTGATACCTTGTCCTTTTTAGAGCAGCGATTTAAAAAAAAAAAAAAAAAAAACCATTGAACAGTAGCACCCATTTTACAAGCAAGAGACACCCAGCAACTGTTCCTAACAAAGCCAATGTCAATGCTGATGAAATGACGGCAGGGGTGTGTCCCTGGTCTGGCTGAGGTTTTGGGGAAGGCAAATCTCCTAGTCTGAATGAATAAATCTTTCGAGCATGTCCTCTAGAACAAGCAGAAATCCAAACAAAATAATGGTGATTTCTCCAGGGAAGCACATTACTGGACTCTCGGGGTCTTGGGAGTTGAAGGTGGCAAATGAGCAGCCCAGAAAGCAACCTTTTTTGGGTCTTCTGTACAACGCAACTCACTCTTGCTGATCCTGATTAAAACACATTAGCACATTAAAACTCTCTCAGGATGTATTTCTTTGTGACTTAGGCACGATGAACTTTTCAAATAAACAGAAGAGTGAGGGAGGGTAGTGTTTTCTAGTCTGAATTTCTACTGTATATTCCATTAAGCGACCCTGCAAGGCTATTTGCTTTGGAAAGTTGCCTTGTCTTTGAGCACACATATAAAAATGCTCCTCCTTCACTTAAAAAAAAAAGTCTTGAAAGTCAAGACAATAAATATAGAAAAGATACGACACAAGTTTAGCCAGGTTCTGCTGCTTCAATCATTGCCTTCCCATTTAAAACGCCCCAGTGGCTCCTTTTATCTCCCCAGTAGCGGTATTGCTTTCCCTTTCTACGTGGAAACACGAGCCACTCCTAAACACCCTTTGCCTATCTTCCTGACCCCCATGAACCGGAATGGTCCCAGCACCGACTGCCCTGAAACAGCTATTTTTGGTGGATCCAAAGCAAACTACTGCCAATGTAGGCTTCCCAGCCTTCCCGAAGAGTGAACCAAAAGAGTTCCCATGCCTATGGGAGTTACCATAGCGAACACAAGGTCCATTTTGGGTGAGCCCTTTAGGTTCTACTATAAAAGAAACAGTAGATATTAGTCATTCCTTTCCCACTCTGCTGCCTTCTTAAACAAGAACACCCCAATGGTTCCCATTTCTTTATTCCAACTGCATTTCTTCACTTGAGTGGCTCCCATTTCTGCCTACCCTCTCAGATCCAAAACTCCGCAACATCTCTGCCTGAACCCTATTGTACTTTGCTGGATTTCAGCAAAACATTATGGTTATTCTTTCAAAAGTTTACAACTGAACATTGACTTCATACGGCTTTGAAACTTTATTATGCATAAGAAAAATGATGATTTAACCATCTTAATTTAAATGCAACAAAGCACCGAAACAAACAAGGAGTCCTGTGGCACTTAAGACTAACAAATGTATTTGTTGTATGAGCTCTCATGGGAGAAATCTCACTTCATCAGATGCCTCAAAATGGAAAGCAACTGACAAAGTGGCATTTCCCCCACGAAAGTTCATTTGTTAAATAAATTTGTTGGTCTTTAAAAGTGCCACGGACTCCTTTGTTTTGCTGAACCAGACTAAACAGCTATCCCTCTAGAACTTGTCCACAAAGCACCTAAAGAGTCCTTATCTTATCAGATCTTTTTTAAAACTTTTATTTTAGTAGTTTACTTTTAACACTGTATTGCATTGTACTTGCCTTTTTATTTTTATTTATTTATATCAGGCCTTGACAAATCTATGTTTCTGGTCACCCTCGTGACCAATTTTAATAGCCTGTCACCTAGCTCCACTGCAGCAATGTAGTGGAGGAGCACCCCCTGGTGACCAAAAGTAAAATAGCTGGCACCTAGCTGTGAGCCAATTTTGTCCAACCCTGATTTATTTATTGTCTCTGCTGCCACCTGATTGCGTGCTTCCAATTCCAAATGTGGTTGATTGGTCAGTTCGTAATTCTGGTGTTCATAACTCTGAGGTTCTACTGTACATACAAATCAAGGGTTGCTAAAGGTGTCTTTGAACATTTAGCCTAATATGATCCTTCTTTCTTGCCCATACACCTTCATTTTTCTTCCCATTCTACTTATTAACCCTGTAACTATATCTAATTCTGTAGAATGATTGGCAATAGAGGGCCAGATTCTCCAGGATTCACTGGCTGATGTGCATTGTCAGAGTAGCCATAAACGCAACCTAAATAGTTGGCTAAGCCACGATTGTGGCTACTCTGAATGACAGGAGTGTACTGGTGAACCAGGCCCATGAACAGCATGATAGGCTTTACCAAACAGGGACCCCTACTCAGACAAGCAGTCTCATTGACTTGAATACCACGGCTCTTCTGAGCAAGGATTATTTATGGGGAATACAGGCTGCAGGCTCCAACCCTGTAAGTTATATTTTCTCGTACCACACTGTCCGTGATATTCTTTCTTTCTGCTGAAAGAGTTATTTCTGTTCTCACTGTTATTACAGAATGCACTTACACGAACCCCTCTTTATCCTCTATTGTACATCTAGTTAGACTGTACAAGCAAAATCTTTGGAGGTTTTTTTAAATCTTTCGGCTAGCAGCTGTTCATTACAGCATTAAAATACTAACGTGAATGCCTATGGTAAAATTCTATTCTCTTTTACATGGTGTTAAATGTAATGATCATCGCCCCACATGGTTCTGTTGGCTCGTGCTTGAAGAAGTAATTCTAGATGGCAGCTACACATGTCTATCCCTCAACCTGCCACCTCAATCTACAGAGCAGCTGCTAGTGATGTGTAAACAAAATCCTATAGAGGATTTCTGCAGAATCAGTTATCACTGAGGACAAACACCAACCACTGGATTCCTAATTGAATCTTTAGGCAGAAAGGAGGTTAGAAAGATGCAAATGCAACTATGATAGAACCAGTTACAATGAAGATGTCATTTGTTAAAAAGTGAACTAAAGGTAACACTTATTCCAGTGGTTCTCAACCTTTCGTGGGTCATGACACGCTTGGTGGCGTATCACGACCCTGCAGGACACACCAGTCTATTCCCCCAGGCCGAATCCAGCCATCTTCCCAGCTCTCCATGATACATTTACTGCTGGATGATGACACAATAATGTGTCCTGACACAGTGGTTGAGAACCGCTGACTTAAGCTATTAAAGAGGGCTAGTGCTAATATTAGAGGCCAGTTGAACTCCTGTGGCATCTAGTGATCAAAATGAGAATTTTCTATTATTAGCTCCTACATCTAGCAGCATTATTCCAGTGAAAGGAATAAAGTTCATACTGATGATTCAGACATCTTTATAGAAGGAATGTATCTTTCATCCTGAAGAATCCTAAAGTGTTCTGCAAACCAGAGTGACTTATAAGCTCAGAATGTGACTCTCTCATGGAGTCTCACAAACATAAGTAGGTTGTGGCTGTGGATCCCACTGGAGGACTGGGGTCCATACACATCAAAGGAATCAATTCACTACCGGAATGCAACCATAGCTATGTGGAAAGCACTGTGGAATGGGTGAAAAGGTGAAATTCTGGCCAAGGACACATGGACAAAGCCCTACTCTTCCAAAGGCAACTTGCACTCTCTAATGCCTTCACAGAGCAGACAGGCCCGGGAACTTTAATGAATTATCTGAAAGTAAACAGCATGGAACTCATCTTATTTACCTCAAAAGGATAACTGGCTGAGTTAACATGCCCGGATTCCTGTCTGATTCTGGGGAGTCTACATATTTCAAACCAGATGCTTAGATATTAACCCTTGGCCTTCTGTGGATATATGCAAACTAAGCAATAGGATTTTACAAATAGAAAACAAAATGTCAGTTTACTGCATTGCTCCTTTACAGCTTCCATTTGATATTTCCAGTAATCGTATGCATGTTATTTGTTAACTGTAACTGTTCTGGTTTTATTGCATGGACCAGTAAGAAGGAAAATCAAGTAGAATAATAATATAATGCAAGGTGACAGATTTCAGTGTAAAATTAACTCTGTCACAGCATCTAATCACGGAACCTTATTCTGGCAAAACTACTTTAGTCAGCATGAGTTTTAGTAAACAAGGATAATAGAATCAGGCCATTACCTACATTAAAGTGTTTGAGACTAATACAGGAAAACACACCAGCTATGGCTAAAGGTGTTGATAGAACTTGTCTGGAGCAAACTAATTTTCCTTATAGCACTAAATGTCAGACTAGTACTTAAAAGATTGTCCTCACTCAACATGGAAAGGGGTTTTTTTCTTTAAGAAAACAAAACAAACAACAAAAAACCCAATCCCACCCCCTGCAAAAATGACTGGCTTAGTTTTATTTTTATAAAATGTGAAGGGTATTTTGCTGTGGAATGCAGGGGCAGATGCAACATTTTCAAACATTTTTACATGTTCTAACTAGCTTCTATTCCAAACATATAGCTTTCTCTCTATCTTATTCACATCCAGAGAGCAAGTGTATTCTGACCAAAAGTGTTCTACAATTCTCTTACTCTTCTTACTAGAGTTTTAATTATAGGAGTTTGAGATGAGACATTTATGTGTCAAATAACATACCTGAAATTTCTACTCTTCCCTTTCCCAGCCTTTATTTTGATTCCAATCAAGCAGCAACATGAAATCAGCCACACTCTGGCCAGTTTCACAATAGCCCACAGGCTTCTGTCCAGGGTCTTGTCAATGTTCCCCTAAGCTGCTGAGGAAGCCCTGAGCAGACGCCACAGCAGTAGAGCAATCTATCTGCACACTGGAAAGAGCATTGGTTTACATTCGATCATATTTAAAAGGCTATGTTCACAACTCAAAGGGGAACATTGTTCTTAAATGAAAACAGAGATCATGTAGAAGTTAGTACCTCTGTTATTTAGGGCTGCCCTACACTACAGAGTTTTGTCACCAAAAAATCAGCTTTTGTCAAGAACACAGTGGAGGTGTACGCACTGAAATATTATGTCCCACCAATGGAATTCCCCTGCTACGTCAACATATTAAAACCACCTCAACGGGAGGCGTAGGGCTTATGTCCGTGTCGTGAGGGCAACGCAGTGTCGGCATAGACCCTGTGTTCCTTACATTGGCTTCTCCTCTCCCCACCAAGAGCCAGGAGGAGCAAAGCTTCTCAGCCTGCTCCAGCAGGGAGCCTGGCAGCTGTGAAACTGACAAGGCTGAGCAGCGAAACTGACACAGTAGAGAGCAAGGGGAAGGGGTGCACCTGCAGGATAGAGCCCTGTAAATCCACGGATATCCACATTACATCCGCATCCGCGGATACAATGAGGATATCCGCAGACCATTTCTTGCGGATACAGATCAGATACAGATCCACATATTTTTATCTGTGCATGGCTAGAGCCCTGCAAATACATGGATATCCGCGGATATCCGCATTATATCCGCATCCGCGAATACAACGCAGATATCCGCAGACCATTTCTTGCAGATGCAGATCGGATACAGATCCACATATTTGTATCCGCGCAGGGCTCTACTGCAGGAAGCCAGGGAACCTCCCACTAGAGAGCTGTGAGTGACCAGGCTCTCTGCTACCCACACTCCCCCTCTTAGTGTGGATGCATACCACCGAACCCAGGAGGGGGGTGTGGATATCAGCCACCACAGTAATTAATGCAATGGCTGTAAGTTGACCTAACATAGGTTGACTTATCTTTGTAGTCAAGACAGAGCCTTAGGTTGCATAGTCAGACGCTCAAAAGTTAGGAAATATCAGATTTACAATTGTCTCCGCAACCTTAATTCTGCCCACCTGTACATCAATCTCAGACACTAGAATGAAGCAGGGATCTGTAGAAAAAACAGTATGTGAGCATGTTATTAAAGACTGTACTTTACTTAATACATACACCCAACCTGTTTCTCTACCCTACTGGAGCCTCTGGCTGCTCCCCGGTGCGGCAGCGGTGTCAGCCTGGTCTTAGAATTTTCTGTCGTTAATTTGGTAGGCTGCCTGAAAAATCCAAGTGAGAGAAAGGAAATGGCAATCTTTATACCTTTACTGAACAGAATTTCATGGGACAAAGAAAAGGCACTTCTGTGTCCCCCCTTCCGAATAGCAGAGAGCTGAAGCAAACAATGGAGGTACGAAAGCTTCTCAGAGAGATGATCAAAAGAATCCTTTACGATGGAGAACATAGGCAACTTAAAAAAAAAAGCAATACTACCAGTTCCCTATATCAGAAGTATTTTGGGTGGTGTCTTATCTTTCCCAACATTTTCATACAGGAGCCACCCCAATTACCATCACTCATCTTTGTAAATCACTTTGTGATGTACCGATGGAAAGCACTATATAAAGCTAGATACTCTATTATTAGGGTACATTTATTTCTGTGGGGCTTCCAAAAAGAAAGTAACGTTTTATGTAATCATCTGTGAACAGAGTTCTCTCTGTAGTGATGTGAATTTAAGGTGTAGAATAAATATCATATCATTTACTCACTCACAACAATGTTATGGGAGGGTTCTTCAGAGATACACAGCACTGGCCTGACTCTGCTCACACTGAAATAAATGAGTTACTACAATGCTGGGCACCTTTGAAAATCTCATCCTATATGTTTTACTGTACTTATACGCAATTGCTATACTTTCTTGTTGTTAAAACTATGTTAGTGTTTATCTGCTAGAAAAGAAAAAATCTTTCAGAAACTGTTTTAAATTTGTTCCTCTGAGATAATTTTTTTTTTAAACATTGAGACTCTGTTCCTGGATGTAAGCACATGTGATCTGTTCTAAATAAAGGATATTTTCCACTTCTTGCACAACTGGAACAGATATAAACAGACTGAACAAACTGCACAGCAGAACTCATCGAGAATATAAAACACTCGAATCAGGGCCATAAATAGCAGTAATCTGGAAAAAAAGGATTACCTCCAGTAAAGAACAAACACAATATTGAAAATCCTAATGTAATAGAGTTTAAATCTAATCACGCTGCAAAACTAATTTACATCATATGGATAGTAAAGAACTTTACAACACTCCAGTTTAGTTTGAGAGTTAGTATTCTCTGCAAATACATGTGCATCTTTGGCTTTCTGAGCAGAAGGAAAATTAATTTAACTAGTCAATCTCCAACACTGAAAGCACCACAAGATGACATAAAATAAATGCAGATCTGCATACTGGCTAAATACGAGGCACCTATTTACATTAGTAAAATACGTGTAGCCAATATATATAGCACTGAGTAGCTAGAGCTATGATAATTTTTAGAAACAAATTCAGCAATGTTATAAATTACATCTTAATCGGTTACTACCGATAAAATAAGAATAAGCTTTTTTTTAAAATTACAAAGCTTTTAACTTTTTCCCCTTAAAATATGACTTTCATAGCAGGATCATTCATGAGCTTTTCAAATATTGGGATAATAAATTGAAGCTGAAAAAAGTCAGCAGAGCAACAGCGTACATGGCTGAAAAAATTAGCTTGTAGTTCTCGCTGAAAGCAGTTTTTGTAAAATTAAAATTGTCAGCTAAAATAGTTGACCATTTGCAGGCCTTTAGTATCTCAGGTATATAAACCAAATGGGTTTTTAATATTGGGAGGAAAAAGGGGAAGCAAATGGACTAACCTAACCAATTTTTACTGTGCTTAGCACATGCAGACCAACACTAAGCTTAGATTACCATGCAAAGAGAGCCAATTTAAATTCAGAGTCTTGAGGTGATAGTAAAGAATCAAATATGCCTTCAGTGGTGAATATGTAATGCTCACTGAAAGAGTTTGCATATGTGCAAAGGAGAACAAGATTTGGTCTCATATTCTGCAATCTAATTCAATATAAATAAATAAAATAGCAATATTAAAAATCCTTGTGTCATAACAAGTTATTCACATTTCTAGCGCTCTCTCACAACAAAAAGTGACTATGCAGCTATTAGAACTGTTTCATTTTCAAACGCTTATGCTTAACCCAGCAAATTCCAGAGAATCTCTAAGCATGTCCTGGTCTGAAAGGCTACGTTCTCATGAGTTCACGACGTTAGGATGGAATCACTCACACTGTATCTTAGCCCAGCATAGGATTTCCAGTCCTTATTACCTGGCATTTTTGCTGATCTTACATTTTTACTGGCCTCTAACATTCCACTGTGGCATGGTCCAATACAATTTGCAGAACCAAGAGACTTATTAGAGGACCCCTTCAGCTTTGGATTGGAACCCTGAAATATCAAATGTGAGTGCGCGTTAAACAAAAAAAGAAGAAAATTTAATTAGATGCATAAACTGGTAGGCAGGTGAATTTGGGGGTGGGAGGAAGATGCAATATAACAGAAGAATCTGAAGGAAGGAGATCAATAAATACTGCAAGGGCTGGATTAAATTGGGCAATGAAGTTGTGGATAATAGGCGAGTCTTTTGGGGCAGGAAGGAGTTGCATTTCTTTAATATAGCATGCTGGTAGGATTTCCCTTGTGGATGGGTGCTTCGTCATTCCAATGAGACTACGGAGAGAAAATAATTTCCCTTTAGGCAGAGATGAGAGGCCTAGTTCACTCAAGGTCCCCCCCCCATCTTTGGGCTGGATTAATTTTGTCCATGTGAGTGAAGACAGGCAAGGAGACTTGGGCTCTACCACTGGCCTGCTGGGTGAGGTGAACAAATGGACAGTCCCCCCTCTGTGCCTCAGTTTCCCCATCTGTAAAATGGGGATAATGACACTGCTCTCTTTCGTAAGGAGCTTTGAGGAAAAGCATTATATTTTCACTGAATCTATGTCTGGAGGGCACAAATGTCAGTCCTTCTGACTGAGCTTCCTCCCGTCTCACTTCCTGAGGCACTTCCAGATGTGCAAAGGGCGCCTCAAATTGCTTAAATAAACTGAAAATGTTCCGTGCCCCTTCTGGCTAGTAGAAGTCACAGAAGAAACTGAGTCCTATTAGCCATGACTAGCAAGAAAAAGCAGCAGGACAGCACAGCTCAGCCAAGTCGCCATTTAGGCCCTTGTTCCGGAAACCATCCGCTGATGTTCATCATTATCAGTCAGTTCCTCAAATGCCTTTTGGGATAAGGTTGTTGAGAAGAACATGTAACCCCATTAACTTAAATCAGTTACCCCTGATTTACACCCCCATGAGCAAGAGAAAAGATTCAGGCCCTTGATGTTCTTTGATGCCCTTGAGACCCACCAGTGAGGTGTTAGACGGACTGATGATAATCATTCACCTGAAATTAGAAGCTGGACCCTGTTCTCTTTGCTTACCGACTGCAAATGATGACTTACAGACGGCAAATTTCGTACAACACAGTGCATGAGACTTCTCTTGATGACCATCCAGACTCTGCAGCTGGCCATTTGACCACTCAGGGAGACTGGCCATAAGAAACACCAGTGCCATGTAGGCTTGCCGTGGCTTCCAGGTGCAATTTAAGGTCTAGACACTGAATTTTGAAGCCCTTTTTGTTTGGGTCCTAGTTACAGGAGAAACACTTCTCCCCCCAGGCAACATGCTGCAGCTGGTCTGAAACAGAAGTACTAGTACAACACGTATGACATCACCGCACAGTGAACTCCTCTGGAGTTAGCTTAGCTCGCATGAAAGCAGCCATGGTGCAAAATAAAACAAGCTACAGAGTGGTCAAGTTAGCAACTGAAGGGGCTGGGAACTGAACTGGCTAGGCTGACTTGAGCTTTAGCACGTACTCTGATGGGCGACAGGTGGGAATGGGCGACAAGAGATGGATGAATCACTTGATGACTACCTTCCAGAGGGGTAACCATGTTAGTCTACTGCAGAAATCCGTGTTAGTCTACTACAGAAATCAAACAGAGCCCTGTTCCAAAGGGGTAGCCGTGTTAGTCTATTGCAGAAAAACAAACAGAGTCCTGGGGCACTTTTAAAGACTAACAGATTTATTTATCGCATTAAATCTGTTAGTCTTTAAAAGTGCCACAGGACTTTGTTTTGATGATTACCTGTTCTGTTCGTTCCTTCTGAAGCACCTGGCATTGGCCACTGTCAGAAGGCAGGATGCTAGGCTTCATGGACCATTGATCTAAACCAGGATGGATGTTCTAATACTTTTGTATGATGGATGGGAAACTTATTTATAGAGACTCGCTAAAGATGGGCTGAACCTACTTAACATTTGATGTATTCACTAGGCACTATTTTAAATTACGTGTGCCTAGAGACAGTGGTGTAGGGAGCATGCTTAAAAACTGAAAATAATCAAAACAAGACATGCTAACAAGAGGCTTGGTAGAAATGAGATACGCAGATGGCAAAAACGTTTTATCAGAGAGCATTGTGATGAAAGTGGAAGGTTTATTATTGGAAAAGCACCTTGGAAGAAAGTCCTGAAAAGAAAAAAAAAGACATTGCTGACAGAGTAAAAAACACAGAGCCCACAGAAGACACAGATGACCTGAGCTGCTAGCATATTTGCTGTCTTCTTCCAGTAGTTCCCTAGAAAAAGCAAATGCTCTAATACAGTACAAGAAGAATGAAGAAGCAGTGGCCCCGATTAAATAACACAACAAACTGAGATGACAGTACAGCAGATAACTGTGGAAAACATCACCGCAAGAACTTGACATCTATTCACAAGTTTTGATTCACTCGTTGATTTCACATAGCATGGGCCTGTTCCAGAAAAAAACCCACAAGCCTTGCAATGCCTCTTTAATATGCATTGATTGATCCCAAATTCTGCCGTGCATCTGTTTCCAGTGTAAAAGTGTGAAACAGTGTGTTCCCAAATGCCCAGTTTGTTTTGACAAGCTAGAATTTATCCAGTTAACATGATGGCATTCACCCCCACAGAAATATATGCTGCGGGTTTTGCAATAGCAAAAACAGCTATTCTCCCACATCCATGTTGTATGTCATCATTTATTTTACCTAACAGAGTTTTCCCCTCACTCTGCCACAAACTAATGCACTGTTCTATAGGTGATCTCATAAGAACACTCAAACTACCCAGATTATTCACTCACTCAGAGCGTGAAAAAGTGCTGTTTTTTCTCTCTCACTCTAGCTTCTATATCCTTTCTTCCCAGTCAAGCACTAGTGACAGCCTGAGCCTTTCCAAGAATACAGCAGCAGCCTTGGCCAAAACTAGACAATGCCCAACAATACCCTTTACATAATACTACAAGAGAACTCAGGCCCTCCCTCTCCCCCAAACACACACCAAACAAAACTGCTATTATTACAGGAAACACCAACTAAATGGCTGCTTTTATGGTCCCAACCACATAGATGTTTCCTTTCAATATATTTTGTTTAACTTCCACAAATGGGCTGATTCAGCAGCACAGAATACAAACAGCAGACACATGGCTGCCTGATATTCCCTCAGTAACATTTTTTTTCAATCAGGGACAAGGTTTAAACACCAGCAAACCAGCAACAACATCCCACAACAAACAGCCTCCTCAGATTGTGACACCCCCTGGTTTCACCAGCCACCTCTCCCCTAAATTAGCAGGCTGCGGTTTGCAACGTTTCCCCTGCTTTGACACATTGCCCCATGCTGTCAGTGACAGCCCACGCA
>ML685770.1:20791524-20848704 GCA_007922175.1 Pelusios castaneus
AGGGAAGGGAAGGGGGCAGGAGTGGGGGGCAGGCAGGCAGGGAAGGAGACGGCAGGGGAAGCGGGCAGGGGCTCGGCGCTGCGCACCTTGGCAGGGGTTGGCTCTTCAGCTCATAGTAGGTCTTGGGCTCCCCGTGCAGCTCCTCGCCGAGCTCGAAGTCCGGCACGATCCCCGACTCCGCCTGCATCGCCCCGGCTCGGGCGCCCAGCGCGGCGCGGCGCGGCCCGGCGGCGTGTGCTCTGCGGGCGGGCCCGGCTGTCGCTCCCGCTCCCCGCCCTGCCTGGGACTTGTAGTCCGCCAGGGGCCGGGCTGCCGCCTCCCCCGCCGGCCGGGCCCTGCGCACTACAACTCCCGCCAGCCCCGGCAGGAGGAAGCGGCGCGGGCGGCTCGGGGCCGGGCGGGGGCGGCTCCGACGGGGGGGGGGGTCCCCAGCCGGGCCACGTGGGGGGCAGAGGCCCGTGGAGGCAGCCACGTGGGGGCCCTGCACACGATACGTCCAGCCCCAAATTCCCCCCCAGGCCGGCTGCCCCCATGCACACCTGTGCCAGCTGGGCAGGGCCCCCCGCTTGCCCCCATGGCTCCAGGGGAGAGCCCCCACGGGTGTGCGCCACGACGGCCCCCCGGCAGGGGGCTAGAACCATTGTCGTCCCCCGTCCGCCTGGCCTGCAGGCAGGGGACGGGTGAGCTGCCCAGCGTTGGGGTGGCGCATTATTTGCAGCTGGGGTTGAAGCCGGCAGGGCCACGGGCAAGGAGCAGGCGTGGCGATCCCTGCCACGGCCGTGGACCCGCCAAGCGGTGCAGAAAGCGTGGCTGGGTGCCACGTTCGGGGTGTTACGAACAAGGCGTCTGGTGGCACTTGTTAAAGACGAACGAATACAGACTAACACGGCTGCCCCTTTTGAACGGTGCTGATACACGCACTGAAAAAACGATCCGGACGCACCACTGAACGTCCGGAGGCTGTGGCCCCCGAGCCTGTCCTTGCGAATTTGGGCATCCTCCTCTCATCATGGGGAGTGAAACCACAAATGAGTTCCTTAAGGGCATGTCTTTGCTCACAGCGGCAAATTCGGTGCTGCGGGGGCGATTCTCTGGGATTGATGGAGCGAAAGTGGAGACTTGCTCGATCGATCCAGAAGTTGGCTGAATAAATCCATGCCCTGGAAAAAAGAGTAATCCCATGTCAGGGGGAGGGCATTTCCCATTGGTGCAGCATAGGGATGCTACACTAATTAAAATGTAGGAAGTCAACAGAAGATGTGCAAGATTCTCTACTGCTGAATTTCACAGTAAATGTAGACCAGGCCTAAGTCATCCTGAAAAAAGTGCCATTAAAACCTTTTTATCGCATGCCATCATTTATTCTGGCTTCTAGGTCATGTGTGCTGCAGCCCCTCTAATTCACAAACATCTTGGTTTTTAAACCGTCAGTATTTTTTTTTAAATATTTTTTTCTGGATTTTTAGGGGAAGAAGGACAAGCATATCACACAGAAATAATGAAACGGATAGCAGAAACAAGCACAAAATCCCTGGGTCAGGTGCATGCCCAGTTAACTAGCTTAGCAACGTTTCTTAACCAAAAATAAAACATTTTATTGCAGTACAATATGGTTAATGTTCTATTCAGCTCAATGAAACACTTTTTTAGACTCAAAAACGTTCTCCCAGTAGCTTTCATTGCATGCAGTGCCACCCTAGTACGAGTGCCAACAATTATAAATGACGAAGAAAAAAGGCCACCCCAGTGTATGATAAATATCTGCCTGGTTCTATGCTCAAGCTGAGGTACACTCAGAAGGAATGGGAGGCCAAGTGCACAGATAGTTTTAAGAGGGTTTTTTTGCATCCTAGTGGTTCAGCTATAAGTTGCATTGGGCTGCCAATGTTCCCCCAGGTCTAGGAGCTGTGGGCAGCCAGGTGGAGTGATTCTTGTAGCTCCAGTCCTTCCCCAGGGAATCTCCTATATCACGCATACTAGTTTACTGGAGCTCACTGGTGGATACGTAGTCATAATAGCCAAAGTCATAACTGAATGAAACATAAAACACTAAAGGAAAGCACAACATGATGAAAGCTAAATGGTATGTAGAGACAGGATTTTCTCTAGTGTTATCCCTTCCCAGCAAAGTTTGTGGTTGCCAGGATACACTTCAATGACAGTGTTTACAGAGTTAAGAAATTCCTCATAAAAAACCAAAATGACATGTCATACGGGCAGTTTTAAACCAGAGCTTGCCATTTTCATTAAAGCAGTGAATTAAAATGACATAGGAATTTAGGAGCCAACTAGATTTTAATTATGGCAGATTTTTTCATGTCATTTATTGTTAATCTGTTGAGGCCCAGGATAAGACTGATTTTGTTTTACATGATACCACTGGTGAGCATAGTGCTATACAAATATGAAGACAAAGTCCCTTCCCTCTGAGAACTTACAATCTAGACAGACTAGATAATAAGGAGCTTTTCTAAAACAAAGAGTGAATCTAATTAACCATTGGGTGGTGGAGAATTCTGCATCACTTGAAGTCTTTAAATCAAGATGCAATGTCTTCCTTAAAGATATGTTTTAGCTCAGTCAAAAGTGAAGGGATTGATCACTTGGTTGGCTTTGCTTGATCAGTCTAACCAAAAGAAGACTGAGGAGAGAGATGATTGCTCTTTATAAATACATTGGAGGAATAAATATCAAGTGGGAGAGGAATTATTTCAGTTCAGCACTAATGTGGATACAAGAACGAATGGACATAAATTGCCCATCAGGAAGCTGAGATTTGAAATTAGACAACGGTTTCTAACCATCAGAGGAGTAAAGTTCTGGAACAGCCTTTCAAGGGGTGCAGAGGGAACAAAAAATCTAGCTGGCTTCATGACTGAGCTTGGTAAGTTTATGGAGGGGATGGTGTGATGGAATAGCCAAATTTGGCAATTAACTGATCTTTGATTATTAGCAGTAAATATGCCCCGTGGCATGTGATGGGATGTTAGATTAGGTGAATTCTGAATTACTACAGAGAATTTTTCCCAAATGTCTGGCTGGTGAGTCTTGCCCACGTGCTCAGGGTTTAGTTGATTGCCACATTTGGGCCATTTCTATATTGAAAAGTCTGCATGGATCCCCATGGATCGAAGCAACGAGATCGATTTGAGTGGCCAGTGTAGACCCGCTCAATCAATCCAGAAGTGTTCTCCCCCCAAAGCAGTAAGTCCACCCCTCTAACAAGAGTAACGCTGTTTCAAAAGGAGAGCGATTCCTGTCAACTATAGTGCAAGAGTTTCCATCGGAGATGATCAGTAATGGCTCATGGATGGATTGCAGAGAACGAAGCAGGTTGGCTCCTGGAGGATTAGAAACGGCAGGGTACACAATTTTCCAGAGTAACATAAATTGGCCAAGGGAAAATGTTATTTACTAAGGGCCTTACCACACTCTGGCTGAAACCGTTGCTATCAAGGTTCCAATTTGGCTTTTCATCACCAGTGCGGAAGGGGACTTTCTCCTTATAACCATACTATAGGCACCTGGATTTTTACTGCCTCACAGGATTCACTCCACGAAGTCCTTTCATTGTCATACCAGCTAACTCACCCTCAAAGTGTAACCCTCCCATCCCTTTGAGGACACCCACCCATGGCCATTAGATTGTAAGCTCTGTGGAACAGGGTCTTTCTTTTTGTTCTGTGTTTGTACGACACCTAATACAATGGGGTCCTGTTCCACAACTTAGGCTCTACACACTACAGTAAATAAAATAATAAAATAACTAATCATGATAATAAAAAAAATTAGGATTTTCTACTTCCCATAATTCCTAGCTCTTCCAACCATTAATGAGCGACAGCAGAAGATCTTGCACTCTCCCATCCCACCCTAAGAGGTATTTTGCAGGGGAGGTTGAGAGAGTCACTTCTGGAGGCCGGTCCTATTTGAGGAGGCAAAACAAGGCGACGACTCATTCCTCTATCTGGCTGGGGAAAACCTGTCTCCTATCCAGAGGATTCTGCCATTGAAGCTCTGTCATCCAGAGTGCTTGGCTTCTGAGACCAAACAATGCTGAAATATCAAGGCCCTATTACCAGGCTGAGTGGGTCTACTTGTGAAGAGTAAGTGAAGTGAAGTTTGAGGTGTACATGACCTTTTCCTAATCTCACAAGAGGGTCAGGTTCAGGTTGAGACCTGGGTGAAGATTAAGGCTGATTCAGACCTTTGGGAAGCATGGATGAGTGGCTGAAGCCCAGGTTGTAGTCAAGATCTGGGTTCACTGTGAAACCTGGGGTGGGTAAGTAATCTCGCTTTCATCTGTGCTTCATGTTTTCCTCTGTAACAAAAGGGCTAATGGCATTTACCTACTTCAGAGGATGTTCCGAAGCTGAACTCATTAATACTCTCAGTTCCTGGAACAGAAGGCATTCTGAATGAAAAAGATGTTATTATTGGTCTCAGTCATGAAGTTTACAAGTATTTGGGCCCGACTTTTGGGCTTGGCTCAGCTGTGCTCATGGGCCACCTTTGTACCTCTTTGATTCTGCAATCGACTGGGGTACGGCTCAGCTCTTAGCGAAAAGTCAGAGCAGCTTCAAGGCTCTGCTGCTAGTGGTCTCAAGTTGCTATTCCAGTAGCTAGGAGTAGCCAGAAAAATCAGACTCTCTGGTCACACCCTCTACATCTGGACCTACAAGGGGCATTGGTGTAAAAGACTCAGTGGTTTTGAAAATTGTAGCCAGAGAGCCTACACAAAGTCACTTCGAAGCCCAAGATTGCATTAACTTCCTATATGCTTCTGAAAATTTGACCTATGCCAACTAAAGAGCCTCTTGCACTGCTGCCGATGTCTCCTGGGTTTACCGCCCCTTGGTGATGGTGCGGCACGCAACAGCCATAACAGCATGGAGAATCCACCCCTTTACTCAATGAACTCAATGGCTATGTCTACACTGGCAATTTAAGTCAACTTAAGGAAGCTTACGTCGATTTAAATTAAGTCGTGTCCACACCTGGTAACAATTAAGTTGATTTGTTAAGTCGACCTAAAGACAGTGTGGCCGCCCTAGGTCGACTTATAGAATAAGGGCGTGATCCCGGCCAGAAGGGAGCTGAGGGTCCTTTCTCCCCAGGACTCCCACGGTCCTGGCAAGAAGGGAGCTGTGGCTCCTTTCTCCACAGGTCCCAGCAAGAAGGGAGCTGTGGTTCCTTTCTCCCCAGGACCCCCACAGTCCTGGCAAGAAGGGAGCCAGGCTCCTCTCTGCCCGGGACCCGCGTGGGTCTGGGCAAAAATGGAGCTTCACTGTTGGGAACAATCTGGTATTAGCAGGCTGATGATGGCCTAGACTGATATAACACTGGGATCACTAATGATGCTTTTGGCAATAGGACGCAAAAAATCCCAGCCTACTCTTGAATTACATGCAATACTTACAACCTGAGCCTCCCAGAGACTCCTGATTAATTTTAGTAACTGTTTTTAATTTGCTGTTTCTTCATGGGAGAAGAGGCTCCATACCAACTGCCATGGTAAGGAGAAAAGTCATGACTCTTCATAATGCCATCGGAAGTGTATTCTGCTATTTTCGAGTGCAAAAACAGGACATTCTCTTCTGCTTATACTAAGTTATTTTGATTTTACCTTCAAAGTCCTGGCAATTTTTCATTGCACCTGGATAATCAGGAATCTCTGCGCTGTTTTGCTGAGTCTTGTTCCCAACCTATAGCAGGTGTTATTTGTTTTATAGTTCCCTAGTAGTTTACCTTTCTGGGGAAAGGCACAATGCTTTTAGTGCGTCCAAGCGGGATATTTGCACATGAACATAACACTGAATAAACAAGATTCCCGGAGGTGAATTATATTATAACAACACTGCAGTTAGATCACCATAAAACAAAGAGAATTATTTTTTTAAATACCTAACTAGAAGGTGCCGATAAAGATACAAAGAATTACTGTCTGGATTTACTTATAACAATCAAATGCTTAGTGCTTATTGGCCAAAATTCTCAAAATGCTTTATGAAGGTGGATAAGAATTCTTAGCCCCTACTGAACAGATAGAGGAATCAGGCACAGGGGGAATACTTGATCTGCCGAAGGTCTCTTGATACTTTATCTGGAGTTTGTACTCAATCACGTAAACACTTAAGCGCATGTGTAATTTTAATAGCACGAGTCCCCCACTGAACATAATGGGAGTACTCCCAAATTACTAACATGTGTAGCTGTTTGCAGGTTTGGGCTAAAGTATTTTATGTAGGATAATTTTCACAACTGACTGCGAAGCAGTTTCCTGATGGGGAAACTGAGGCAGAAGTGCTTGAATTGGCCACAGCCATTAAAGGAAATCAGTGTCAGAGGAAGGAGAGCTGTGACATTCCTGGCTCTTACTTCAATGGCCAACTCACCAGAGTCTAGACCCCAACCATGTCCAGTGGCCCGGGGAAGATGGCTGCATGAAAAAATATAAGCATCTTTGAGGCATTACAGTATTATTGGAAACAGCTTAATGCCTAGAAACCCAGTTTATGGATTAGGACTGCATCATGCTAGGCGCTGTACAAACACAGAACAGAAGACAGTCTTCACCCCACAGATCTTAGTTACAATCTAACTGTTAGACAAGAGACAAATGGAAACAGACAGACTGAGGAACACAAGGGAACAATGAGACAGCACTGGTCAGCATGATAGATAGTGGGATCAGCATATGGGCTGCCTAACCTTTTTCAAAATCTTTTTGTAGGAATTATATTAATTCTGCATTATATACAGGGAATGTCAGATGCAAAAATAAAGATCTTTGTGGTTGCTCCTGCTGCCACGTTGCACAAAAAGGCTACAGGTTAGATGAAGTCATGATCAATTCTTTATTTACCTCTTAAACACTTATTTACCTCTGTATTCACCTGAGCAGATTCAGGAGTGAGCCAACTGTTTACTTTTTGATTGGCTATGGTCTGCCTCAAATTCACTATTGATTTAAAACAAGTAATAAATAACCAGAGTAATATAAACAGCTATATTCTGACTATAACAAGACAAAAACAAAAGAAGAAGTTCGTTCCCTGCTTTTCCCATTACACTAAATGGAAGAGTGTCCCAGCTAGATACTAATGAGGATCCTAGCATTTTAGGGATGGGGTTTCCAGTTTAAAATGAGGATCTTAATATGGAAAATATCACCAGCCTCTGCCTGAAGGCCATTATCCAAAGAGAAGATATTTCTGCAATCTATAGAACACAGATAGCCATACAACCATGCCATAAAAATTTTTATCCTATTCATTGCTATCACTTAATTTCAAAATAAATAGTTAAACTGGTGCAAATGCCTAGTGCAGACACATTTAAACTGGTTTAACCCTTTCTTCATTTTAAACTGGTAAATTGCAGTGCCAGCTAGACCATGTTCAGTCTGGGTTAAGTGCGTCTACACTAGGCATTTGTGCCAGCAGATGTAGACTGAATTTAAATAAGAAAATAGCCATGCAGCCTTGCCAATTTTAAACCGAGTTTGTGAAACCGGTTCAACTAGTCTACGTGAGAGGCCTTCAGTAAACTGCAAGAATTCCAAGTAACATGCTCAAGGAGCAAAGTGCACAGAGGAATGAAATCTTGACTCAGTGTTCCCAAAGACAGAGCTGATTCGCCCGCTCCCTTATAGGCTATGCCAACAGCAGCCAGCTGAATCAGGTTTATCCCAGTCATCCTGCGGAGCTCTTTTCTCAAATTGATTTATTCTTAGGTTTCATGATAAACTGTGTCATTTAACATCAACAACACTTAGGTCTAAATCTGTACCTGAAAAACTGTTGCAGAAGGTGAGACCTGCTTCAGAACAGTTTTGGATGAAGACCCAAGTATATTTTCAGTGAAAACTTTGACAATACTTCTACTTAGAAGCAGCTCTTTGAATAGATTGCCTTTGTCCTCTCTTTCCTCCCTGGTGTGTTTCATTACCGGTGATAGTCACAGGAAAAGAGCATCTTTGTTTATTGAAGAGTTCAAAATAATAACCACAACCACCCTTGTTTGTATTGCAACCCTACAGTGCTCAGTCAAGGATCATGCCACATCCTGTTCATGCACACAATGAGAAAGGACCCTTCCCAGAAGTTTAAACTCCAGATCCTCAGAGTTATTTAGACACCTACCTTCCACTGACATCAATGGGAGTTAGGTGCCCAAATAGCTTTAAGGATCTTTGAGGACCAAGATCTTCATTCCCCACCTGAATGTTTATTGTTCCATCTTCCACATCTCCACAGCAAGTCATTGTGATGTCGCAACCTATGGAGTTTGCCTTGAGATGAGAGGGAAGCCAAAAGAGCAGCAGAAATACTCTGTTACAACAATCCCTTTTTAATGTCACACTTCCTAGATTTGAGTAGTTTTTTAAGCAGCTGCTGAGATCCAGAAGAAGAGGCTAGTAGCATTTCCCATTCACATTGCATGGGTATAAATGAGAACCCAATGGGCAAGACCATGACTATGAAGAAACAGGCCCGAGATTTATCAAGTGGAATTGTCTATACAGAGAATTGTTTTCCAAAATCTTTGAAAGGGATCTGGGAATGTTTTTACTCATAAACGCCTTTCTAATTCAGGAAAGTTTCCCCATTTAACACATTTTTCCTCTTCTCTCAGGCTGCTGTTTTGAGCCGGTAAGAGGCAAAAGGAGCCAGTGGCAATTCTATCTGCCTCGAATAAAATATTTACAAGAGTTTTATTTCTAAGATAAGAGGATTTGACAGGAAGAAAACAAAGAAATCAAAACTTTTCACTCTATTCTTCCATGGGCTGTTAAAGTGTTCGCAACCTTTTTTTTTATAACTTTCAGATAGAAAAGTAAAAACAAAAAACAAAACAAAAAGCACAATATTTTTCTTTTAAAATATAGTAACAGGAAAAAAATGGCATCTTGCTTAGTGTAGTGGAGAAGCAAATTAATATTATTATTTGGCTTACTGTAGTGCCTAGGGCCATTAACGAGGAGTGAGCAGAATTCCCTTTTGGCTCCTACATCAACAAAAGTATCAACAAAGCTGATTACCAATTTTTCATTAATAACTGTCGTGTAAGGAGACACAGCAATGGTAAAATTCAGATCCTGGACCTAGGACAACTTAGCGGAGCTGACAGAAAAAAATATCCCTCGGTACATGTGACACGGAAATCATTGAATGAAAAATAAACATGGAAGGCCACAATATTATTCCTATGGGGTCCATATGAGCAGTGCATCCCTATTCAGCAAAACATTTAAGCAGATGGTTAACTTTAAGGATGCGCTTATGTCCCATTGATTTCATCCATTTAAATGAACGTCACAGTTAAACAGTTGCTTAAATGCTACTGAATGCGAGCCAGGGGCCAGTCTGACTCCCTTTGAAGTCAGTGGGGTTTTTACCATTGACTTCAATGGTAACAGAATCCGGGTTGTAAATGCTATAAATGCACTTTAAACCACACTAAAGCGCTCAAGGGAGACTAGCTGAGATCACTGCAAAGCGCGAACACTGCAAAGCTTGTGCAGCGCTTATTCAAGAAATAGTTTGTTCCTGAGTCTTAGTCTCAGTGGGTTTTTTTGATTTTTGATTTTTTTTTAAGGCATTCAGGAGACAACAAAACCACAGCATTTCCTCTTTATGCTAAATTTTAGGTCAGGAGACTTGCCATCCCCATTGCCAGATATTGCCTTGTTTTCGGACAATTCATGTGACACGGGTTGACGCCAGCAATTTGTTCTGAAATGTCACTTCATAGGAAGGTGAAATGGAGTGTTTCCACACGAAGTTCACCACGGCAAATTTATAGGATCAAATACACCCCATAAACCTTGCATTTTAGAGACATTAATTCAGCTTTACTTTTAAACATCTTATTACTTGCAGATCGCTTAAACTATTTAACATTAAGCTGTTTCAACAGAAATACCACATCACACTAAACATCACCCCTACCACCTCCACCACTTATTCCTTACACTGATTCACCATTCTTGCTATGGCATTATTTGGATAAATTAAAGTACTTTTTATTAATAGCAAACAGGAGAAACAAATCCCTCTATTTTCTTCACATAAAAGCTGGAGCAGATTTTTATAACCAATTGCATTATAATAGAAGACAAAACACACGTTAAATGTAAGTGTGTTTGTGTTTTAAAATGTGTTATTTCTCGTCTCTCTTCTATGCAGCCATTTAAGTGTACTTGTGTTTTTAAACCTAAGTGTCTTATTTATGGTCTATCTTACCTGAAGCCATTTAAGAAATATGAGACTCTTTCACAGATAAAAGTATAATGTACCCATTTCACTGTGCACTGACTTCCTCAAATCCCCATATAGCTGCAGTACAAGAACACAGAAACAAGGAAATTCAGTCAATTTTAGTTGTAGCCCATATGATACGTAAGATCATGTGCTGCTCAGAGAGGCCTCTGGACAAAGCACTAGGAGGGAAGGGGAGCATGTTATGTTAGCCTGAACCTGTAGTGCCTTGTCCATGTTATATTTTAGAGTCCTGAACACTATTCAAATAGTTTGCTTTCTTCCTGTCCTTTACTTTGTTATTTAGGTACGGACAACTGAAAATTCCATTTGAAAAATATTCAAATACATGTTTCCCATTGAATCCAGTTGGTCACTAGATTTCGGAATGGGTCTCCTGCTTTCAAGGGCTACAGCTTCTGGTGCCCAATCTCTCTCCAGTACTAACCCACCATAGAACAGGACCGGTGAAGAATTCTGATGGGGTCTATAGCAATTTCCACTAGAGAAGCTAACGAACATTCTGACAGATGTTGTAAATGGGCCACGCCTGTTAGCCCACCAGTATATGCTCCTGGTGTCTTGTTGAGGGATAAGTGTCTTCCTAGGTCAGGCAGGGAAATGAGGGCACTTCTCCTTGGCTGGAAAAGGGAGGGTACCATGTAAGACATGGGAGCATTTTATGTCAGACCCAGGAGATAACAGTTCCACTATACTCAGCACTGTTGAGGCCCCACCTGGAGTATGTGTCCAATTCCGGGCAGCACGATTTAGGAAGGACGTGGGCGAATTGGAAGAGTTCAGAGGAGAGCACGAAAAATGGTTTAAAAAAAACCTGACCTGTGAAGAAAGGTTTTAAAAACTGGGCACGGTTAAGCTTGAGAAAAGAAGACAGAGGGGCAACCCAGTAACAGTGTGCAAGTATGTGACGGGCAGTTATAAGGAGTATGGTGATCAATTGTGCGCCATGTCCACTGAAGGGCTTAATCTGCTGCACAGGAGATTTAGGTTGGACATTAGGAAAACTTTCCAATTATAAAGGTAGCCAAGCTCTGGAATAGGCTTCCAAGGGCGGTCATGTCATCCCCATCATTGGAAGCTTTTAAAAACAAATTGGACAAATGCCTGTCAGGGATGGTCTAGATTTACTTAGTGCAGACAATGGGCCACAGTCAAAGGGTGCTGGGATCTCACTGGTTCATAGCTCTCTTTCAAGACTAGGCAGAGAAAAGTAGAATGCTGTGTTTCTAAAAAAAATTACTCACCCCACTAGAATAAAGTCACTGAAGGCGGACAGATGTCTCTCTGGATTTTCACACCGGAGGACCTCCAAACATGAGGAATGTGGGATTGGCAGCCTCCATGAACACCACACTAATGCAGGGCACAAACTTCCCCACATCCAGATACTGCTGGCTGGTGGACAGAGACCAAGATTTACCACCACCACAGCTAAAGTTGTCCTTTTTTCCAAATTCCCAACTTGCTCAGAGCTCTCAAGCTTCATAAGGGCTTGTAAAACTAATTTCAGAGCTCTCAATCTGTCCCCTCCCCACTACCTACAGAGGTGGTATTTATTTCAGCCATAGTGCTGGTGTGATTCCTGTACATTGCGTGGTATCAGGAAGGTACATGAGGCAGTACATGGAGAAGCCGAGAATCGGGACTTAAAGGGACCCTCCATTCAATGAATGTATCTCTTGGCAGCTCTGCACTTCCCCACCAGAGCCTTTCAAAAGACTTTGCCCTGTATGGCAAGCCATCCTTTCTACTGTATGGGGTCAGCCTATCATGATGCTAATATTCAGAACCTTCTACCATTGTGAGTGGGTTGGAAACCTGAAAGTGATGAAACTTGTTTTATCTGGATGTTCCTCTGTTAGGGTGCATCTGAACTTACAAATTAAGCTGACTTAAGGAGGCTTAAATCGATTTAAAATACTCCACATCTACACTGGGCTTCCCTTAAGTCAATTTAAGCTGCTCCTTAAATCGAATTAAGGAAAAGTTAGTTCGAATTAATAACACCTCGTTTTAATTCGAACTAGCGTTTAAATCAACTTTATTAAGTCGACCTAAGCCAGTGGAGATGGGGATTAGCGCCTTGGTGGGGTTTATTAAGTCGACTTCATAAAGTCAACCTAACTTTTCAAGTGTAGACATAGCCATTCTGTTTGTTTTCCAGTGTTTTTAAGAGATTATTTTAAGGAATTTCCTTTCTAAGCCCGGTTTATTCTGGCTCTTTCTCCAAGCATATTTTGGACTGAACTACCCTAGTTTTTCACTTTGAGAGATCAGTGACATAATACCTCATATCCTATCCATCCTGGCATTTTAAATATGACCCCTCCCTGTTGCGTGGAGGCACCATTGTTTATCGCATTCATTCATAGGGTAGAGTCATCATGATGTCAGTGTGGATGTTGTATATTATGAAACTGTGGAAAACAAACAGAAATATAGAACTTCAATGCAAATCAGAACAAGGACAATTAAATTGAGCTAAGAATACTATAAAAGAAAATGAATTTTAAATGGGTGTCAAATAAGCTGAACTGCTAAGAAAACCCACACACAACTCATACATAAGAACTTGGCTGCTATTGGTGTAGGAATATTAGAATAATTAAGGTAGCTGCATGATTTATCGGGAATAATCTGTAATAATCAGTCACTGGCAACTTCTGTCATAGGGTTTTATACTTAGCTGCCTCCAGGCTGCCTCCTAGTAATAGACTGGCCATTATAACATTAGTAGTGAACTTCATAGAGGCTCTGCCTCACATCTCTTCGGTGGATACAGAAAGTTCTGCCTGGACTATTTTATTTTGCGTAGAGTAGATTCTAAGCAGGTATAAATTTGTTTGTTGCTATAAACATCCTTCTGAGCTGTTGGCATCTTTTCTTATTTCGTACAATTTTCAATACAAAAAAAAAACATTTTCCGAATTTTCAGCCTGATTCTTCTTGGAGTCAGTGAGATTACTCACAGGACTAAGGATTACTCACTGGGTAAATGTTTTTCATGCTCAGCTCCCAATGTAATAACTTTTCAAGTAAGTAGAAGTAAAAGCTGGTAAAGTTTAACTTATCGTAGAGAAACAAACAAAGAGTCTGATGGACTTTGAAAGACTAAAAAAATGTATTTATCGCACCAGCTTTCGTGGAGAAAATCCCACTTCATTAGACACTTAAAGATGGAGAACATAGAGAATGGGAGCAAAATAAATACACTCTCCTACATTTATTTTGCTCCCATTCTGTATGTTCCCCATCTTCAAGCATCTGATGAAGTAGGATTTTCTCCCATGAAAACTCATGCGATAAATAAATTTTGTTAGTCTTTCAAAGTGCCACCAGATTCCTTGTTTGTTTTGCTGAACTAGACTAACATAGCTACCCCTTTGGAACTTAGCATAGAGAAGTTCACTTCATGGAATCCGTTGAAGAAAGTACAAATGAAAACAAAAACCATGCCTGGGTTGTGTTCAGTTCTTTCAAAATCAGTCAGAGCAAAATCTCCTGTTTATGAGTTCACCATGAACTATTGAGAAAGTGGAAGGGGAAAAATAAATCTCTTTTAACATTGTGACTTGACAAAGGGAAACTGTGTGGGCAGAAGCAATGAGGTGACACTACGCATGGAGATGTCTTGTCTTATGATGTGCTCCTTTGTCAGGATCATTTTGTTTTCCTCCAGCTGGCGAAATGTTAAGGGCACAACAACCTATTAAGGAAAATATTAAATATCTCCTATTTTGGGAGCACCAGTTTTTAAGCTAAATCGCAATCCCAACCAGAGCTCTTTTATTGTTTTCTTCCCGTACAGTTTGTTTATTTTAACTTCCCCTTTTTTTTTTTTAAGCAAACGGTTACATTTTTCACTAGATTACTAACAATCACATGCTCTGGGCACTGACACTGAATAAGGTGACGTTAACAGTATGTCATACTAGCTCCTCTTGATTATAGAGCTCACAAAAGTAAACACTGGGGGGGTGAGGGGGGGTTATGATCACATCCATATGGGCAAAAAGCTTTCCAAATACGGAAGGCAGAGTATCCATGCTAGATTGTCTAGCAGGCTTGCTGGGGCAGACCAACAGGGGGTGGTAAGGTGGGAACGTGATGGGTTAAAATTGGCCCCTGAAACCATTGGGGTTGCATGAAGGATGACTTACGGCAGAATTCTACGCTTCATAGCACGTTCTTTTTTAGTAGCCACATAGTGCCCACATCTTTCTAAATGTGAGAGCACTTGATGTTCGCAGTTAAGATTACCTCCGTTAAAGACTCCTTTTTTGTCATTGTCATTTTTCTTACGATGATGGGAGGCTGCGGCTTTCCCCTTCTGATACCTAGCAGACTTCACCTGACCTCTGATGAAGTCAGGCCCCAAGATATCATACATTCCCAATATCTTCTGTATACCTGAAATGTCTTCCCAACAGGTGGCTTCTGAAAAAATCCTAGAATATGAGGGATTGCAGAAGGAGGAGGAAACACGACCTCAATCTGGTTGAGTTTTTAGAATAGCCCTCCACTCATTAAAGACATATATTGGCAAGAAACAGTTCCTGGACAGGGCAAGGGTGCGGGGGGGAGGGGGGCGGGGAGGGAGATGAGCCTCATCAAACTGTAACCAGGCTGACAAGTGGGTGTGACCTGCCCATGTCTAGGGTAGCCCCCTGAAAATGCCAGATTAGGGCAGGCTGCAAAAAGAAGAGCAGATTCTCCCTACACTGGTGGGTGACCCTAAGTCAGGGTTCCCCGCCAGCCACAAATAGTGCTTCTGGTTCCCCACATTGGTTATCAAAAAGATAACAAAAATACATTCAGCCCCCTTTACCGCATTTCAGCCTCTGGCTCCGAGTCAGCCACTGGATCTAGTAAAGAGATAAGTTCCATAAAACTCCACGCTCTTTACCAAAAGGGGTCTCCTGACCCCCAAGGGTCAGCCACATTACTAGATCAATATAAGTTTGGATCCTACCCAAAATACCACACTGCCAGGTTTATTAGGAAAGGAAAGAAAGAAGCTATAAGAGAACTGTTAAAGGAACAAAACAATCACTTACACACAATGGATTTAAAAGTCCATATCCAGCAGGTTCTCGGTAGAATTTGGAGTTTGCAGGCTTGTATAGTCCCTCTGGTGAACATCCTGTACCTGGATGGGTCTTAGTCCTTGGTTTCACAGCTTCAGTTGTAGATGAACAGATCCAGAGGTCGATGATGGCTGAAGGCTATAGTCTAAAAGACAAAATGGAAGTTGTGTACCTGCCTTTTATGTCCCATGGCCTTTTCCATGCTGCTCATGGAAATATTCAGGAATATGAACAAGTCCTGGTGACTCATCAGGTCTTTCCCTGGGTCCACTGTATCTGAGAGTTTTCTTAATGAGCCATTAAGCGGGCTATGGCTGCAGCCATCCTGACTGGGGTGTTGCCCAGAAACACAGCACAAGTTAAAATACAGATTCAACCACCGTATCCATAAATTCCAATAACAATCTAATCATTCTTAGCAAATTATCACCTTTCTATTGGTATCTGACATGACATCTCATATGATATAGTCCAGAGGGGTAGCCGTGTTAGTCTAGTTCAGCAAAACAAACAAGGAGTCAGGTGGCATTTTCAAAGACTGACAAATGTCTTTATCTCAGGAGCTTTTTGAAAGTGCCATCAAACTCCTTGCTTGTTTTGTTCATATGATATATTATAATTTTGACATATTGATGTAAAACAATATCATAAATGGTCCCCTGAGTCCAGCCAGCATCACAGTGGGTTTGCCAAGCAAGCTTTGGGGGAAAACACATGAAACCATTGGCTTTCGTGGAGACTTTACTCACATTCACCCACTACTCTGCTCTCAATGTCAGGCGACATGCAAGATGAATTTGGCCCAAGTGCATTTGAGTACCTCCAGGTGTGGGGCTGCCAACATGCCAGTTCATGGGAGGAGGTAGTTTACAACAAACACGTCCTCTGTTAGGTAACTGCAGAGCAACCCAAACATAACACCCACAGAAAACAGCTGGGCTATTTATAGCAAAGAGAATATGCGCAAGAGTCTTGGCAACCTTACAGAAAGAGTCCCTCTGTTCATGTGTAATTCATTGTCAGACGTGCATCACTGTTTATTCTTGGAGAGCTAGGGAGGGGACTTGGATCTCTGTCATGTGTCGTTCCCTTTTTACTATTTCTCCTTCTTAGGGTCTTTAGAGGAAACTTGTTTGGAGGTTTTAAGATTTGCCATATGCTTGAAGCTCTCATTCAGATGAATGGCCCTATTTTTAACCCAAGACTTCACCTCCACATCACATTTGCTTTTTGCTGGTATTAGACCCAGGTTCAGTTCCCAAATTGCTCATGTGTAGTTAGATGATTGAGATCTCAGTCCTCTTTACTGAAAGATGGGTTTGGGTACTATAATTTCAAATGCAGATTACTCTGGCCAATGTCTGATCCAAAGCCAGGTGAAGTCAAATCAGGTTTTTTAAGACAACAGAGTCCTGTGGCACTTTTAAAGACTAACAGATTTATTTATCACATGAGCTTTCGTGGGAGAAAATCCCACTTCATCAGACGCATTGAAGTTTCCCATCTTCAAAGCGTCTGACGAAGTGGGATTTTCTCCTACGAAAGCTCATGCGATAAATAAATCTGTTAGTCTTTAAAAGTGCCACAGGACTCTGTTGTCTTTCTACAATAGACTAACACGGCTACCCCTTTGGAATTTGACTACATTTAGGTTTTTTAAGACAGGCTTTGGATCTGGCTCTCCATGAATTGATCCATTTTCTGTTCTCTTGGAGGAAAAACGTTAGCAAGTTATAAGGCAGAGCAGGGTTCTGTAACGGCTTCAAAATGATTTTCCATTCAAATACAAAAATACAATCACCAGAGCCAGGTGGGTTGGACTAGATGACCTCGTGAGGTCCCTTCCATCCCTATTATTCTATGATTAGAAGCTTCCATTTGAATGGACCTGCAGCATAACAAATCCAGAGGTTCATGTCTGCAGTTCCCTGTTTTCTAGGCGGCTCAGCACTGCGGTTTTGAGCCATCTCTGTAGCTGTAGCAGATGCTATTTCCCACCCCACCCCATCCACACACTAAAAATGCCATTAAGAGTACACACAAGGGAGATAAGCCTCAATCCTGCAAGACACACTAAGTGCATACAACCTTTGAGCATGCAAATAACCCTATTTCCATACAAAAAAGTCCTATGCATGTACTTATCTTTAAGCAAGCAAGTATTTCCACTCAGCACAACTTGTCTAAGGCTACATCAACACAGCCAAAAGAACCCTCAAATCCTCTGGAAATGAGTCTCAGAGTCTAGGTCAGCTGACTTGGAGACACAGGACTCACACTAGAAGGCTAAAAATAACCATGCAGATTTCCTGCTCAGGGTGGATCTCAGGTTCTGAGATCCTCACCAGGTTTCAGCTTTACATGGCTATTTTTAGCACTATGGAGCAGCCCCACAAGCCTGAGTCAATTGATCCAGTTACCGAGACTCCTAGCGATGGGGGTTTTATGTGTTGTGACTTCGTGTGCACATCTGAGTCCAAATCCTGAAGTCCTTAGTTAGTCCTGACTCCTTCCGGGAATTAAGATTTGGCCTTTGACTCTAGCTTCCAGCTAGTTCAATAAGAGAAGTCTGATCACCTAAATATTACCACCACATATGTTCCAAGACAGAGCTTCCCAAGCTTTTCATAGTTCATAGGCTCCTAACAGAGTGATTGTCCTGTGGACTCTTCTCCTCTCATTTGTGATTGCATGGAGCACTTTCGCTTCCATAGGTCATTGACCTCCATATGCCTTTGGTTTCTTAATGAGAACTTATGCTAAGAACGTATTTAATGTAGTTTTAGATCTCCTTTAAGGAAACCAAGGAGAAATAGCTAGCACAATGTAGTCAGCCAGCATACGTGCCACACTCCACGGTTTGGGACCCCCCGTCTTAAACATAAGGGTAAGAAACTTTTTAACTTCAACATTGCATGCATGGAAATAATTGCCATTTGCCGATATTAGCAGCAGAGGGCAGTGCAGATTATCTGTTCCGTGTGACTACCCTGACTGTTTAGGATACAGCTCAGGAAAACCTATCTGCATAACCAAAAGTGGTTTCATGTTAAAAAAATAAAACAGAAAATCAAAAATTAAAAACCCCTACAGCTCTGAACACTTTGCTTTGTATTTCAATCACTTTCCAAACAATTTTCCAGCTCAAAGTAAGTGGCTGTGCAAGTATCACCCGAACTGTAAAACAGCCAGGAGAGTGTGATGGTTAGAATGGAACATCAAACACAATATTTTCAGACTAAGTAATTATAAATGTAATTAAGTGTGACAGATCATGATCAGCATAAAGTTGGATCTTCTTGCAAATGACTGAATATTTTGGGAGTTATCCTAATAATTAGTGTTGGCTTGGCATTTTCAGAATCATAGGGTACAGTTGGAGATTTTACCATATGGTTCACCTTCTCATTTAAACAGGTGATTATTTTTTTCCTAAAAAAACAGGGATGCAAACAGTCCAGAAATGTAAGAGGAGCTCCGTCTCTGCAAGAAATTAATTTGATTGTGCCCTGCTCTTTGTGTTGTGTTTTAAGGCCTTGTTTGGAGTCAAATTGCTGCCCTGATACAGGCTGTATGTCTGATGTTTAGTGAATTTATCCAAGATAAAATTGAAATAATTAAAATGTCCATGTGATTTATGCCAAGTCAATATTCTTCCTCATGAAGTCCTCACCACACGAAGCAACACTTTAACTATGAATAATAGATGGGTGAGAAACACGTATCTATATTTGAAAGACCAAAGAAGTGAAGCATTTGAACATATACTGGGAATTAACAAGAGCTACTGAATTTGTAAAAGGACTCTTAGCTTTCAGTAAATAGGAACCTTCAATTTCTATAGGATAGTTCTGAACTGAATAGGGCTGTCCAAAATTCTGGAAGGGACTTGCAGAGCATTAGATATTTGGAAATATATTTTGAGTCCTGTAACACAATCACTGTATCACATGACTTAGCGATACAATGCAATTGTCTGGCAGGACAGCCCCTTCATCTTCCATTCTGAACTGCCTGGGGTGAAGACTATCTTTGCAAAATCCCTGAAAGGTCACCAGATTTACACTATTTTAGACCAAAAGCATACAGAGTAGGGAGTGACTTTCAGTAAGGTCCTAAAAATGAATAATAATAATAATATCCAAACTGTAGCTCCTTGATTACACAGTTGTGGCCGTTTGACATGGGAAGAGAATTAATAAGGACCTAAGCCATTTAGGGCTTTAACAGTCAAATCTAGCACCTTAAACACCACTTGGAAACTGACCAGCAGTCAGCATAGATCATAGGGCACTGATTTAATAGACTCACAGCAAGATATTCCACTTACCAGGCTGGCTGCCACTTTCCTGTTATAGGAAAGGATGCCTGTGAGGGACTATATCTCATACTGTCCAGCCATCACGTCTTCAGTTTCTGTGTGGTTTTAAAGGTGTCAGTTAAAGCATACATAGTATTATCAGGAGTCCCTTCTTCCCCCAGCAGATACTCTGAAATCGACCAATTTCCATCTGTTACACAACATTGAAACTTTATTGGGCAGGACCGCATTCAGTTGGGGGAAAGATGTGCTAAGTAAGTCCCAACCCAGCAAGCTGATCTGTGGGGGATCTGAACTTCTACAGCCTATGTGGAACCCCAGTAAAAAAATCAACACTCTTTTCCCACGTGGAACAGCTTGCAATGTTAGGGCTTAGTTTGTATGATCAAAGGAACAGGAAGTTGCTGGCCCATATTGGAATTTTGCAGTAATATTTCCTTTGTGTACAGTGCCATCTTGATATATATTACTAAATCAAATTCACCTCTTATCTCTTCCAGTCAGATTATATATTGCATGCATATGCATAAGGATACAAACAAACAAAAAACCATCAGATGTATCACTCTTGCTTGTTTATTCCAGATAAAGTTTTTCTAGATTTGTGGTGATGCTCTATCCCTGCCTAATCAAACAACAGAGAGAAGCTAATATTTTGCTAAAATAGCTTCATCCTATCCTGCATCTTGTATGATGCCTTTTAGCATGTCACTGTGTTGGATAAGGCAATAATAACCATTCTACAGTCAACAGACTGCTCTCATCTTGCATCGTCTTATTCATAGTTAGTTATTTGTTCCATTTTAGTCCAAACTTTGTTTCAGGAATTCTTTCTCAAGGGCACTTGTATACATGCTCAGGAAAGGCTGCCCAGATGCATGTTGCTGACTGCCTAAATTGGCTACATCTGTTTTGATATGTAGAAGATCCATAGGAAGGAAATAAAGAAATAAATAAATATCTCTCCGCTAGTGTAATTTGAGAATAGAGCTTTAATATTTAAAGTATCCCTTATTGCAGGGGCACTGAGGTTATCAACATTTTATATGGTGCACAGTGAGCTACTGTAGATCTCGGGCTTAATTTAGTAACAAAATTACTCAGGAGCAAATAATGTGCTTTATGCAACAAGGAAATATGACTGAAACCAACTTGGCCAGTGTGCTTAATAGATAAAAAGCCATTTATTTCTTCTTGAGAACTTAATTAAATTTCCCATGAATTCATTTATAGCAACAGTGATAAATACCATCTATGGAGACACTCAATGAGCTGTCAGCAAGGTAATGTCCTGATTTGGCTTATATCTTAGAGTCTAAATTCACACAGGTTCTAAATACAGCCAGTATGTGTTATTCCATTCTGAGTCTCAGGTGGTAGGAGTGTGTGTGTTAGGGTGATAGCAAGTGTGAAAAATTAGGAAAGAGGTGGGGGCTGATAATGGAGTCCGATACAAGACAAAACTCCTAATATTGGGATGTTTTGTCATGTTGAGACCCAGTTTAAATCCAGAAAACTATTGTTTTTTAAAGTTGTGTTGAACTATTTTATGAAAAGAGAGTTAATGTTATCTCTTATGTTTAAGAAAGAAGTCTTCAGTACTTATGATGGAGGAAGGATTTCTGCTCTGTTGGGGAGAAGAGATCATCCACCAAGCTTTGTTGCCAACAGGTCATTTAGATCGATGGGAGATAAGGGAGGAGTATCAGGAGTACCACGTCCTGTGGCAGTCAGCTGCGAGACACACAGTACTAACCTATTAACTAATATAATAACTCTATAGACGTGCCATTCAGAGTCCTAACTCCCTACCATTCATCCTGAAAAACATTAAATAACCAGAACATGCAGGTTATTACAGAGAAAGGCACGACAGTACATATGCAGACCTCTGCAATTATCTTGAGTGGTGTCTCTGAAAAGTAATCTGTTTTTTGGGACCAATTTCCATTGGTGGAAGGGACAAGTTTTAGAGCTTTACAGAACTCTTCTTCAGATTTGGAGAAGGTTCCAGAGTATCCAAGCTAAATACATGGTGGAACAAATCGTTAAGCACCATGGATTCCACACATGCTGGAGGAGACCTCTTAAAATGAAGTAGACGATTAAGAGCTGGTGGATAGTAGGGTGTCACAAATTGTTGTATTGACTCATAAACCAGTATCACTGTTAAATTTGTGGTTTTTAGTACCCAGAAGAGTTGTGTGTTTAAGTTTGCAGGATCATCTTTTGGAGATGTTGGGCAAGTTTCCTTTGAGGACGAGAGGTCAGATATGGAGTGAGCCCTTTGTGAGAAGCTTTTGCCCATGGGTGAGAGAGTGGTTTTTGTGTATAAGTTCATTGTGGTTGTCTGGTTTCATTCACATACTTGTTGTTGGAGCACATGATGCACAGAATGAGGTTCACTACATGTTGTGATAGGCATGTGTGGGACCCAGGATCTTGGGGGTTTATTGCTGGTATAATTGTCATGGCAGTGGAGGTATGCCTTCAGGATCTGCATCTGTTGTTCTGACAGGCTCTGATGCTGCTTTGAGTTGGTGTGTCCTGCTCTGTGGGGAGCTTGCTTCTGATCATGAGCTTGGAGAGGTGTGAAGACAGTTTGAAGGCCAGAAGAAGGGGTTCATGAAAGATTTCTTTCAGGATGGTTTCCCCATCAAATATGAATTGTAATTGCTTGATGATACCCCATAGGGTATGGCCTCCAGTGTAACCTCCAGGGCCATGAACCTGGAAGGCCACATGGGGCACTAGCCAGCCCCAGCTCCAGCTCTGAAATGGAGCACAGCGAACAGGGAGTGTGGCTTCTGCCTTTCCCCAGTGTCAACCCAGATGGGGGCCCCAGGCCAGGGGAAGGCAGGCGAGAGGGGAGGCCCCACATTGGTGGGGCAACCCAGGACCCCAAAGCCCCTTAATCCAGGCCTGGATATCTGAATGCCTAGCTGTAGATAACAGACTTCTCAGTGCATCAGTGGGTTTGCTAGATTCATGGAGATAAGCATGGCAATTTCTTGTATACGTACATCCGTAGACTCCATTGTTGAAGCCTACTGTCATGCCTAGGAAACCGATGCTGATACGGGAGTGTTCTAGAGGGAGTGTGATGGATGGGTGGCCGTGGTTGGAGTTGTGATGGAAATCTATGAGGGAGGTTAGCTCTTCTGTCCAGAGGATGAAAATATCAATGTATTTCAGATATATCAGTATTGAGGGGGGCAGGGGAGGGGAAGTGGAGGTGCAAATGTAAGTATTGGCCAGAAACCCACAGCATGCTACTGCACACTAGCGAGTTCCCTGGAATTTAAGAAAATCAGCTCTGTGTCGTCGCCTAAAATGCTTCACATATTGCCATGCAGCTTGCCTGCCTTGCAGCTCTGTGGGGTATTTAATAAGCAACCGGGCATCAGTTTTACCAGGAGAGAAGGCATGGTACTTTCTAATTAACTGTATGATTGCTCAGCTAGATAGAGGTCTCTCCAGCCTTCCAGAATCATCACAGAATAAATTATGTCACTTGCTCCAGCAGCTTCTAGGAGTCATTAATACATCACCCCTGCCCAGGGGAGAACTTTCCCTGTGCTTCCCTGGGCAGGATCCAGAGTAGGGGGTGTGAGAGGCAGAGTGGCTGCACTGTTGTGGGGGTTCTGCACTGAGATGCAGCTTGTTAGAGCAACCCAGAACCTGGAGGATGCAGAAAGCTGCTTTTGCTCTCCTCGTGGAAAATTGGATCCCTTGTTCATATTGAACGCATTCCTTGGGGACACAAAACATGTATTAGCATAGTCATGCATAAACCAGATCCCTCTCCTTGCATTCGCCCTCTTTAGCTACTTTATTTCTGGGTTATAAGTATGTGCTGTCTGAGAATTAACATCACAGTACAACAGCTAGCTTTGCAGGTAAGGCAGACCTTTTTGGAGCCCAAAGATGTCCTGTCATCAAGTCCCAGTTTCTCTAATCAAAAGGAGCACTGGAAATGAAACACAGTGACCCTGTAGATAAAGACCATTCAATTCTAGATATCGACAGTAGTGCACGATTCTGCTTTTTCTGTTCAAGCAAATCCCCCATTCTAAGTGTTCCATGGATAACTGTGCTATGATCTGTCGACAGGAAGAAAACCAATTAATGTAGGTATTTGTATGGGCCTTCGGTACTGCCAAATCAGTGCAGCTCACATTCATATGTGAACATATCCTCACAATTGTGTAGAGAAGTTGGGATACATTTTACATACGGGAAACTGAGCTGGTAGGTCCTATTCAGGAGAACACTTAAGCACATACTCATAGTCCATGAAGGTTAGACATGTGCTCATTCACTGTCCTGATTTAAATACATTCATCCCTGCTTTCTTGAGTTGCGGCCCATAGCAGTGTGCCATCAGGTGCTTCTCTGCCGCTCACAAACCACTCGGAGACCCTCACGTTCAGTAATCACCAGTGAGGTTTATTTACAGCATGCAGTTCCATCATCTTCTTACTGGACACGACTTGGGCCAGCAGCCTCAGGGAACTTTCAGCTTCTGGCACCAGGCAGGAAGAGCCTCTATCCACCTTCTACACTCTGGTTCCCCCTTACTTCCTTCCGCTGGGCCTACATACAGCCTCAGCTAATTAGGCTGAGCATTGCTTCCCACTCAGCAATCAGTACAGGTGTCTCTTGCCAGCTCCTATTTATTTTGCTCAATTGGAGCTGGCGTGACAGGGCTGGCTAAGGCGTCGCGGCCGAGCATCCCATCACAGGGCCAGAAAGATTAAAGCTAGGACTTTAGAAAGAGCGAGGCCTCCCACTCCCATTGACAATTCAGTGGGAGTTGGGGGCGTAACTCCCATAGGCACCGTTGAAAATCCTAGCCTAAGATCACAAAGGGAGTCTGACAGAGCCAGGAATCAAGCCCAGGAGCTGCAAGAGCAGCATTTAAAAATGTGATCACTCAGCTAAAGCATCATTTATTAATGCGCTTTACAGTTATAAACATGAAAACACAGCACATTTCCTGTGGAGACAGCATAAGGAGATTTTCTATCGATCACACAGAGTGTAACAGGGACTTTCCTCTACAGGCAGCAGGCCTGTTATCTCCTCAATTTCCATCTTTCAGTATCTCAATCTGATTGGCCTCAGGGGCTCCTATGCAGGAGCCTTCAGCACACAATACCACTGAAGCGACAGCCCTCCAGCTAGCCAGAGAGGTCAGTTCTTCAGGAATAAATAAATAATAATGGTAACACAAAGATTGTGCAAAGACCAAAAGACAAGAAAATAATCTTCCACCCTAGGATCTTCCAGGGCACAGGCCTTCCTCTGAGGGTCTGTTTTCAACTTTCCACTGGGCCATTGGGGTCAGTTTCCCACCCTCTACATCTGGTGGTAGCTATTCTAACTCCCGCAGTGGGAAGAAAATAGAGGGAACACACCACCACCTTTCAATAGGGGTCTCTAACTATCCACCCATAGCCACCCAAGCTCTTGCCCTCTCCTTTAGCTTTCCCCAGCAGCTCTTTCTCTACAAGCTTCTCCAGCATATAAACCCTCTACCCAGGGTCTCTCAGGTGTGGCATTCCCAACAGGTTCCTGCTTAACTCCTAGTGCTTGGAAATCAGACCATATCTCACACTCATTCTGAAGTTTCTCTCTGAACTGAGCTACTGACTCCTCTTATATACTTTGGCTGGTCACATGTCACTGCCAGGACTCCTGATTCCCTTAGGCAGCAGCAACTTCTTTAAAGGGCCAGCATTGGAACAGGCTATGCCAAGCATCCAGGCCCTAAATGTAATTAATAGCTAGACTGTTTCCTTTATCTTTATAAGGCAGGGGAAACCAAGAGCACAGGACATTAGTGACCAGGAAAATCATTAAAATATAATTGGCAGAGCACTTTGCAAAAGTGTGACCTCTTTTTATTAATGGGGTGTTAGCCACGTGAGTGATACACAAAGAAATGCATGAGGGTTTAGCGAAGATTTTGTGCGGAAGGGACCCTGTTTATGTGACGTGCACTGGCACATTGCATTTTAATTACATTTATCCCTTGGTTTCTAGGCAGGAGTAGAATACTAATGACATTTCAAATGACCCAAAAGCTAAGCAGGTAGGCAGATTGGTAATCTCTAAGAAGGCTCTCTTACAAAAGGGAGTTCAGCAACTTGACATCAGAAGGGAACTAATGAATATCTAGTTTAAATGCAGACCTTATTGTTCATCCCCCCAGTGTTGTGTTACTGATTTTACTTAAATATATTTAAACACTGGCCACCCTCATGTGGTATAGCTTATTTTTATGAGACAGACAAGGGGGGAACCAGCATTTTACAATCCTCTTCCAATTTATGTCAATGCATCACAGACCACTCTGTGTGAGGACAGCCAGACAAATGCAATATGACATATAAGGATGCTACTTCCTCACGTTTGTGACCATCAGGCCCTGCTCACCCACTTTTACAGCAAACATCTAAATATTAGCAGGGTATAGTGCCTGAAATTGTTATTGTTGTAAGTCCTTGTAACAAGCCTATGTATACCCAATTAGGTACAGATTATCCCAGTAATTCTATACAGCGTCTCTCAATAAAGTCATTACAAGGGATAATTGTTACAGCTGTACTGGTGGGATCTCCTATACAAAGTGTAGGAAATCCTGGGAATATCCCTGCTATGTTATCTGTCTCCAAAGGCAAAATGATGGTCCAAAGATTTCACATATGGCTACAGAAAAAAGCTCCCTTGAATATAGGACAGCTGTTGCTAATCGTGATGCTAAAGGACCCAATATAATTTTCAAAAGTTTGTAAATGCTTTACGATTCCAAATTCCCTTTTCAAAAATGACTTTGGCAATTAAAGTCTTCCAAAAAATTTACCCTAATCCAGGTCAAGTTGAAGTCAGTGAGAACCTTCCCACCAAATGCAAAGAGACCAGATGGGACCCCAAATTGTCTATTTTGTGGCCGTGCTGTAAAACTGTCTACTTCTCTAAAAAAAGAAATAAGGTTTGTGTTCTTCAAAAGGTTGAGACTCTTATTTTTTTTAATTTTTAAAATAACATTAAATGGATATACAAACTCTGCTTATCAGAAAGGAGTGCCTGATTTACATGTTTTGTGCACTAGTTAGTGAAAAACCCCTAGAGATCAAAAATGAATGCTTTCAAAGCACTTTGCATTGTAAGAGTGAGAGCTATTCCTAGGGGGAAATTCTGTGTTATATTGCTTTCTGTTTGCACAAGAGAAAGATGTTTTCTTCCATTATTGGGGTTAGTAATGCAATATTTGCCATTTCATTACATTGTACTTCTCTCAGAGGAATTCTGATTACCTTGGGCAGCATTAAAACAGAATAGCTTGCAAAAAGATTTGATCCAGTAAGAGAAATCAGGGAAGGCTTCCACTGGAATGAAAACAGTATCTAAAGCTACAAAAGGTTGCTGTTTCCAGTAGAATTTTATCACCACTTGCTCGATTTTGTAGTTAAATTTCCCCCTTTCTCCCTCTCTTCCTGGTTTTCGATTCTTGCCTGTTCTCGGAGCTTAGTAGCTGATTTAAAAATTCAAAATGGGCACATTATTCCATGTCAAGTTACTTGGCAGGACTGATCTGATTATATCTCCCTTACTTTAGCAACATGCCTTTTGATGTCATATGGTAGGTGACCACATGGAGCCAAGCTTGGTGCTGCCTTCGTCTGTAGGTTTTAGGCCGCCTGCTTGAAGCAGGGTGGGCTGAGAGCAGGGGCACGCACAGGAAATTTAAACCTGAATGTTTTTGGAGAGGCGTTTTAAAACACAAACAAAGGAAAGGTTCACTCCTAGATTTCTCAGGACTCCTCTGGCAGTGGGGACACCCAGAAGGGAGGAGACAGCGACTCACTCTGGCAGCAGCTCTCTTCATGTCCCTGCAGCCTGTGGAGAGAGGAAACAGCAGAGAAGTTGGCTGCCAGCTGAGCTCCTCCTTCTCCCACCTCTACTGCTGCTGCTTCTCCTTCTCCTGCCTGCTTTGTAGGCCACCTGCTGAAGTGAGTCAGGGGATGGAGGCAGAGACAAGGTATGGGATCCTAGCAGCAGACTGCAGCTGTGAGAGGAGAAGATCTCAGTCAGCTGCCCTGCTGCTTCCTTCCTTCCCAGGCTGCAGGGACACGTGGAGATTTTTGGAGGGGCCCATGCCTCTGCTTCCCCTTCCCCAAGCACCCCCTGACTGACCTGTAAACTCAGAATCGGTCTCTAAACAGAGAGACAACAAAATAACAGAATGTGAGCTTGGCTTCTGAAACTTTAAATAAAGCAACAAAACCTCTGTTGCAGCTTGAAAGCAAGCCCCTGACCAGGTTCTGGCCTAGTTCTGTGGAGCTGGGGGTTGAGGTCAAGGCCGTGGTCATGGGTCATCCCAGTCTATCCCAGCTCTGCCACAGAGAAGAAGCTGGCCAGCCTTTTTTAACCATGCTGCTGGCTCCTGATTGGCTAGTGTTTCTCCCAGCCCATCTAGGGGGTTCTCCCTCAGCCTATCACGCCACAGGCCCCTGGAGACGTGCCTGTCTTTGTCCTCCTCAGCTCAAATAGATCTGGCCACTCCGACAGTTCCCATGCACCTTTGCTGCTGCTAACACAACTGTGGCTGAATCTTTGTGTCACCTCTCAATTAGCACTCTGCTGAAACTTCCTTCTTAAGATAACTTGGGCCCAAAGTTTAGGGGCTGGGTGAGCAATTTTTTACTCATCCTAATAACTTGCTGCTACAGAGCACTGTTCATCTGCAAATAGGAGTTAGGCACATAAATACCCCTAAGGATCCAGGTCTTGGTTCTCCATGTCTAAAAACCATCTCAGCTCCTTGTGGTTACAGGTCTGAGATTTTTGTTTTCTACACAAGGAGGGTTTTCACTTCAAGTAGTGAACTGATAGAGTTTCTAAAGGATCTGAATGATTTAACAAGTCAAGGAAATGCACAACTTCTCTCTCCTGTTTTAAACCATAAATCATTAGTCCACCCTTCTCCTTGTATTTCCATGGGTGGTTCTACTGACTTTGAGTGACATGAATGAAGAAATCCATTTGGAATGACTCCAAGAAGCGACTAGAGAGAGACGGGCAGGCATAAAGTCCACCCAAGAACATCTCTTGTTTATAGACGAGTGTTTTAAATGAATACTTGACTGTGAAAAGTTCTCTGTAGTATAGATTTGATATCAGTAAAATGTTAACCAAATGGTAGGGGTGAAATCTGGACAGGCTGTTGAATGCAATGCTTGCCATTCCATAGTGCATCATTTAACAGTTTTTTAGCTTTCTTCACAAATTCTTCAGGAGGCAAAAGAGGGACCAGGGTGTGTCAAAGGATATTAAAATTAAGGCACAAATTTTGCCTCCCCTTGCACATACATACTGCTTCCCCTCTTCCTCCATAAAAATGTCTTGCACTTGTATGAGGCAAAGTAGATGAGGTAGTATCTTCTATTAGACAAACTTGTGTTGGTGAGAGAGACAAGCTTTCAACCTTACGCACAGCTCTTCTTCCAGTACTTGCACTGGGATAGCACCTTCCACCCAAGGGTCTCATAAACACTGCTGACAGCTCCCTCAGACGGAATCATTAATAGCCCCACCCTTTACAGAACAGGAAATGGGGGCACAGAAAAGCCTCTTGTGTAAGGTCACTTAGGAAGCTACTATCAGAGCAAGCAATAGAACTCAAAGGCTATGTCTACACTAGAAAAAGTTAGGTTGACTTTGTTAAATCGACTTAATAAGGTCACCTTTAAGTCGACTTAAAGTCGACCTTATTAAGTCGACTTAACAAAGTGGTTTCCATGGACGTGGACTTAGTCCACTTTGTTAAGTCAACCTAACTGCCCTTAGGTCGACTTAACAAAGTGAACTTAAGCGTCCACACTGTGCTAAAGAAGGGTTAGGTCGACCTAAGGAGGGTTAGATCAACCTACCTGGCAGGTCTTATTAAGTCGACTTAAGCTTTCATTAAGTTGACTTAAGGAATTTCCTAAGTCGACTTAATGAAAGCCTGGTGTGGATGGGGACTAAGTTTGGTCGACTTAAGCCTCCTTAAGTCTACCTAACTTGCAAGTGTAGATATAGCCCATGAGCCTGACTTCCAGATGCATTTCTGCTGTATTTTCACTGAACGAAGGGGAAAGAGAGAGAGCAGAGAGAGGCAATGGGAGGGAAAAGAGGGGGGGCTCCATATCCCTGCATACCATGGAGCACTGTTCCAAGATAGTTCTTTCTGTTGTAGCAAGAGGGGAGGCTCAACTAGAGTGCCTCTCATGCAGCAGATTATGGCCACTACAGTCCCGAGGCTGATATGCGCTATATCTCCAGACTGGGAGAGGCCATTTCATCCCTATCAGCTTCCAAATAGAGTTTCGCTCTGCCCTGCTAAACCTGTATACTCGGCCTTTACACAGGGGGTGAAAGTATTTGATCCTAATTGATTAGAGCAACTCTCCATCAAAAAGGTGCAGCAGGAAACGTCAGGATGTTCAAAAGGTGGACTGTGGGCCAAATCCAGACCTCCAGATGACTTTGAATAAATCCCAAAGTCTTTTTTTTTATTATTATGATCACTATTGTTATTTTTATTGTTTTTTTCTCTGGAGTCTGGACCTTGACTATATCTTGACCAAGAAACGTGAACCTTGAAAAAAACAAACACTTGACTACCCCATTTGAATCCAAAGCTTTATGTTTTGTGCTTCTTTCCCCTCCACTCCAGTATTTCACAGATGTAATGTTAATAGCGTAACTGATCAGGACAGACTTTATACATTCACAACCCAACAGTTCCAACAGGGAAACTGAGTCTTTAAATTACCACATTTTCCCCACGGACAGACCAGCAAGCCTTTACTTGTTGCCTAATTAATGCTGGAAGATTAAGCCACATGAAAAATCCCATGTGTTTCATCCAGAGTTGTAATGGGTCTTTGCTAAATTAGAAACAAAGTGCTCTAATGTGCATGAGGAGAAGAAATCTGTCCCTGGAAGATCAAGTCCTTTATGCAGCTCTCATAAGAAAGGGTCCCCAAAGAAACCAAAAAGTACAAAAAGGAGAGAATATTGCAAACACCTCTGTAATCAGGGTGCCACACACCCCTTTGGGGGCTGGCTGTTTCTCTCCCTCTCAAACAGAAAAATCCAAAATCCTTTTGTTTCATAATCACTCATACTCTTTTATTTATAGTGCTTCACACAGACCATTCTTCCCAGAAGTCCTTAGCTCATCCCAGTTCCAGCCCACAGTTCCTCAGGGTTTGCCTGGAGCCCTGGAGTCTCAGGATTGGTCCCCTTCTCCTAGGGAGACAGCAAGCAAATGGACCATTCACTCCATCTGCTTAATCCGCTCCTCCCCCATCTCAGGCCCCTGGAGCTGGCCTTATCCCTCACTAGGCAGCCAGGAAGGGTCTCCCCTTTCCCTCATTAACTCAGGGCTTCTGCTTTGGTGTCTGGATGTCTTGGAGCTGCCTCTCTGCAGCCCAGCACCTGGCGTTATTTGTCAAGTCAGATGTCAGAAGCTAAAAGTCAAACCTAATTTGAACACAGGTCTCCATCCAATACCATGGCTTGATAAATAAAAGCAGAAGGATGGGAATGTCTGAAGCACTCTTCATTGGTGTAACTGTGCTCCCATTTAAGTCAAAGGCAAAGCCACTATTGGCTTCAACAGGAGCAGATTTATGGCAATGATGTGCTTTTGAAAATTCCCCCTGAAGTGTTCAAGGATCTGCTTTTGTCAATAACAAAAAAGATTAGAGTCAAAGCAGGAAACCTTTTCTTCCAGGGCACCTAATTCTTTTATAATGCACACTACATTCTGCCTCTGGCAACTGCACAAGCTGATGTTTGTATTGCAAGCTTACTCTACACCAGAAATAATGGGTTACCTCTGGTTTGATGTCCAAAGGGGAAAGAACCATACTATTGACGCATACTATCATGTTAGTAGAAATTAGAGATAGATGGCCATTGAAATCCCTGGCTTGGTTTATGCTCAGATACCACCAAAATATTCCCATTTAAGTGGTTAACTGCCAACGTAATTGCCAAAACATCTTATCATTGAAAGCAAGAGCAATTTACTTTAAAATTAGCAACTCAGTTGGTTTTCATAGTAAAACTGAATGTGCTGACTGCGTCGTGACAAGCTTGCTCATTTTTCATCTTGGTTGTCCCATTATTCAGGAACCCTTAAAATGAAACAATTTTCTCTTCATACGTCAAAGCTTACAAAGCGCAAGTGTAAAATATGCCCTCCTGCACCAGCAGTTTAAATATAACATTTGCCCAAATGCCAGCAGGCTAGAATAAACTGGAAGTAATGCATAATATATAACCCAAATGGATAGGTCGTATATAATCTGAGGGGTTGCAAATCTCAGCCTTATGACACATCTCCGCAATCTTTTACATTTTGTTGGCTCCTTTTGACAGTGCTGGAAATAAAGTTGTAAACCAAAAAGGCCTTTCACTATCCATCAGTTAGAACACTGATGTCGGTGGATGTTGTGTGGTGTCCCTGGCTTAAATTACAATTGCTGATTAACATGTTTGAACCACTGCCTGTTTCTCAAGAGAACATAATAAGCTGACAACTTCAATTCACTTAAAAGCTATGCCGGCTGTAAGATTCACAACCAGATTTCTTTTTTTGACACGGCTGCCAGCATATTCTTTATCAAGGCATTTTGATTGGTCAATACCTGCATTTTGCAGGGCTTGATGAATCAAATTGTGCTATCGATTAGGTATATGCAACTCTCGGTGAGGCCAATGGAAGCAGATCTTTCATATCAGAGAGTAAAAAGTAATTGTATTGTAGGCTAAAGCAAGATGATGATGATGTAATATATTGACAAGTGTAACAATGTTATCCCTCTGTCCAGGCAACCTTTTGTTGATGATGGAAAGGCCAGAGGTTTCCAACAGAACCAGATGGAAAAAATTACTTCCCACCATCTGTCCAGGTGGAAACCGTTGAGTTTTCTGCAAAAAAATGGAAAACTGAAATGTTTTGGCCCAAACCAGAAATATTTTGATTCTAAAATGCAGTTGTGATGAAGTCTGGGAGGGAGCCCGTCCCACACTGGAAAATGGGAGCCCAAACTCCCACCCACAAGGCACTGTTGGTTCAGAATCAAAATAGTTTTGTTTGCAGGTGAAATATTTTGGGTTTGGGCTGTTCCTTTTTTCAAAGCAAAATTGGAATTCTCTGCAGAAAGGAGACAATTTTGCCAAAATAAAAAAAACGTTTAGTTGAAAACTCAATTTTTTTTTATTGAACAGTAGTTTTGATGGAAAATATTTGACCAGCCCTAGTCTTGAGTTCTGCCTTTGGACTTCCCCCAAATATTCTGAGACAAATCTTTTCTGTGCTTTGCTTCACTATAAATGCAGTCTCAGTACTATACGATGCTGGATGAATGATATTCATTTGAGGCAAAGACTCCAAGGCAGTAAGTTAACATTCTCCCTGTGATGGGGCAGTTGCCCCGCACCAGCCAGGAAAGGGTGAAGAGGGCCCAGAAAGAACAGTCAATGGGCGAGGGTGGCTGGAAAGTCAATCAAGGCCTGAAAGTCCTGTATAAAAGGGAGCTAGAAAACCCAGAGAGGGCAGTTTATATTGGGAGCTTAAGAAGGAAAGATTGGCTGTCTGAAGAAGAAGTCAAAACCCAGGACAGCACACAGTGGCTGAGCAGTGGGGCTCTGTGGGAGCCAGGGCCCTGATACAATGGTGGAAAAGGTCCCAGGGCTGTGGGCAAGTGCCCCAGGGAATCTATTGAGGAGTTGGGGGAAGAGGAGGTGCAGAGATCACTGCATGTAGGAACCCTAGGTGGGGGCCAGGAGAAGAGAGTGATCCAGGTCCCTGCCTGCCTCCCTCAGACCACTGCGGAGTGGTGGCCACAGACATTGAAATAGCAGAGATGGGACAGTGAAACTTCCCCTTGAAGGGGGGTATATGGACAGGTGCCCAGCAAGAGGGCTGAATAACTGGACAAGAAGAGATGGAGCACAGGCCGTAGATGGCATGCCAGCAGTTGAATTAATTTCCCAAGAACACCAGCAGGAGGTGCCTGCTCAGTGGAGAGGGTTGACAGCCCCTCACATTGCCCCCAATGCTAGAGAGACTTGTGTGTGCTTGATTAGATGAGGAGTAAGTACTGCAATTTCCTGTCAAAAAATAAAATGGCCCCAAAATACAAACAGAAAAACACGAGCTATGCAACTTTCATAAAATGTCTTTAAATTGCAACGGTGTCAGCATATTCTAGGAGATGTGACACCTTGACATGCATCCTGTCTCAAAGCAGGCCACGTGGCTTGAACACATTCGAATTTTAGTTGCTTACATTCTTGAGCACTTGCTGAAATAAGAGGAAATCTGAAAACAAAAAGGGGAGCATTAAGGAAATGTAAAATTCTCTGATGCTCCTGAATCTATTTACAGATTACAGAAATAAGATCTCTTTGGGCCCAGTCCAGTTCCCATTGAAGTGAAGGGAAAGATTCTTGTTGATTTCAGGGGTTGTTTCCTCAGACGCTAATGAAAGAAGAAAATAGTAGCATTGGCGTCTTCATCTCTGTTTAAAAGATACCCTGGAGGTCATTTTACAAATGAATCTCAGCACTGAGAAGGATGTGTTCCTGAGCATGGCATGGAGATGCTGCATTGCTCAGACTGATGTATAACACGTGTGATGTGATGGCACTGTACATTTCGAGTACTGAACTATTTTATCAGAATAATGGTACTTACCAGTGTGTATCATCCACACACCCTGACTAGTAAAACAAACAAGGAGTCTTGTGGCGCTTTTAAAGACTAACAGATTTATTCATCGCATGAGCTTTCATGTGAGAAAATCCCACTTCGTCAGACGCTTTGAAGATGGGAAACTTCAAAGCGTCTGACAAAGTGGGATTTTCTCCCACGAAAGGTCATGTGATAAATCTGTTATTCTTTAAAAGTGCCACAGGACTCTGTTTGTTTTTCTGCAATAGACTAACACGGGCGACCCCTTTGGACCCTGACTAGTGTTACCATTAGAATTATTCTGAAGATGTGAAGGGCTCCCCAGAAACTACATAACTGAATTTTTGTACAGAATTGACATTTATCTGCACATTGTAAAACCTTAGACACTACAATCATTTTAGTTTATGGAGTGAAAAGCCAAAAACCTCCATAGGCTTGAATATGGCCAGGATTTTGCCCTCAGTGTTTAATTAAAAACATACACATAAGCTACCTTATGTGCATAAGTATATGGCAGATCAGGGCCTAAGAAACAAAATTATGGATTTAAGGCAAAGTATTGTCCTTTGAGATACTCTCATTAACATCAGTGGACAACATACATTTACTTTTGTACCCCATTATTATTTATGGTAGGATGCTTTGCTTATTACAGTTCATTCTTCAAAATACAGATAGCTAGCATTATATACTTTATTATATTTGTATTTCTCTGTCTCGAAATATCCAAACCAAATAGCTCAAAAGTCTCTGGGTGGCTAGGAAATGACTTCATTGACACACATACTAAGAATACAAGGGGAAGACTCTTCCATGTGGTACAATCTACTTCACAGCTGTTGCTGTGCATCCACCTGTATTTTCATCTTGATATTAAGGAGCAAGTTAATGGGCCTCAATCTTCTCATTTCTGAAAGGACCTAATGGGCAAGTAAGAGCATTCACCAAATGGTAGATTATTGCCACAGCTGTTAATATGGCAAAATCAAGTTCCATTTCTATTCCAGGCAAAGGTTCTCATGAACCAGCTGGATGTTTTTGCACTTCTCCCCAAGGAGATGAGTCAGATCTTGCTAGAGTTCTTCTGTGCGTCTTGTCTCAGCAATTATAGACAGCAACTATCTTGACCCCAGACTATAAGTTGCAAGAAAAAGATTTACTACATCTTATGGTGCTATCCCCATCAGAAGAATGATTCCTCTTAATATTCCATGAAATCTAATGGCAGTGCCATACATTTACACAGATGAGGATAAAACAATGAGAGTCCTGTGGCACCTTAAAGATTAACACATTTCTTCAGGCATAAGCTTTCGTGGGCTGCAAACCAGTTCATCAGGTGTGCCCACGAAAGCATATGGCCAAAGAAATTTGTTAGTCTTTAAGGTGCCACAGGACTCTCATTGGTCTTGCTGTATACAAACTAAGAGGGCTACCCCTCTGGAACAGATGAGTATAATTTTTATCATAAGCTCTTTTATTTCTTAGTGAACCCTGATTTGACATTCACTCCCTGAAGCTATCTATTACAGGTATTTCTGCCACTCCTCAAGCCACCGCTAGCAGTTGGCCATGACATGAATTGATATTAATTGATCTCTAGCTATATAATTGTGCAGTGCTGAAGATAAGCTTGTCCACCTTGTCAAGTCCAATAAACTCAAAGACATCCTTAAGTTAGGCAGTTAGCAACCCATGAGTGAGAAAACCCATGGGTCATGAGACCTTGGACAAGTCACTTTCAAAATATCCACTCAAGTTTAGCCACCTAAGACATGATTTTCAGAGATGTTGAGCACAGACCGTGTTAATTGACTTCAGCAGGAGTCGGATTTTCAGCATTTCTGAGAACAGTCCATAAGGCCTTGAGTCTGAAAGGTATTTAGGCACCTAACTCCCATTGGCTATGTCTACAATTGAAAAGTTAAGTCGACTTTATTAAGTCGACAACACTTTAAGTTGACTTAATAAGGTGGATTTAGGCACTGATCCCCATCCACACTGGCTTAAGTTGACCTAAATCGAGGTGTTATTAAGTTGACTTAACTTTTCTTTAAATCAACTTAAGGAAATGCTTATGTTGACTTAAGGAAAGCCCAGAGTGGATGCGGAGTAGTTTAAGTCGACTTAAGCCCCCTTAAATTGACCTAATTTGTAAGTGTAGACTCACCCATTGATTTCAATGGGAGTATTTAGGCATATAAAGTAAATGGGAGTTAGATGCCTAAATGCCTTTAAGAACCTGGACATAGAGATCTGAAGTTGGACACCCAAAAAAGACACCCAAAAATAGTGACTCCTTTGTAAAATGTTGATCTTAATCTCTACTTCAATGTATTCATCCTGCCCAAAAGTAGTGCCATGAGACTGAATCAAGTACAAACTAAAGCAAAACAATGAAAACTAAAGAGTAAGCATCAGAGTGAAGGTCTGTCAGAAACATGTCTGTGGCTATTTCCTTAACTGAATCATTTGCATGATTCTCAGAATGCAGCACTGTAAAACATTCAATGAGAGCCATTTAATTATGGGCCAGGAGTGCTGTAAGATTTCAGTGTATTGATTAAACTGCCATTACATGGGTTAGAAATAAGATAGAGTACTGTAAAAGTAATAAAAATAATTGAAACCAGTACCCTCTATGAATTAGAAGAGGCTGCTTTTTCTGCAATATTACTTACCATTTTATCTGAACACTAATTGTATTCTATTTGTTTAAGACTGGAGAGCAACCAGTTAGTTTTAGATGGGTTGTTGAAACCAAATACATTCTTAACACTTAGAACTGGACTAGGGAAAGAACAAGAGAATATACTTGAGGGAATAACCCCACTCTAGCACAGAGATGAATGCGAAAAAATAATAAATCTTTTTCACTGCAACTAAGTTCTCCATAGATCCTTATTGGCACTTGTTCAATACCTGGAACTCCCAATAATTTCAACAGGGCTTGTTTGTGGAGAGCAGCCCTCTGTGCTCCCATCACCCTATGACGTGCCAACAAAGCAGTAAATACTCAAAAAGAATGAACGATAAAGCAGTAAATATCCTGGACCAATCATTAGTCAATAGTTTATTAATAGTGAATCAGCCATTTGCCTTTTCCTTATTTTAGCAGCTGGCCATATTTGACTAAATAGGACAACCTCTCAGATCACAGGTACATGATCGCTGAACAACTAGTGACATCAGAAATGCCCTTTTTATTTATGCAAGATACTTTTTATGATTTCCTTAATAAGTAACCGGTGTATTGTGCCAAGACTTCTTTTTCCTATTGTGAATGTAATGTCATGAGACGCAGCTGTTCAGAGCTTATGCGGAGAGCTGCAAAGAGGGAGCCATAACAACAATGAATTTTATTGCACCCACAGAACCCATAAACAATGCTATTTATTCATAAGCCCCATCTACTGGAAGATTTTATATTTACATATAGTCAGAAACAAAGCGTTCTTGTAACAGTGCCGAATTGATGGCTAGCAGACTCGGGTCATAGATCTAGAAGGTCAAAGGCAAATGTTGTAAAAATTCTGAAAGATTTTTGTCATTACCACTTTAAAATATATTTTTACGTTGCACTTTTGGGCCAAACTGTCTCCTCCTCCTCAATGGCAGAGAAGACTGGTTCAGAGATAAGAGAAGAGGCATTGCTAGACCACTGAATTCCCATAGTAAGTTCTATGAATTGGAGAAATTTCTGAATATGTTTAGATAGCCACTGGAGAAAGGTGGTTTATTTTTTCATTCCCAGATATACACATTAGGCTTGATTCAAGCAACTAAGCTGGAAGTGTCCACAAAAGCTCCACAATGGTGAAGACTACTCTAGGTTAAGGAAAAGTACCCACTTCCCAGGGGTCTGCTGTCTCTTCCACCATTCATGGTCATTGACAATAATGATAGGGAACTTTCAGAGTGGGCTTCTGTATACCAGGTCATCCAAAGTTATAAGGATTTATTCTTAGCTCTTTACCAGTCAGTAAATGACATTTTAGGATGATTAGCGAGAAAAGGTGGGTGAGGTAATATCTTTTTTTGAGGCCAGGTCTGCACCGGTGGCGAAATTGGGCGGCAGTCGACAGGAGTTACACAAGCTATGCAAAGTAGCTTGTGTAACTCCCATGGACTTCCTGACTCCCCTTCAGCAAAGTGCCTTCACAGTGCTGCGCTGATGGGAAATGAGTTCTCTTTGATGCAGCACTACACCACTTGAGTGGGTGGTTTTATTAAGTTGATTTTCAGATTGATTTAGCAGGTCTTAACTGACCACTAAATCAATCCAGAAAGATCGATCTGACAGCAGCCAATTTGCCACTGTCAGTGTAGACATGGCCCGAGACCAACTTCTACTGATGAGAGAGACAAGTTTTCAAGTTATACAGAGCTCTTCTGCGGGTCTTGCATATGTACTCAGAGCGTGACAGCTAAATACAAAGACAAAGAGATAGTTTCCCATAAGTAGTTAGCACATATTGTAAGGGATCATTTATGATGAAATAACACATTAACACCCCTACAGTCATAGGAAAAAAGGGGTTCGTGGGTTACAGATAGTTGTAATAAACTGTAAATCTAGTGTCTTTATTAAGACCAGGATATTCAGTGTCTAGCAAAGTTATGAATTTAAACTACAAAGCTCATCTTTTGAAAGTGTTATGCCGGTTTCCTTTGAAGATGCAGACTGATAGGTCAGATATAGTGGGGTTGACGTATGACAAGTGCTCGTGTATGGGTGAAAGACTGTTTTTGTCTTGTATCCTTTCCCTGTGTGAGTACATTCAGTGTAGTAATTGTCTGGTTTCAGACATAGCTGTTCTTGGGACAGTAAGTTCACTAGAGGAGGTATACCACATGTGACAGACATGGGTAAGACCCATGGATCTTGACTCGTGTGTATGGGGGGCATTGATCACTGCAGCAGTAGAGATATATCTCTATGTTTTGCGTTTGTTGTTCTAGCAGGGACTGGTGATGCTTTGAGTTGGTGTGTCCTGGTCTGTGGGTAACTTGCTTCTGATCATGAGCTTTGAGAGGTGGGACGGATTGTTTGAAGGCTAGAAGAGGAGGTTCATGAAAGATTTCTTTCAAGATGGGGTCCCCATCAAGAATGGGTTGTAGTTGTTTGATACCCAGTATGAATTTCAGTGTGGGCTGATGGGTGACAGCTAGGGGTGTGCAGTCAGAAGGGGATTTATTTCTGTTTTGAAGCAGTTTCTCTCAGGGTATTTTGGTGGCCTGTTCCATGATGAGATCTACTTTTCTGGTGGAGTGTCCTTTTTCGGTGAAGGCAGATTTGGAGGTGTTACGGTGTATGTCCCAGACTTTCTCCTCAGAGCATGTTCTGGGGTATCTGAGGGCCTAGCTGTAGATAAACAGATTTCTTGGTGTGTTTAGGATGGTTACTGGATCTATGAACGTAGGTGTAGTGAGCTCTGGGTTTCTTGTATATAGTTGTCTGTGCTATAGGGTTCCCTTGTTGAAGCTGGTCATGGTGTCCAGGAAGTTGAGGCTAGTGTAGCAGTCATCTAGAGAGAGTTTAATGGATAGGTGGTAGTTGTTGAGATTGTGGTGGAAATCTATGAAAGAGTTTAAATCATCTTTCCAGAGGATGAAAATATCTTTGTTGTGCCCCAGGCATGTCATTGGTTTCATGGTACATGGTAGGATGATGACGAATTAATACTTGGCATATGTACTGCTCTTTGCATTGTAGATCTCAAAGTGCTTCATCCAGGAAAACTATCCCCATTTTACTGCCGGGGAAACTGCAATACAGAGAAACAAAGGGTGCATCTACACTTACAAATTAAGTCGACTTAAGGAGGCTTAAGTCAACTTAAAATACTCCGCATCTACACTGGGCTTTCCTTAAGTCAACTTAAGCTGCTCCTTAAGTCGAATTAAGGAAAAGTTAGTTTGAATTAATAACACCTCATTTTAATTCGAATTAGCGCTCAAGTCGACTTTATTAAGTCGACTTAAGCCAGTGGAGATGGGGATTAGCGCCTTGGTGGAGCTTATTAAGTCGACTTAATAAGGTTGAAAAGGGGGCACGTCTACACCTGAAAAGTTAAGTCGACTTTTGTTAAGTCAACTTAATGTGGTCGACTTTAAGTCTACTTAAAGTCGACCTTATTAAGTCGACTTCATAAAGTCGACCTAACTTTTCAAATGTAGACATGGCCTTTAAAGTGAGTTGCTTATAGTCTTACAGCGAGTCAATGGCACAGATAGGAACAGAACGCTGGTCTGCCAGCACCTGGTACAGTGATGTAGTGACTGATGCATGCTGGGCAAGGATAATGTTCAGTGTCCTTTACACTGGTGTGGGAAGGATATGGCTACTAAAAGCCATAGAACGAATCATTATTGATAATAGTCTCATTTCTTCTTTAAAACAATGTCTTCCTTTCCTCTAAACAGGGCTGTCCCTGGGGGGGGGGGGGGGGGGCCTGAACCAGGCGATCGCCGCAGGTACGTGGGCCCCACGCTGTTCTGCTCCCATCAGGGCAGTGTGGGGTCTGCACGCATGCCACAGCCCCTCCTCCCAAAGTTGTCCCGCTGCCTTTGGCACCCAGTCGAAGGCAGTGGGGCGGGGCGGGAGAGCTATGCCCGTCCCCTGGGCTGGCCCTCCCCACCCCCAGGGCAGAGCAGGCAGGCCCAAGGGCAGAGCAAGTGGGGCACAGCCTCTGGGCCAGCCTGCCCCACACAGCCGGCTCCCTCCCCTGCAGCCAGCTCCGGCTCCACCCTCCCACACAGGCAGCCTCAGCCTCCCAGGCAGAGCCAGCTCCCACCAGGGCTGGGGCCGGGGCCGGGACCAGAGCAGGTTCCGACTCCCTCCCCCTCTCCCCCTCCCGCAGGTGGCAGCCTCAGTGTCCCGGCCCAGGGCCAGCTCCCTCGGGGGCGGAGCGGATGCCACGCTCCCCTCCAGCATGGGGGGCGGGGCCCCGCTTTGGCCAATTGGCCCCGGGTCCCACTCCCCCACAGGACAGCACTGCCTCTAGAGATGTTTTCTTGTCAATACAGCTTGTATGTCTCCTACTCAGGATTCTCAAGCCCTTCCCCACAGCGGTTTCAAATTAACGTTCGAGTATTTACAGAGTTCTTCTCTCAAAAATGCAATCTCACAGGCTCATCGTTAATGTTTTCCAACTATATGGGTCGTACGCAGATAGCAACGAGGAGATGGAAAAGTGTTGGTTGACTGAATTGCAGATGCAGTTGCATGACTTGGAAAAAATGAAGCACATTGCATTGGGGGGGGGCAAGAAAGCCTTGAAGCTTGTTATGAATTTTTAATCATAAGCGAGTCTGCAGAGTAAGAAAATATTGTCATTACCTAAATATTCAAACATTTGGAGTATGCAGTAAGCTAAGGAAAAACATCTCTTTGTCTCATCTCATAAACCACTTGCAAACTAATGAAAATTAACTTCTCTGTATTCTATAATCATGAAGCATGCAAAAAGCAATTTGTACTTCTACAGGTCTACTGTGCAGTTCAGATTTAAGATTTTAAAGTTTTAGTCAGCAGACCTACTGACTCTGTAAGATTTACTACCCAATGCTGCACCTGATACGAGAGCCATGTCTACACATTTTGGCCTACTCCAGATCTTCACTGGGTAGACTTCCACCTGACCTGCTGTGTTGCTCTCCATTGGAAGAAGACTCCCAGCCACCATTTAAATTATTTTCAAGACATTTCTTACATGTAGCAGTCTCTTATCCAGTTGAAAAATATAATTTTTTGAAGCTCCCTCTTTTTCTTTAAAACCTCATGCAAGTTGATCAAATTTGCTCACCATGGTCTTGTTTATTTCAACATGATTTTGGAAACAGTCTCCTACTTTTCATGACACCTGCCGCTAATACATTACTGAACCCCTTGAAAGGGCACACAGTTCTTTCACGACTGCTGGAGAAAACAGCAGCTCTTTAGCTTATTGGCTCATAGTTCCATGGAATGAAATCTGGGCAGCACATGGCCTTTGCCCTTCATGTTCAACACCTGCTCCTGCTATTGGTAAGCTTTTTTTAAAAAAATACGTCCCAGAACAAAACTGCACACTACTAAACTTTGGGGACGCTCCAATCAGAATACACTTACTTTCAAATAGCCCATTCTGCCAACCTGCCATCAGAAGGTTCTGGCTCTGTTTGTCCAGCTCTGTATTAATTACAGTTTGCCATGCAAATCATTGTTTAATCAGTCAGATAGAAAGTTCTGCTCTCTTTGGCCCTGATCTGCTCCGTGGAGGGTGAGAGAAACAAACAAATTAAAAAACCCATGACCCAGATAAATTGGATCTATAAAGGTAGGTGGGGTGACTATAGCAGGGTGGCTGGCTTCTTAAATGAGATGGGGCTCATTCCAGTCTGGCTGCGTCCTCGTTCGGTGTACGAGGAGGATTGGGGCAGCTCTAGGAATTATAAATGAGTTCAGAACCCACAATCCAGAAAAATGGAGAGAGAGGTTAGAGGGCAAGCCTTAGAACCCAGAGTTCGGATAAGAAAGAGAGTCCTCAGTGTAGAGAGATCCCAAAGGAGGGGCAGAGCTGGGCAGAGGGAGGGGATTTCCCTGAAGGAAGATGTGGGGAGAGTTTTCTGGTTGAACAATGAAGCCAGATCAGCCTGGGGAAAGCAGAAGACCAGAAGCTAGTCAGGAGGTCACTTACAAACTTCCCCAGGTCAGAGAGTCAGGGCCAGAGATGGCTGAAGCCTGAAAGCAGCACAGGGAGATGCCTGCTGGCTCTCTGAGCTGCAGCCCTCCTACTAGAGAAGTAGGGACAGCTGAAGTCTGGAGAAAGATGGAGGAATGAACCCACTGATGTTTCCAGGCAAGAGCTGGAACCTGGCCTGGGAAGGAAACAAGGTGGAGAAAGACTGTAGTAGAGGGGCAGGAGTGAGGGATGGAGAGAGATGTGGGAGCTTTATGTGGCAGCTGGGGTGAGGCTTGGTGAGAGATGCCGGAACCGTCCCTGGCAGTGTAGGTGAGGTCTGGGGACAGTTGCCAGCCACTGTTGTGACAAATGTACTTTCTGAACTGTGCTGGGGGGATTCTGACTTATGGCCACAGGAGTCTTGGTAGTAAATTTACCCCATAAAAAGACGTATTTATATTCTCTGCAGGCTCTACTGAGTTAATCTGAAGAATGAAGAGGGAAACTGAGGCAAAGGACCACCTGCAGAGCTGCCCTGATACCACAAGACGATGCCCAGGTGGAGGCCAGGTGTTAATAGTGATGAGTAGCCTGGCAGAGCGCTGAATCTACGCCTTGCCCTTTTGGCTCTGCTGAGGTGTTGAAGTCTGTATGTCCATTTTGATTAAGACAGCGTTAAAGGCGATTTATGAGCTGCCATATGACAGCCCGTCCAAAAGCACTCTTTTACACAGCTATAATTTTATTTAGATATATCCATGAAACATTAAACCATAAACTCTGAAGGTCCCATCTGCCAAGTCATTCAGATGCGGAGAAGAGAGAGGTCAACAACATGCTGAGATTTCCATTGTTAATTCTTGCACGGTGCCGTGAAAGCAGCCATGGATGTACTCTCAGTTACTATTCGACTTCAGCGAAACCCGCCAGGCTACCTGCTGACAGCAAGAGATTCTTTCCATTTAGTTCAGTCCTCCACCAGCTTATGCTTTAACTTGCCCCCGGGGCCTGGCATTCCTTACCCAGAGAGCCTGCTCCACTGTATCAGAATTGTGAATATAGTACTTGGAGCCCGCTGTACAAACATTACAGCCATGATTTCCAAAGCGGATTGTTCTGAAGCTAGACAGGAGTGGGTGGGCCAGGTTCTGAGACCTGCCACGTGCAGGAGGTCAGACAATGATCTTGATGGTTCCTTCTGGCTGAAAAGTCTACACGTCAATATTAGTTGACTGGGTGTTACAAGATGACACCTTTAAGGAGATGGGGGCTCAGCTGCACTCTACTCCAAGGTTTGCCCACCTCTGCGGACGGAGAGAATGAGTGCAAGAATCATATGATGGGGGCATGTGATTAAAAACCCAGGCCTACTGCAGTCAAAGGGAGATGCGATGGAGACAAGAGATAGGAGAGCATGCTCTATTAAAAGCAGTAGAGCCCTCAATTCGAACTAATGAAAGCCTAGTGTAGCCATGGCTTAAATTAGTTCGAATTAAGCTTCCTTAATTCGAACTAACTTGCCAGTGTAGATATAGCCATTGTGAGCTGCTGGGGCTCAGCCCCACTGAAATACAAGCCAGTAGGTTAGCTGCCTGTCTGTGGATACCCCAGGTGAAATCATGCCTCTGAGATCCATGTGTGGCTTTTGAGGTGTGTATTGGACCCCTCGGTCAAGGGTGCTGCTACCTCTATGGCACTGTTTCAGGCCCATGCACACATCCTTCTTCCTCTTGCCACAGTTGGGATCATGTGCATCAGAAGTGGGGAATGGAGCAAAACTCGGCTGGTGGGAGGGGTGCACATTTCCTTCTCACCATCCCACTAAGTGCTCCTGGGAAAGCAAATCATTCCCATGGAGCCCCTCGGCCCCTTGAGGTGAGAAACTGCAAAGACAAATAGGGCCACATCTGCAGTGGAGACTCCACTGTGGAGTCAGTGCCAGGAAGTGAAGGGAAGCACTGGGGTCTCAGGATTGTCATGGATATCCTCGACTTCCACCGACTTCTCCAGGATCCGCAAGGTTTGAGAACTGGATTTAACACTCGTTTTGTGGTGAGACAAACCTCACCCCTATGATTCAGGAGGAATTATATGTGGGAGGAAGCCCTGGGATTTTCCTTCTGTTTTGTCCCCTTCTGTGGATTATACTACGAGTGGGAATCTGACTCCCAATTTTGATTGAGACGCATATCTAAAATGTCCATCAGCACAGTACGTGGGACCCACTCACAGTAACTTGACGAGGTAGACTAAACAGAATTAAATACCGTCTATCCCAGCATTCACTACAGTCCACTTTCGACAGATTTCTGGCACCGCAAAAACTATGCATGTTTCTTCTCAGGCTTTTCTCAATGAAAGGCCCAATCCCAGTGTGAGGTTTGTCTGAGTTCAGGATTGGGTCCAAAAAGAGGTAGCCAGGATATTGACCATGTGGGTTCAGCCATTAATCCAATTCAGTAGTGGGTCTCATGGGCTATGTCTACACTTGCTAAAATTAGTTTGAATTAGTTAGTTCGAACTAACTAATTCAAACTGATTTTAGTTAGTTCGAATTAGCTTAATTCGAACTAGAAAAAGTTAGTTCGAACTAAGCAAGTGCCATTCATGGCTCTTGCTTAGTTCGAATTAACGATCCCCATTCATTTCAATGGCCGGTTAGTTCGAATTAGTTTGAATTAACATGGCCACATTGGTTAATGCAAACTAGTTAGTTCAAATTAACCCCTTAGTTCGAATACCCTATTCAAACTTATTAGTTCGAATTAAGGAAGCCCTTAATTCGAACTAATTAAAGCCTAGTGTAGCCATGGCTTTAGTTAGTTCGAATTAAGCCTCCTTAATTCGAAGTAACTTGCCAGTGAAGACATAGCCATGGATTCTAAACAGGGTCATATTGATTAGTCGCTGTCAAGTCCCTGATGCCCCAGTGAGGAGTGCTTTATACGTACTTCTTACATAAATATTCATGTAGGATGTTTGCTTGCTTTCTGCTAGTCACTACTGCTGAGTATCATTTTTGCAGCTCTGTTTAGACGGCAGAAACTAGTGCTGTGCGGTGTTCACCTGTTTCCTTTATTAATTAGCAACCTAAAAAAACGATTAGCATCCTCTATATAACTCCCCAGATTTTATCCGATGACAATGTTTAAAAAAAATCGCACTGGCATCCGAAGGTGAAACAAAGACCCGCATGTAATAATTTCCAGCCTCTAACTGAGATTAATCATTTGAAAATGAGCATTTGTCAAGAGCCGACATACTGTACCATTCAGCTTTGAATTTGTTTCTCAATGGTCCTAAGGCAAAGCTGTCTGTTTTCACAGATGTTAATTATTTGAGTCTACAGTTAATTAGTTGTCTGAGTTACACAGGCTGGAATAATGAGAGAACGACTGGGCGTACTTCCCCTAAGGGGCTTTTAAGGGGCTTTGTTTATTGTTCTGTTTAGTTCTGAACCAGGATATTTCATTATACTCACGCTGCCACAAGCCAGACACCTTGAGGACCTTTAAAATTAAACACTTACAATGGGGGCCAAGGGGGATTCAGCTCCAGGAGTATGCCAGCTAAAAGCTTTAGTGATGTATTTATTCAGTTAGCCACAAATCACATCTTCACGTTACCATCTTCTGTGCTGTCCATGGGCTCCTGACTAGGTCTTCCCTCTGATGGAAATTTCCACTACTTCAGTAATTGGTGCCCTGCTCTTTGTTACTGTATTAAACATTTGCTGCCTTCAAGACCTTCTAAATAACTGAAGTTTTATGGAAGGAAAGGGTCTGGTGCAGATAAGAAAAGCAATAACCAATCTGCTAACCTCACAAATATGCCATTCAAGCCAAATTCTTCCTCAGGATTCTTATAATTAGGAAAATGCTGCTTATGTTAGTAGGGGGTTGCAATAGTGTTAGCTTGAAAACAGCACTTCTCAGCATGTGTGTGACTATGCACTGAAGGCAAGGCACTGTCTTTTCAGTAAAATGGCAGATTATGTAGCATATATCCTAGTTACCTTAACGCTGACTCAGGTTTTTTTGTGCATGCATAGGATGTTAAAAATAAGGGGTTGAGAATTCAACTAAGTGTCTGCTAGTGCCAGGAAAATAATTGACAATGAGCAGTTTATTCAAATTTTATCCTTCTGTTTGCAAATTGCCCATTCGTAGATTGATTTTTACTCAAATTTACTGTTTGATGTGGCATATCTGTGTTGGTCCCAGGATATTAGAGAGACAAGGTCGGTGAGGTAATATCTTCTATTGGATCAACTTCTGTTGGTGAAAGATCCGAACTTGCACGCGTATACAGAGTTCTTCTTCAGATCTCAAATTTACTGATCATTCCTACCAAAAAATGTTTGCAAATATTTCTTGGTCTCTGGATTTCTTTGTAACAGTTGCAAGTATCTGATATTAGATAGTCAAATTCTGTGCTGTTTTGGCTGGACAAAGATCACATGGTGTGTTGTTCCCAGACTGGCTGAGCATAATGCCCTGGTCTATACTGTTGCGCGATTTCGGCAGCAATCAAAGGGAGATACGCAAAGTACTTAAAATACTTTGCGTCTCATCCTCCGATTGCCTAACTACTGTCATGTCCTCAGTAGGCTAAGTTGGAGGGAAACCCCTTCCTTCCAACTCAGCGCTACGCTTCTTGCTGGGATGGTCTTACTCAATCAACTTACCGATCGACTGAATGGATCTACACAGACTTGCTCAGTTGATCAGGGAGATCAATCAGATGGCGGCGAAAGAATTGGGTTTTTTGGTGCAATATGCTCACAGTTATGTTTCTGAAGTTTACTTTCTCTCAATATTCTACAATATTGAGTGTTACAGAAAACATTCCTGCCAGGAAACGTATTTGCTAGAACATTCACTCAAAAATGAACACAAAAAGGGATGCACACAAAATAAAAGGAAAATTGTTTAAAAAATTCAAATGAATATTCATGGCTGTGTCTCTCATAGTATTCACCCAGATCTCCTGTCATATATACAGCTTGCAAAAGCCACAGAGCATAACACATACTGCCATTTAAGCATTCATCATCCACCACCACCAGATGTTCTGATGTTTGTGCCTAACAAACTAGCAAACAGTTTTTATTAATGCATTACTGAAGACGAAAGCAGATAGGCATTACAGAGAACTTCCATCAGAACTGCTTCCACTTTGCTTTGCATATCCACAGAGCCTCTCTATCCTATATCAGAGTCTTCATTTTAAGTGGGGAGTTAAATTGGGAAAGGAAAAATGTGAAATGACAAGTACAAAGGAAGATTTTTAAGAACATGGTTTTAAAACTTCATTTTGAATAAAACCCTAAGGTCTGATACATTGCTATAATCTTGGTCCTTGTAAACCCACTTTAATTAATAAAATAATGGGAAGTGCCAATAAGGGTTCTGCAGGAAATCTGTTTACAGCATCATGCTTACACATTGCCTCAGATCCGTACATTAAACAAATCTGTTTTTAAAGGTTTGAAATCAGTACTTTTTTGCTGGGCCTAGAAATTCCTCCCTTGTATTTTTTGATCCACTCCTGGAATTCTTTTCACTAGGTCTTAACGTGCAGAACCAAGTGCCATATTTTTAGCAGTAGAGCTGAGAATGGGATGAAATCCTGTAGCTGTTGTGTTCTTTAGTGCGCTCTACACTCTCGCGTGTTTGAGTTTCATTTGTAAAATGTATTCAGGCCACTTTGGATCCAAAGTTCAACAAAGATTCTTCCATGGAAAGAAATTGGAGTGTCAGATGCCTTAGTGAAGCCATTCAACTGCATTTAATTCAGAAAAGGAAGCTGTGGGGGAGCAGGGAACGGGGGAAGAGGAATAAAGAAAGTATCAAACAGGACATGATGGCAAGTCTTGGATAAAGTTGGGCAGTGAGGAAGAATAGATATTCCCTGGGGCGATGTGTGAAGGAATAAAAATATTGGTTCTGTCTATGGAGCTAAGCGAGAATGGCAGGCATACTGAGGCTTTGAGCAAACATGAATTATAGAAGCAGAGAGCACGGAAATAAGAGTGGAATTAAAAGCCTTTGGAGATAAGATGGCAGGCAGCAATTGAAGAAAGAAAACAGGCTGGGGTGGAGGAGGGTTTAAATTATATTAACAAAAGCTAGAGGGACTGTGAGGGAAGTGAGACAGCTGGAAGTGGAGCAGATAAGAATGAATAAGAGAAATAAAGCAAAGGAGATAAGAGCTCCTAAATCACCTTGAAAAAAAGTACTGCAAGGATGAATGAGGCATGATAGCTAGAGTCCTAACACGAATTCCTAGAGGGATATTTTACTAAGCAGATATCAGATCATAGAGAAATTCAATGCATGCATATCAGACCCGACTCTACTGCTATAAATCAGTGCTGCTCCATTGACTATGCCTCTACACCGGTTGAGGAGCTGGCCCTAGTGTCTCTAAATTCTTTGGTGCTCAGTGATATTGGAAGGATGGTTCATAGTGGACAGATTCCGTAACTGACCCCAGCAACATATTTATTAGAGCTGCATAAAAAGTAATAAACTGCCCCCAGTTTTTGAAAAAATTTTTCATCCCAAAGGAAGGATCACTGAATTGTGGCATAGATCTTCTGACACAGAGCAAGCTGGGGGTGTTTTCAATTCATCTACTTACCACCATTCATCTAATTCAAGAGGAAAAATACCAAAAGGAAAGGCCTGTTTGCAGTAGGTAGTGGTTTAACATTCTCTTTTAAAGTTCTTGAAACCCTACTGAATCACGTATGTAAGACGGTTTGCTGTTGCAAATAAACTGTCAGTAAAGTCAGCAACCGTATGATGAAGCAGAGAAATTGCCTACTGGCATGGAAGGGGCTAAAGAGAGCCTTTGAGCCCCATTCTACCCGCAGCCCATGCCAGGCCTGGAGGGGGGAGAAAGGAGAGAACCGGGCCCAGTTGAGGGCTGACGGGTGAGCTAGTTTGGAGCTAGCTGCCTCTCTATCTGAGGGAACGGTCATTAGCTTGCCAGCTGAGGTAGCCACCAGAAAATAAGCGCCGTCTCCCTGACTAAAGGAGACTGAGGAAGAGACTCAGGAACACCTGGCCTAAGAAATAACCAGGTGACCGAAGAACAGAAACCTTGCTGGGTTCTGACCTACCCAACCTTATGGCTGCCCTGCCTGGAGGAACCTGGGACCACGGCAGGATGCTGGCCAAGGTCCATGAAGGGACTCTATTAAAGACAATCCACCCCGGTGACTTGGATTAGGAGGCCCATGCCCCAACCTGAAGGACAATGTAAGGGGCAAGGAATATGGCCGCCCTCCGAACGGACAGAGAGGGTGGACCAATCCCCTGCAAGGGGATGGGACCAAAAGCCCAATCCCCACCTGACAGGAAGCAAGGGGGTGGAACAGGGAGGCGGAGTATAAAAAGGAAACCCTCTCCCTCAGTCAGGCCCCAGCAGGCACAGAGGGAAGACCTCACCACTTGCTCCCAGGGCCGGGAGCCTCATCAGCCTCACAAAAAAACCTGGGGCCCAAAGGACTGCCCTGAGTGGCTGGCGCCTGGCTAGCCGGCCAGAGGAAACACCAGGCCCCTGGGACTGGAGCAAGTAACCCTCCGCGGGGGAACCAGACACCCAGCGCCCCGACCTGGAGCCCTGGGAGCTGGAGACGTCGACCAGCCACTGCGACCTGGAGGAAATGCCCTCGGCTGAGGACTTGGAGGAACAACCCGGAGCCCTGTGGACCCAAGCCGCTGGCAGAGCTCTGTGACCTAGAGGAGCTGCCCACCGCAGAGGACCTGAGTGAGACACTACCAGCCCTACCACCCCCAGATGAAGCCGACGAGTTCGGGAACTTCCCGGTGGCGGAATACCCTGGTATCCTGTAAGAGCTCCAACCCAGGTACCCCAGGGGAGATGGAGTGGGGAAAACCAACCTAGTCCGGTAGCCAGTCGGCAGACCTTGGAATAGTTGTCCTGGGGCAGCATGTTTCAGTGGGAGCCCCGCTGCCCCACACCGGAGGCACCCCGTCATTACCCAGAGTGCTTGAACCATCCTGCCCTAACCACTAAGGTTTGCACGTGCTGTTCCTTCCCTACGTGACCTACAGACTCGCCCTTCCCAGGGCTAGAGACTGCTATCTGCTCCCCTGCCTGAAGGCCGGTAGGCTTGTCATCAATAGGAGACCCCACCTTCCGAGAGGCATCGCGGTTACAGACAGCAATAGGAAGTAGCCCAGGACAAGGGATTTAGACTCCCTTCTGGGAGAGCCCATCCTCAAGGATTGACTTACACGGGGCCCAGCGCTGGGATCCAGTGGAGTGGGAGGACCTGCATTTCCCTATCCCTCACTCTCCTGCCTTAAAAACTTAGCCCCTCAATCAAGCAGGGGGCTGGAAGTCAAGCGTTCCAACTACTTGGCTGCCCAACCCTCCGAGCTTCTCTTACAAACAGTGACAAAAATAAAGTGTCGCTTGTGAAATTATAAAATCCTGCTCCAGGAAACAGTCGCAACAAAGGGAATAGCCATTACCAAGTTCATACCACACACATTCAGTGCTTTTTAATTCCAGGGGAAAAAGGAAATGAGAATGTTCATTGTATGTGTCCAAGCCTTGAACACCTTGGTAACCAGATGACCCAAAGCCATGCCTTTAATAGGGGATATATTTTAGGAATAGTGCATAATGCAGGCTTGTATGAGCGGGACTTCACTGAGTGATGTCTGGGTATTAGTTGGAACTCAAAGAGTTAAGCCAGAAAAGGACACGTGGAGAGCTGTTTGTGTGACAAAAGAACGCAAAGTAAAAAAAATGACCTGTTGGAGAATCTAGTATATGGATGGGGGAAGCAGAACCATGCAAGCCAATTTAAGTTCAATAAGTCTGTGAGACTGGAGAGATAAATCAACCACAGAAAATGTGATGCCGTTGGAATAGATAGCTGTAATGGCCCTTCGCAGGTTTGTGGGTGGTGCTCTGCTAGCAGTCATGGAAGCAGAAAGAGGAAAATTGCAGGTCCTGCAAAAGAATGGGTTTGCAAAGATGAAAAATGCTGTATGTGACCAAATTGAAGTCTGGTCTACTGTACTGAGCTTTCCCATAAAGAGCTAAATGAGATGGCCTTCTCTCCCACAGAATTAGTCAGAGATTCTGAAGGCCAACCCCCTTCGTGTCATTTTCAAACATTTTTTACACCTTTATCCTCTCTGCTTATTGCAAAAGAATCATCAAAACTGCAGAAAATTAATAGTATCATATTGGTTCATAGCTGGGTCTGTATGTGCGATACATTGGCAAAAGGAATCATTAGTCATTGTTAGAGTATGACATGTCTCACAGGAACAAATCTTTCACAAGGTTTAATCACTTCCTATTTGTTTAATCTTTGCCACATGAAGAGAGACATTCTGTTTATTTAAATAGGATCCCAACTACTAAACATTCAGGCTTTTACTAATCTAGCAACCCATTATTTTTGGCCTCTCCTAGGTTCACACGTGGCGGAGAATCATGAGAACATGGGCTGCTCTGCATCCGTCCAATTACAACAGTGGATGACACTTCCACGGAGATACCCACGAGTGTGCAGGCACCTCAGAGCGACAGAGACATTAACAAATACTCTTGCATACACATTCTTGCACTATCTGCTGAGATGAACGGCGTCAATTCCTTTTATTAAACTGAATACAAATAATCTCCCAGGTAAAAATAAGTAAATTTCTGTAGCAAGCGAGCATATGACTGAGGGAAATTAATTGTGAGGATTTAAGTCAGAGGTGGGCAAACTACGGCCCGTGGACCGGATACAACCTGCAAATGTCCTTCCTCCAGCCTCCCAACTGAGTCTGGTCAACAGCCCAGAGTGTGGCTGCTAAAGTGGCTCCCCCCATTCCAGCAGGGGCCCACAGCTCTGCAGCCAGAGGGCTGTGGCTGTTCCTCCTCCCTCTGAGCTTCACCCCCTTTCTCCCATGGGGCTGGCCAAGCAACAACCCGGTTGGCACGTGGTGGCCGCTCTCCCATCACGACTCCTGTACTGGGGGCAGGGCGGGGGAGACAGGCCATGTCGCTCTCACCCCACTCTTGGGCCAGCTAGTCCACCCTAGGGGCAAGGCTGGCCAGATTACAGCATAGCCTCCGGTGTGGCCCTCCAGGGCTCGGAGCGTTGACTGGGCACCACGGAAGGGCCCCCCGGGGACCTGCCACTGCGGCCCCGACATGGCAGTCTGCCAGCGCTGGCCAGAGACCTCACCAGCCGGCTTGGGGGGGTGGGTTGCAAGCGTCGCGATCTCTGGCCCCTCCGATGTGACTCTCAGGCCAAAAACTTTGCCCATACCTGGTTTAAGCGGAGAGTTAGAGACCTGTTAGTTCATGAACTAATGCCATTTGGATAACGTGCTGCCTCACGGAAACATGAGACCTAGTCCTGTGAGGGACTGTGCAGGATCAAGCCTCAATGAAGCGTGGAGAGTGATTATCCTGGGTATTTCATTTGGGTGGGATTTTCAAAAGCAGCTGCATGATTCAGAAGCAAAACCCATCTTGACTTTCAATGGGCCTTTTTTGAAAATCCTACCCTTTGCTTAATCAGGAATTTGAAAAACTTTTGTTTGTGTACTTGATATAAATAGAGTTAAATCCAACTCTCTTCCCATGCAAGGAATAGAACCCGGGGGTCTGAACTCCTAGACTCTGTGCTCTTACTATTCTGGGTCTGAATAGCTTCTCACTTGGCCCGTTTTTACAACACTGTAACTATAGGTGTCAGTGGAATTACACCTGATTTACAACAGTGTGAGAAAAAGGAGAATCAAATCTATTCATTCTACTTTTAACATGGCCACTTTTCATTGGCCAATTGAATTTTCTGTAATATGTCTGTAACGGTTCTCAGGAGTACCCAGGACTGAGTCATTTTATCACCCCTACTTCTACTGAGAGGAAATCTTGCCTAGGGTAGGTGGGTGTTAGCTCCCTAACACCACGAGCCTTGCAGCCATTCTAGTACTCCCCTCTAAATTATGCCAGTCCTGTCTGCCGTGCAAGTAAACAAGAGGTGCACCCTGCTTTCCTCTGTGATAGCCAGCCCGGACACTGGCTCCCCACAAATCCTCTGCCCCTACGTGAGTTTACCAGTTTAGCCGTAGGTCACCTCTCCTGTATAATGCTCAACATTTGCAATAAAACAAAAGCAAGTGTATTTGAGAGAAAATGGCATTGCCAATAGAAATAAGAGGGAGTGTGATGGAACTCGGTGCTACCCTCAACAGCTACACAACCAGATGAGTAAAGGGACTTAGAGGCTGCAACCCAGAGATCCTGGGCTGAGAGAGAAACCGCTGCCCCACAAAAATAAACACGGCCCCATTGTGTCAGACCACCAGGGCACCAGCCAGTGCTGGCTTGACTCTCCCCACACCCAGGTCCAGAGTGCTGCATCCTCCAGAGCGCTGCAGCTTCCCAAGCGCTCCCACCCAAGCACCACCACCAGCAGCAGATTGTAGCATGTCACACAGGGGAACATCATCATCTGTCAGGTGTGTCACGATGGAAAAAAGGTTGAGAACCACTGGTCTAGAGTGCTTGCGTGATCACAAACGCCATCTGGAGAGCTGGCTGATTTCTTATCTTCCCAGAGCCACACCAAGGACGAGGAAGAGGGACTACTAATGGACGGGAATCATACAGCGAACCTCATAAGGAAATGGCGCATCTCAAAGGCGCTGCTTTGGGCTCGACAAAGCCAGGTATAGACATGAAGCAGCCTGGCAGAGAAGCTGAAAAGATAGAAAAGATGACCCACAAAGATTTGAATGCTGACACGACATGGTGGAAGCTTTGGGGGCCATTTTAACTTAGAGGGGAACTGAATCCATTCTCTGGCTCGGACCGCCACTGAAAATGGGGAGACACTGTCCCAGCTCCGAACACTGTGACTCAGACCTGTCTCTAATTGACTTTAATTTGATTATATTGATTATTTTGGAATTCACAGCATGGTCCAGGGCTTTTCATTTCTGGCTTTGCTGTGGGACGTTGGGGAAGTCATCTCTCTGGGGATCTCTTTCCCTTCCAGCTCTTGGTCTAGTTTGCTATTTAGCCTGTCAGTTCTTCAAGGCAGAGCCTGTCTCTTATGAAGTGTTTATACAGCACCTAGCACTATGTGGACCTGCTCATGGCTGAGGCTTCTATTAAAACATAAATGATCGTGTGTCCTTATGTATATGCTTTCCCTGTGGTTAAATCATGGCCATCTTGCTTGTGTGCAGTCAGTGGTCCAGACCAGGGGGTGGCAACCCACAAGGTAAGAAGAGCCGTTTAAAAAAATTCCTTCAATAACCAAGCATTTTGAGAGCCGCAATGGGTGTAACCTCCTGGGTGGAGAGAGCTGGGCCAGGGCAGCTGCTGCAGGGTCCCCTGGCGGCAGGGGGTAAGGGGAGCCGAGAACCAGCAGTGGGCCCCCGCAGTGTCCCCCAGAGGCAGGGGGAGGGGCATTGCTTTCAAAGGAAGTTGGGTTCCTAATTACCTTTAAGGATCGGGGACTGCTTGGGTGAGGAGAATTTGGTCCTGTGTGTCTAGTAAAAAAAAAAAAAAAAAAAAAAAAAAAAAGCCTTTTATGATGCACTGCAATTACATTCATTTTCCATACACTGCTTGCTTCGGTTCGGCAACCCTGCCAAGTTTTTTCCCACAACCTTTTTGATGCGATAATAACTACAGTTATAAAATAGATAAAGACCATTTATTTCAACCCCTGCACAGTTTGGGTGACCTTTAGAACATATTCTCTTCTCTGCCTCTAGACTTTGGCTTTTGATGATTTATGAAAGGCAAAGGGATGCACATATATAGCATGGCAATATCTGTCAGTGTAATTTCCCCTAATGAAGCAATGCAACTGAGAAAGTGCCTGTTGTGTGTTTTGCAGAGCACATAAGCTGTGTTTGAAACTGCTGAGGCTAATGAACTAACATGTTTACGGATAATCACGCCTAGAGCTGTACAGGATCTGCAGTGCAGTCCACAGGGAATTGCAATCACCAATGGGCACTCTGTGGATTGGGGTGAGACAAGTGAGGTCCTGCGGGGGAAGGAGAGAGATTTGGAAGGTGTCAGATGGTGCGTAAAGGTCGATGGCTTAGTGTGTGACATTGCATCACCATGAACCTGTGGCAGCTTGGTACAAAGATGAAAACATCATCATCTTGCACTGTCACACGCTGGACCCCCCACAATACAAAACCAGAACTCTAGAAGATCAGCAAGAGGGACGGGGGAAAAAACAAAAAAACCCCAAAAAACCCCAAAACAAGGCACCCTGAAGACAGCAAAAATAAGGAAAAGGAGCCCTGAGGGGCGTGGGATGGGATCCCTGTGGGAGGAGAGAGAATGTGAGTTGTCTGAAGAACATTTAGCTCAGATTATGCAAGGAGCATTACGGAAGCTCAAATACACCAGATCATTGGCAGGATGGAAACATTGCAATTTGGCTGGGGGAAACCTGCCCATTAATAAATATGCTATGCAGAATGCATAGGCAGGTTTGGCCATATTTATACTTCTGACTAAAGTAAAAGCCCTGCATAGTTTATTTACAATACAAGATACTGTACTGTAACCTAAGGCCACAGGAAATAAGGAAAAAAACCCAACAGAGTCCTGTGACACTTTTAAAGACTAACCTATTTATCGCATGAGCTTTTGTGGGAGAAAATCCCAGACTTAGTAGCTGTGGCTAGTAGTTATTATTTCTCTATCTCTCACTAAAATATATATTAGTAGTAGCAGCTATTACTAGTAGTTGTTTCTCTAATATATATTTTAGTGAGAGAGAGAAATAACTACTAGTAATAGCTACTGCTAATATATATTTTAGTGAGACGTAGTAGTAGTAGTAGCTATTACTAGTAGGTATTTCTCTCTCACTAAAATATATATTAGAGAAACAACTACTAGTAATAGCTACTAGTACTTATATATATTTTAGTGAGAGAAATAACTACTAGTAATAGCTACTACTACTACTACGTCTCACTAAAATATATATTAGCAGTAGCTATTACTAGTAGTTATTTCTCTC